>OX578274.1:84766040-85041040 GCA_951217065.1 Baccha elongata
GGATCGAACCCACGACCCTCCACTTCGTCGTCGTTCACGCTACCCACTAGGCTAACTTGCCTTTTAATTTTACTTGGCAAATTGCCACTAAATTGTGCAGTGAGTGCACTTAAACTATTAATGAAAATTTAATTCAATTGAACACACTTGAAAATTATTTTTGTATACTGAGAAAGTCGTCAACGCGTCTGTACACTTTCACAGCTGAAGATCGACTTAATCCATTGTACCATTGCCGCCCACAATGTCGATCCAGAGTGAAGTCGACATTAGAAACAATGTACAACGAAGGAGAACGAAATTTTTGGCTACTAGGAGATAGCGGTTACCCCTTTACAGCCGTGGCTGATGACTCCATTTCTTGCACCTAACACCGAGGCAGAAAATCGCTACAACGTAAAGCACAAACAGACAAGGGCTCTTGTAGAGCGTTGCATTGGAGTTCTGAAAAGCAGATTTCGTTGTTTGTCTAAGGAGAGGGTACTCTTTTATTGTCCTGCTAAAGCCGGAACAATAATCAATGCATGTATAGTACTACACAATGTATTGATCGGAGCAAGAGTTCCCTTTTTGCAAGATGTGGAGTCGGAAATTGACTTCGAAATCGATGAAACACCAGCAGATGTTAACATTCGACACTCAACAAACCAGATTTTACAAAAAGGAAGACAAACTCAAAGCAGAATTGCTGTCCAAGCATTTGGTTCATAAAAATTTAAGTTTGTCAACGAGCTAATCATTTTAATATTTCAACAAAAGCGTGTTATAATTTGTCTATCTTTAAAAAATATAATAAAACACAGATTTTTAAACTTGTCGTACAAGGATTTGCTCCAGTTTTTTATTTATTTCCTCCTGTACCTTTAACGTGTCTTCCATAATTTTTATTTTTTTTTTCTTCGAGCTGTAGCTGTTTTTCTTTCAATTTAATTTTTTTATTTTGCACGTCCATAAATGCCTTAAAAACGTCATCCGTAGAATCGGATACCGTCCTCCTCTTTTTTGGCCTGGCGGGTCGTGTGGCAGGTGTTCGGGCGGGTGTTTCGTCGATTATTGGTTCTGGTTCTTCTTGTGGATCAACATCGACTGGACCAAACAAAACCGTTGTTGTCTCCGCTAAACCATCCGACACAAATGGACCGCTCACCTCGCAATCGATGTTTTGTGGCTGTGATGTAAGAAAAAACAGTATTTAATAAAGATATAATACAAATATATTAATATTCATAACTTACAACAATCGGTTCGAATCCCATTTCGTCCACTGAATAGGAGACTCCCTCGACGGACTCTGGCGTAATTATTGATATAATCCGCTTCTCGATATCGGTCAAACTTTTTATTTTAACGAATCCGTTAATGCCCGATCTGAGTAGTTCCTCTTTTATGGAGCTATCTTTGGCACGGACATTATTTCTGTTAAAAAAATTATCGTATAAAATAAATAAATAAATAAAGTTATAATAAATTCAAAATTCTGCTCACACTTGGTCCCTCCAGTACTTTCGCCACTTTGGCCCGTCTTTAATAGCTCCACCTAGGCTGTTGAGAATACCACCCAGATCGCTCCACTCTCTGTCTCGAAAATGAGCACCGTCGGCATTAACGAATCTGTTGATGAATGATATTATTATTTATGAAAAAAAAGAATAAAAGATTTGCTTACTCTTGTCAGTCGCCAAATCTGGTCTTCCCTCCAAAAAATCCAACAAATATGCCTTTTGGATTTCGGAGGCCTTAGCACCACGAGATATTTTTGTTGCCATTTTTTGTTTTGATTTTAGATCTTCACGCTTCTTCACACAATAATTAGTCAGTGAAGAGAATTTTATCATATGAAGAAAATTTGACATTTCAAATTTAATTTTCACAGATCGAGAATCGCATTTGTGGTGAAGCAGTGATAAAATTTTTCACTTCACAGCTTCACAGATCGAGAATCGACCCCCAGATCGGAGACCAGATAAGATCGAAATTGGATACTACTACATTTAAACCTTTCCATCATGGAAGCGTTTCCGATATTAATTTCTGAGCCATTTTTTGACTTAAAGTACCATATTTGATCACATCTATTTTTGAAAAATTCTAATATAAATTTTAAGATCAAATATTGTATTTTTCTTTCGAAGGTTTGGTCAGAAATCCCTTCTTCCGGAATCGTTTGGGATGCTATTTCCGTCTTTAGCTCGATGTCGAAACGGAAAACATTTCGTCGGTTGGCCCTGACGGTATAAAAAGGCTTGTCAGACAAGAAGTCGCTCTCTTATATTGGATACATTCACGGCGAATACAACTTGGCGGGTTTGCGCGACCCTGTCGCGGAAAAAAAAGAGAATTTTTGTTTGGCGACATTCTAGATATCTCATTTTAAACTTTAATTAAAGAATTTACACTAGAAAAAAAAAATAACTTCACAAAACGCGTCCCCAAAATCCCCCTATAAAAATACCGAAAACAAAAAAAAAAATTAATAAAAAATAGGGAAAGAAAAACAATACATAACGCCCATGCAAAAAAAAAAAAAAAAACATAAAAAAGTTTTAACCTGTGAAGCCATAAGAAATGTGTATAATTAGAAAAGTTCGAAAAAATTAACTACAACTTAAAAAAAATATACCTTAATATGGCAATAGAAAAATACCTGTGAAAAAAAATCAATGTGAAAAATAAACCTTGAAAAATATGCCCATTGAAAAAAAAATTATTAATTAGAAAAAAACAATAGTCGCCCTGAAAATGACCATAAAAAAACCCTAAAAACCCTAAAACAAAGGTTCAAACAAAATACATATACCAAGTAAAACAGCATCCAATCCCTATAGTGAATTAAAAGAATTCGTGAAAGATAGAAAAACTCGATCAAATATTCAACGAGTATGCGCAAAAGATCTCCACCGGCCAACTTAAATGATACACTCATCTTCATCGATACCATCTATTCATAATCCAGCTTTATAAATTTCTTTTTTATTTTAGTGATTACATATATTTATTATTTGTTTAATATTTTCCTGCTTAATATTTTTCCCTCCTAAATCCAATCAAAATCTTAATTCAAAACTGATTAAAATTTTAAAAGCTAAAAATTCGTACAAGAGAAAAAAATTTAAATAATAGATAAATTCCGAGTGGAAACAAAAATAAACACTGTGAGTGATTTTTTTGTCGCCATCATTTAAATATTTAAATCTGTAATCTGCAAATGAATTTTAAGCCAAATCAACTTTGGAGCTGTGCACCACATCAAAGATCTTCGAGAACAGATTTGGTAAGTTTTCTTATATATCTACTTTATGGGTCATTGATAATGATACTAATTATAATGAATTTATGTATCTTTTAAATAATTAAATGATGAAACGCAAATTCATTACAACAAAAATCGAAAAAACAGAAAAATGAAAAAAAAACCCTGCAATTGCGAATTAAAAAAAAAACAATAATTAAGAGAAATATATTTTAATTGCGGCGAATTTAATTAAGTATTTATTTTCTCTTTTAGTATGCTTTAACAAAAATAATGTAAACATATTTTAAAAGAGCATGAATTTTAATAATATCTGTTTGATTTGATACAGAGTGTAGAAGAATTTTTAGTTTCTAACTTTTTTTTTTCTTTCTGAATACTCATTTAGATAAAAGTAACATACGTTCTAAATTAAAATTTGTTTGTAGTATAGCTTGAATTTCTTTCTAATGTTTTCTATTACCTTCATAATAACTTCGGACATCCCCGATAGTTTGCGGGGTGCCCGGAGCCTCGGCAGAGCGCACATTTTAACTGGGTCATATCTGTGACCCTATCTTGCCCGAGTTTACACTCCCCTGTTTTGTGGGTATCTCCACATTTAACGCAGACTGGCTCCATACCACAGTTAACTGCAACGTGTCCGAACCTTTGGCAGTTCATGCATTGAAGCATGTTTTTCTGCTTATTTAGTTTTTCCCATCGTACAACTTGGTAATCCAGGACTGTTATATTCCTTAGACCACTCAATTTGCTTTTGGGCGAGAGTTGAACTAGGAAGAATGGTAAATTCCGTTTCTCCCGTCTGGCTTAGAACATGGTGAACGGTCTGACCCCGATAAAATCGAGATCGTCGCTCGCCACTTGACGGAGCTCAGCTAAGAGCCCGCAGACCCGTAGAGGATTCGATACCCTTCAGGAGGACTGTTTGAAGCTTGTCTTCTTTTGGGGTGAAACTATAATACTCAGTTTTAGTTTGAGACAGAAGGTCTTTGACTTTTTTGTAGTGCTCTAAAGATGAGCACTGAATAGAATGCCTGTCTGCGTTTAGCCGCTTAATTGTAAAATTGTTGCCTACGACCGACCTACATGTTTCTATAGTGTCTTTTATCTCCATTTTAAAAGTATTATTAGGTGGCACCTTACCTTTCTTTGCTTGTTGCTGTTGCTGTTGTTGCTGTTGTTGTTGTGACTGCTGCTGTTGTCTCTGCTGCTGTTGCATCGGCTGCTGTTGGGTCTCCTGATGTTGTAACTGCTGCGGTTGTTGCTCTTGTGGTTGTTGCTGCTGCTGTTGCTGTTTCTGGGTCTGTTGTCGTTGCTGTTGTGGTTGTTGTGGTTGTTGTTGTTGTTGTTGTTTTGCTTGCTGTTGCTGAGGTTGTTGCTGTGGTTGCCGAGACGGTTGTTGTGGCTTATGAAGTTGTTGCTGTGGCTACTTCTTTGACTGCTGCTTCTGTGGCTGCTGCTGGTCTGGGAGTTGTTATTGTTCATGAGGAGAGGCTGCTGTTGTTGCGAAGCTTGCTCTTGGAGCACTTGTTGTCGGGTGCGCTGCTCAAGAGCAACTATGCGCTCCTTCTCTCGTCGTGCCTCCTGCTTCTTTTTGAGCACTATGAGCGAAGAGATTTGCTCCGCCAAAGCCTCAATCTGCTGGTCCTCTTCTTCGTCAGATAGCTCGACTACTAGTCAGATACACTAACCACTACACCATGGGACATTAGTTTTGTTACAATCTCTTACTTTGATACAAACTGTATTGAAGATAGGTTTTTTAGTATTGCATTTTAATAATTCAGGTTTTTATTTTAATCCGTTCGTTAACATTTCAATATTAAAGTATTATTTTCAATATTAAATTTAATATTAAAGTATTACAATTAAATCCGCATTTTAATATTATAGTATTATATTTTAATCCGTTGGATTGCATTTAAATTTGTTTTTACAAATAGCCATTTAAATAAGAAAATTTTAGAATGTAGGTTATACGAAAAAAATAGAAGAAATCTTTAGAATTTATGAAATATTAAAATGTAATTTTTAGTGTATTTCCTAAATTAAAAAGAATCCAAAAAATGTTAACCATGAACGTTCTGGTAAAATTATAAAATTATAAAGGTAATAGATGCAGACATTTCAATAGAATGTTTTCCTTATATGAATATTTGAGAATATTTATATTGATTCTCTTCGGCTGTGTTGGTCGTATTAATGTTTTAAATGAAAACAATTTTCATTTGTATTTTTCCCAACGTTTCGACGGTGGTTGCCGTCTTCTTCAGGGGAGCTTTATTTACAAAATTAAAAAAAAAATATTTTAACATATATAATTACATAAAAGGTGGACAAATATAACTTACATCGAGTTCGATATATAACAAAAACAGAATAAATATATTAAACAATTTTTTAATTGTACAAATAGAATTTTTACACTTAAATTTAAACACTTCCTTGATGGGAGATTAGTCCGTTGAGTTTGAACTTTCAACAGTTTGATTTATTCTCAGCAACCAAGGAACAGTAAACCGATGATATGTTTTGTATGTCTTGTTTACGGTTCATAGTATTTTTGTTGTTTATTATGTGAAGTGTTTCTAATGTATAGCGTTTAGATGTGTGTTTTTCTGTTGCCAGGATTTTTACCCCTTCAAAGTCCAGTTTGTGACCAGTCTCGACACTATGACTAGCCAGTGCCGTCTTCTCAAAACTTTTCAAGCGTACGTCTCATTTATGGTTCGCTATTCTTTGACGAAGAAGTTGTTTTTTTGTGCCTATAGATTGCACGGTTCGTTTATTTTTCCATTGCAGTTTATTTTGTAGACTACGTCAGAACGGCGATCGATTTCTGTCTTCTTTTTTAGGCAGGTGAATAGCGACGCAACGGTTTGGTTTGACTTATATGCCAAGTTGATTTCCGTGTTGTTTTTGGCTATTATTTCTTTGAAATTCTCGGAGAGTTTGGGTACATACACGAAACTTTTATAAACACCACTCCTCTCTTCCAAATTATCTTCAGAAGGAACTTTGTGTTTTTGTCGAAAAATCAAGTTCCTTATTAATTCTATCGGAAAACAATTTAATTTTGTAAATAAAGCTCCCCTGAAGAAGACGGCAACCACCGTCGAAACGTTGGGCAAAATACAAATGAAAATTGTTTTCATTTAAAACATTAATACGACCAACACAGCCGAAGAGAATCAATATAAATATTCTCAAATATTCATATAATTATCAACTTGGTCAAAGCTACATATATATTGTTTTCCTTATGGTTCCCATGTTTAGCCAAACTTTTGATGAATTAAGCAACACATACATAAATACTTATCGTATTGTATATTGCATATAATAGTGTTAAATTTTAAAAGACTTTCAAAATTCATTCCAATGAAAGTTCAGAAACAAGAAACGGCACGAGTACGATAACTTTGGTGCCAAGAATTGATAACTGTTTTTTGTAGAACAGATCAATACAAGCATTTTTTACAATGGGTGGGGGGGGGTCTATCTCCCTCCGTTTGGGCGGGAGGGGCAATTTTATAAAAACAGTGCTAAAAATTTAAAACAAATATTAAAAAATAACGGTAATACATACAACTAAGTCTTATATCTTTTTTTAAAGCCAATAC
Source organism: Baccha elongata (assembly GCA_951217065.1). NCBI lineage: Eukaryota > Metazoa > Arthropoda > Insecta > Diptera > Syrphidae > Baccha > Baccha elongata. The sequence goes on from OX578274.1 coordinate 84,772,917, forward strand.
TTTTTTCTATTAGATGTTTTTTAAATCAAGTGAAACCTATGCATAGTCTTTGAAAAAACGGACTTTAAACTCAAAAATTGCGAAAAAAAGGTACAAAAAAACTTTGAAGTGTGATTTTTCAAAACTGTAAAATAAAATACTACTTTTTTTTATAAAATTCGTTGCTCATATTAATTTTAAATCATAAACTGAAAACAAATGATTTTATGTTGTCTGGTTTTTAAGAAAATGGAAAATTACTAAAACTACTTTCTTATAAGAGTTTTCGGCACAAGTACGATAACTTTGGCGCCAAGAATTGATAACTGTTTTTTGTAGAACAGATCAAAACAAGCATTTTTTGATATAGGTGGGGGGGTCTATCTCCCTCCGTTTGGGCGGGAGGGGCAATTTTATAAAAACAGTGCCAAAAATTTAAAACAAATATCAAAAAATAACGGTAAAACTTACAACTAAGTTATATATCTGTTTTTAAAGCCAATACTTTTTCTATTAGATGTTTTTTAAAAAAAGTGAAACCTATGCATAGTCTTTGAAAAAACGGACTTTAAACTCAAAAATTGTGAAAAAAAGGTAAAAAAAAACTTTGAAGTGTGATTTTTCAAAACTGTAAAATAAAATAGTACTTTTTTTTATAAAATTCGTTGCTCATATTAATTTTAAATCATAAACTGAAAACAAAATGATTTTATGTTTTCTGGTTTTTGAGAAAATGGAAAATTACTAAAGCGTACAAACAGTGTGGTATGTAAGGGTGGGCATGCTGCCCCCCTGCAACCCCCCTGCTTGGACACACTATAGGATTTGGGGTGGGTGCGAGGTTGGGTATATGCAAAGTTTCTGTTGCATTTAAAGATGCCCAAGCATCATTACAAAAACGAACCTACGTACAACATACCAAAAAAAAAACAAGAAAACTCTTATAAGAAAGTAGTTTTAGTAATTTTCCATTTTCTCAAAAACCAGAAAACATAAAACCAGAAAACACATTGTTTTCAGTTTATGATTAAAAATTAATGTGAGCAACGAATTTTCATCCAGCGATGAATCCAGCTGATGTACTGGGCTGTTCCTCATAGATGATGTTTCCACCGCCGAAGAACCCCTCGCTTGTAAAGCTGCTAGTGCTTTCCTCGATCTGTTGTTGCTCATGACTTTTACTTGAAAAGTTTAAAGTAGGTACACTCTGAATCACTGTCAGATAACATTTAAATTTTCAATCGAAAATACAACCCTTTTATACTTAATCGTAACACCATTTTCCTATGCAATTCTCCTACTACTATTGCATCAGCCAAATGCATCAAACTCATTTGCATATTACTATTAGGAAATCTAACGACGACTCTGATTTGCTATATGGCCCTTATCCGGCCAATGATTGCCTATGGGTGCCCTGTGTGGTTCAATGTTGCCCCATCTCAAATGGAAAAGAATCGGGAGTTTGAGAGGCACTGTCTTAGACGCTGCCTTGGATTACACAGAACACCAGAGTCGGAGTACATACATTACTATGCCAACGAGGTTCTGTACAACAGGGCCATATAAACAGGATAGATAACTTTTTAATCAAGCTGATTCGGGGTCACATTGCAAGAGCAATGACCTCGACCAATGGACTTATTTTTGGGGCTTACTACCCCAATGATGAGTATAGTGAAAGTGTACGTCTTAACGGTTTCATCCCGCCCGAGACATTCCTCTTTTTAGACAGTCGTGGGCTGGAACAGGACTGTGGATGGGTGACCACCGTGATATTGAAAGTGGACCACATTGGTGCTTTGGCCGACTTACATAGTTCTAAGGTAAATATAGGTAGAGTAGGTAGAACAGTGACGGTGGCACCAAAAAAAAAAGTACATAAGGTTGTACTTGCGGTTGCCAATATATATGTATATATATTTTTTTTTTTTTGTAAATTCAATTTTTATTTTCAATTTAACTTATAACTACTTAAATGCTAGACAAAAACCTTAAAAACTAGCTTACAGAATTACTTAACTAACTTACTGGCCCCATGCGGGCGATCTAAATTATACTAATAATATAATAGATTTTTTTTTACTAAGATTTTAGTTAACACATTTATATTGCGGCCCTAATAACTAAAACATATGTGGGCCCCTATACAAATAAAGTGCACGACTAGGTTCGCACGAACTTGCTCTTCTGGTTTAATTTACAATTAATTTGCAAATGCTTTAGCCGGGTTCGTGGTCAGATTGATAAGTTGCAAGTTTTTCACCTTATTGACCGCAAAAATCGAAATAAAAAGACAAGTATTTTAAAACAGGAACAAAAAATAAAAAACGTTTGTTTAAATTTTAAAATCTTAAAAAATCTTTTTATTTAATGCAAATGCATTTCGGTTCATAGCAGCGGAACCATCATCAGCGAACGACAATTAAACGAAAGTAGGTATACAAAGAAACAAAACAAATTACATAAGTTGGACTCTGGGAAAACGATGTAAACAGCTCTTGTGGTTCACGACTGGGTGACACGTACTTGTTCTTGAATTTAATAATTTTTTTAAATACATATAGCTCTAAAGGAAAAAAATAATCACAAGAATTTTTCACAAAAGTGCTTAAACTTCTTTTTACAAAGATTCAAGCCAAAATCAAAGTATGCAGACGATTTTGTTGCCTGAATGAATCGTTCGAGTGTTTTTTAAATAAATCGATGTTTACTTAATATTTTTTATAAAAAAGTTTTTTTTTACAAATTTGAAGAACGCCATTTTTAAGTGCTTAATTTTTTGCATTTTATGCACAAATTTTCATGCCGTTTTTCAAATATTGAATTTACAAAAAAATAAATTAAAAAATTAATCAAAACTAAAATTAAGCTTTTTTGCAAAATGTTGGTATTGAAATTTGTTCAAGTCACCTAGACCTTTCTAAACAAATTTTTTGAATTAAAATTTAAAAATAACCTTAATTTATTAACAAATAACAAAGGTAGGGTTTTTTCAAATGGCTTTTTATAAGAAAAAATATTGTTTTTTACTTGCTTAATATAGTCCAATCACTTTAGGATTAATTACAAGTTGCAACCACTATTTAAAATTTGTTTTTTGGGAGTATAAACAGGGGAAAAAGTATGCCTCTTTTTTTTACAAGCATAAGAAGTTATTAACAAATAACTAAAACAAGGTTTTTTTAATGTTTTTTTTTTTTTTAAATTAATTCTTGATTCAATTCAAAAATTAATTTAAGTTTATAATTAAATTTTACTTTTGCATAACTTTCTTAAAAAAAAACTTTTTGAGTAGAAACCTTTTTTCGATCAAAATTCAATCCTTTAAATAATTTCCAAACAATTATTTAGAACCAGATTGCTTTACGAAACCTACATCCCTATAAAAACAAGAAACAAAAAAAATTAAGCTTAAATTACCATTAAGCTAATTTCGTCTTGTTTTTGTAAAGAGGTATGTTTCTTAATAATATAATATCTTAAAAAGTAAAAGTTGTAGTACCATCTAGTTTTCAGTGGTTGATTGAAAATAAATAAAAGCATTAAGTTTGCATCTAAAGGTGTGTCCGGACCTAAGATACATTTCAAGAAACATTATATAAAAAAAGTTTCGAGAATGTTTCCCTTTTGTTTAAAAAACATTTCCAAAACATTTCAGAAATGTTTCTTTTGGTGTGGACATTTGAAGAAACATTTCTTAAATATTTCTTATTTCCCATTTCGTCTTCCACGTGACATTTGCGATACATTAAATGTTTCCCATCGCGAATGGGAAACAAAGAAACATTTCAGAAAAGTTTGACAGTTTGTTTCCCTATTTTGATAAATGTTTCAGAATGTTTATGAAATGTTTCTTAGGCCTGGATACACCTTAAAAAAATCTATTTATGAAGATATTTTTTTTGAACTTAATTGGTTCTCCGAGCTATAATTTTTGAGTTTGGGCTGATATGAAAAAACTAGTCGTCGGTCGCACTAAAAAATTATCTTAATATTTTATTTTGAAAATTCAATTTTTGCTCAAAAAAATATAATTTGATCTGTATTAATGGACGTTAAAGTAGATGAAACAGCAAAAAACGAATACATGAAAATTTTTACAGAATTCTAAATTCTTAAAAAAGTGGTAACCACGAAAAACGGCCATAACTACTTAACGGCAAGTCCAAAGTATTAAATCACAGGGGAGAGTACGATAGCTTTGGCGCCAAGAATTGATAACGGTTTTTTTCCATTTTCTCAAAAACCAGAAAACATAAAATTATTTTGTTTTCAGTTTATGATTTAAAATTAATATGAGCAACGAATTTTATAAAAAAAAAGTAGTATTTTATTTTACAGTTTTGAAAAATCACATTTCAAAGTTTTTTTTTACCTTTTTTTTCGCAATTTTTGAGTTTAATGTCCGTTTTTTCAAAGACTATTCATAGGTTTCACTTGATTTAAAAAACATCTAATAGAAAAAAATATTGGCTTTAAAAAAAGATATAAAACTTAGTTGTAGGTATAACCGTTATTTTGTAATATTTGTTTTAAATTTTTAGCACTGTTTTTATAAAATTGCCCCTCCTGCACAAACGGAGGGAGATAGACCCCCCACCCATAGTAAAAAATGCTTGTATTGATCTGTTCTACAAAAAACAGTTTTCAATTCTTGGCGCCAAAGTTATCGTACTCGTGCCAAATCACACTTTGTTTTTTGTTGCAAATTTAAAGGTATACTTACTTCTTTCATTAAAAAACGTATACAAATTATTTTCGTAATTTGTTAATAACTTTTTTATTCATGCAAAAAAAATGCGGTAAACTTTTTTCTCTATTTTTACTCACTAAAAGAAAATTTTTAAAAGTAGTTTTAACTTGTAATTATTTTGTGTCAGGTTTCACCATTTTTCAGTACTAAGGTACTGGACTAATAGGGCAAATATTCGTTTCGTGTGAAAAAATGTCGGGGTTTTAATCAAACATGACATTACGATGATAGAGAAGCCTAAAAAAGTAGGTAGTCGTGCATTTTATTTCACTTTATTAAAAAAAACTTTGTGAATATGTAACTTTTTTCGGTCATAATACAGGGTGATTGGTATAAGATATACCAAAAAGCTTGAGCGTGTAGGTGGGGTTAAGACAAGGAAAAAATCGTATAGGAGGGGGGTCCTTGACAAGAGTCGTAAACAAACCAAAAATCATATATGTTTACGACTGTTGTCAGGGTAACATAATAGACAACTAGTAAATGCCAGGCGGTGATTATTCAGCATGAAAATACTATAGAAATGTATATATGCTACAATGACTGGACTATTAAGATAAATACAATCACGTAGGTTTCTACATATACACCACTTTATTCTTATTAATTTAACAGCGCTTGCAAAAAAAACAAAAACATTCGAAGAATGAAAATAAATATTAGCAAATGAACCACACGAGACACGACAAACGAAGTTGCAATTTATGCAATGTACAATATAAAAAAAACTTACCTACATAACACCATTGAGTTTATACATGTATTTAAATGCATTTTGTATGTATATTTTATTGTAGCCAAAACTTTACATTATTTTCTTTAAACTTATATTGCACAATATTACAGAGATTGGTACTTAACCTATACCTTCCTACTGCCAAGTTCTGATTTTTTTTACATAAAATATTTACTTGAAGCTAATTATAAATATTGAAGGGAAAGCTACTAGAAAAAACCTTCATTAAACAAAAAAATAAAAGAAAAAAAGAAAATTTGCGAAGAGTATGAGGAAGGGATGGTTGCAACAAAAACGAATAATGTCCCATTCAAAACAGCTGTCACAATCAAGCAAAATAAACAATAGCATATCAGTCTTTAACAAATAATGTACGTAAATAAATAATAAAGATAAAACAAAACATAAATACATAAATAAGTTAATAAATAAATAAATAAAAAAATAATTGATTAAATGAACCAACAAATAGATAAACAAATAAATAACAAAATAATAGATAAACGAATATATTTAAATAATAAATAGATAAATAAATAATATATTAATACTTAAATAAATAAATTTATTAAAAAAACAAATGAATACATAATATATAATATAAGGAATTTAACGATCCATACGTTACCCTCTCTTTGTATAACTGTTATGTTAGGCCGCATCTTGAGTATGCCTCACAAGTATGGACCCCTTTCTATGAAATCCATAAGAATCGTATTGAATCAGTCCAGCATAATTTTATTCGCTTTGCTCTTAAAGGCCTTCCATGGGCTGATCCTTATAACCTGCCACCATATGAGCATCGGATAAGGCTTTTGCAGATGCAATCTTTATATCAACGTAGAGTAAACAATGACTTAATATTTCTCCATCAACTTATCTCTGGACAAATTGATTCGTCAGACCTGTTAGCCTTAATTGGTTTTAACTACCGCGGACGGTCGTACCACCTTCGAAGTTCTGAGCTTATTAATATCGAACATCATAGAACCAATTATGGCATGCATGAGCCTCTCACGCGAATGAGTAAGTTATATAACTTGAACAATTGTGTGTTGGATTTTAATTTAAATAAAAGTAATTTAAAAACTATTTTCAGAACCAGTGCTCCACGATCCTAAATGTTTCTGTGTCATTTTGTTTAATTTTGATTTTATATGTTTTCATGTTTTTATGTGCATGTGTTTTTGTTTTTGTTGAATTGTGCTTACTAACAACTAACACCTGCACTAAGTGATGAGCCAGTGGGACACATTATATGTGTTGGCAAATCTTCTTTCATCTGCTGATGCTTGCTTTAAGCTCCATTTGAATAAGATCTGATAGTGTAAAAAAAAAAATATGCTAAAACTTATCAGTCTTTTTTACATAAATTTAAAAAAATTTACAAGAATACGAATTTTGAGAAGATTCAAACCAAAAAATCAAAAAAAGAATATATGAATATGTAACGTTATAACATTTGAAACCAATATATAAAAATAATTTAACAAATAAGTAATAAATATTGACGATTTACATTTAAGAAGCTAGGTTTTAAATTAAGACATTTTCGGATGATATACATGAAAGATTATATCTTTCTTTCATTATGAAAATTTTGTTTGCAATCATCTCAATATTTGTTTTAGTATGCAATTCGTTTGTTGAAAAACACCAAGGAAGGCTTAACATAATTTTTAAAAGTTTATTTTGTGATATTTGCAATTTCCGAATGTGGCTGACTGCGCAATTACCCAAGCTGGTGAACCATAAAACATTATTGCCTAACTTTGTATATTATCAATTTGTTATCAATGCTCAATTTTGACTTTCGGTTTATGAAGGGGTAAAGTGTTTTAATAGTTATGTTCATCTTTTTTACAATTTCCTGCACATGTAAACTGAATGTTAGTTTTTAATCTAAATGTATTCCTAGATATTTGGCACTAGATTTCCACTCTGTCTCGACACCATTAACTGAGAGCCTGTTGTTTAGGAGGAAACAGGGTTTTCTTTTTCGGGTGAAAAAGATAGCCTGAGTCTTAGAGGCGTTTATTTTTATCTTCCAGTCATTAAAATATACTTGAATTTGGATCATATCTAAAGCCGATTGCAAATTAGTTCCAATAATGGAACCAATAGAATCTGTAGAGAAGATGCATGTATCGTCAGCAAAAATAGCTGTCTCACAATTTTGTATTCTTGGAAAGTCGGACGTGAGTACGGTATATAATATTGGATCAAGTACTGAGCCCTGAGGAACCCCTACAAAGCAGTCAATCACATCTGAAGGAAAGTTGTTAACAAACACATTACATTTTCTTGACGAAAAAAATTACTTTACAATTTTTATTAGGTACATTGGGAATTGGAACAGTAAGAGCTATTGCAAAAGACCGTCATGTATAAACTCACACACACACAAAAATAACAAAAAACAAAAATTACCACCAAACCAAATGCGAATGCATAAACAACTTAAGCCAACAGCAAAACCAGTTCTCTACGTGCGTCGGTCATCCTGCTTGTAAAAGAAGATAATAAAAGACAAAAAATTTTTAAGGGGATATTAAAAATGTTCTTCTTACTGAGACACACACCATCCATAATTATGATAGCAAAAACATTAATACATTTTTCGGCCGCTGTGAGTACGTGCCGTTTGAGTAACATGCGGTGCCGCTTCTATTTTTAGTTATTCAATGACAGTAGTCAATAAAGATTTGCTGAAGATAGCATTTATCTTGCCGAAATGCATTCAGATATAATTGATGTGTTTTCTTATTTTCTTTAACTTACGACCCGATTTCTACTGCCAAGTTCTGATTTTTTTTACATAAAATATTTACTTGAAGCTAATTATAAATATTGAAGGGAAAGCTACTAGAAAAAACCTTCATTAAACAAAAAAATAAAAGAAAAAAAGAAAATTTGCGAAGAGTATGAGGAAGGGATGGTTGCAACAAAAACGAATAATGTCCCATTCAAAACAGCTGTCACAATCAAGCAAAATAAACAATAGCATATCAGTCTTTAACAAATAATGTACGTAAATAAATAATAAAGATAAAACAAAACATAAATACATAAATAAGTTAATAAATAAATAAATAAAAAAATAATTGATTAAATGAACCAACAAATAGATAAACAAATAAATAACAAAATAATAGATAAACGAATATATTTAAATAATAAATAGATAAATAAATAATATATTAATACTTAAATAAATAAATTTATTAAAAAAACAAATGAATACATAATATATAATATAAGGAATTTAACGATCCATACGTTACCCTCTCTTTGTATAACTGTTATGTTAGGCCGCATCTTGAGTATGCCTCACAAGTATGGACCCCTTTCTATGAAATCCATAAGAATCGTATTGAATCAGTCCAGCATAATTTTATTCGCTTTGCTCTTAAAGGCCTTCCATGGGCTGATCCTTATAACCTGCCACCATATGAGCATCGGATAAGGCTTTTGCAGATGCAATCTTTATATCAACGTAGAGTAAACAATGACTTAATATTTCTCCATCAACTTATCTCTGGACAAATTGATTCGTCAGACCTGTTAGCCTTAATTGGTTTTAACTACCGCGGACGGTCGTACCACCTTCGAAGTTCTGAGCTTATTAATATCGAACATCATAGAACCAATTATGGCATGCATGAGCCTCTCACGCGAATGAGTAAGTTATATAACTTGAACAATTGTGTGTTGGATTTTAATTTAAATAAAAGTAATTTAAAAACTATTTTCAGAACCAGTGCTCCACGATCCTAAATGTTTCTGTGTCATTTTGTTTAATTTTGATTTTATATGTTTTCATGTTTTTATGTGCATGTGTTTTTGTTTTTGTTGAATTGTGCTTACTAACAACTAACACCTGCACTAAGTGATGAGCCAGTGGGACACATTATATGTGTTGGCAAATCTTCTTTCATCTGCTGATGCTTGCTTTAAGCTCCATTTGAATAAGATCTGATAGTGTAAAAAAAAAAATATGCTAAAACTTATCAGTCTTTTTTACATTAATTTAAAAAAATTTACAAGAATACGAATTTTGAGAAGATTCAAACCAAAAAATCAAAAAAAGAATATATGAATATGTAACGTTATAACATTTGAAACCAATATATAAAAATAATTTAACAAATAAGTAATAAATATTGACGATTTACATTTAAGAAGCTAGGTTTTAAATTAAGACATTTTCGGATGATATACATGAAAGATTATATCTTTCTTTCATTATGAAAATTTTGTTTGCAATCATCTCAATATTTGTTTTAGTATGCAATTCGTTTGTTGAAAAACACCAAGGAAGGCTTAACATAATTTTTAAAAGTTTATTTTGTGATATTTGCAATTTCCGAATGTGGCTGACTGCGCAATTACCCAAGCTGGTGAACCATAAAACATTATTGCCTAACTTTGTATATTATCAATTTGTTATCAATGCTCAATTTTGACTTTCGGTTTATGAAGGGGTAAAGTGTTTTAATAGTTATGTTCATCTTTTTTACAATTTCCTGCACATGTAAACTGAATGTTAGTTTTTAATCTAAATGTATTCCTAGATATTTGGCACTAGATTTCCACTCTGTCTCGACACCATTAACTGAGAGCCTGTTGTTTAGGAGGAAACAGGGTTTTCTTTTTCGGGTGAAAAAGATAGCCTGAGTCTTAGAGGCGTTTATTTTTATCTTCCAGTCATTAAAATATACTTGAATTTGGATCATATCTAAAGCCGATTGCAAATTAGTTCCAATAATGGAACCAATAGAATCTGTAGAGAAGATGCATGTATCGTCAGCAAAAATAGCTGTCTCACAATTTTGTATTCTTGGAAAGTCGGACGTGAGTACGGTATATAATATTGGATCAAGTACTGAGCCCTGAGGAACCCCTACAAAGCAGTCAATCACATCTGAAGGAAAGTTGTTAACAAACACATTACATTTTCTTGACGAAAAAAATTACTTTACAATTTTTATTAGGTACATTGGGAATTGGAACAGTAAGAGCTATTGCAAAAGACCGTCATGTATAAACTCACACACACACAAAAATAACAAAAAACAAAAATTACCACCAAACCAAATGCGAATGCATAAACAACTTAAGCCAACAGCAAAACCAGTTCTCTACGTGCGTCGGTCATCCTGCTTGTAAAAGAAGATAATAAAAGACAAAAAATTTTTAAGGGGATATTAAAAATGTTCTTCTTACTGAGACACACAACATCCATAATTATGATAGCAAAAACATTAATACATTTTTCGGCCGCTGTGAGTACGTGCCGTTTGAGTAACATGCGGTGCCGCTTCTATTTTTAGTTATTCAATGACAGTAGTCAATAAAGATTTGCTGAAGATAGCATTTATCTTGCCGAAATGCATTCAGATATAATTGATGTGTTTTCTTATTTTCTTTAACTTACGACCCGATTTCGCCGAACCTCTGTGATACGTTACAAATCACAAGACTCTGACAGATGAAGGTGAAAACGATTTTGTGACTTTTTCGTATTGTGCCCTAAAGTCATAAAACCAATTGAAACAGTGATCTCCTTCAGACCAGGTCACAACCAGTCACTCCCAAGGCATAAATTCCAATAGTTTTGATTTTTTTCAAGCTTAGGTAGGTATTAAATTGATTCGTATTCATGCGAAATACAAGGATTTATATTTTATTGCACTAATCGCTATTATATTTGTGATTCATATTTATCATTAAAACAAAATGGAAAGAATAAAATTTAATTTAATGTATAATGAGTTGTTAGTCCGGTCAATTTAGACATTCGAAGTTACCTAAATTCCCACCAAGCTGAAAATCGGTAAGATTGTTTAAAATATCATTAAAAACAAAATTTTAAAGTTCCCCATCTTTCCCCTGTAAGGAAAAAATATTATTCAAGGTCAAAGGTAAAAAAAATCAGTTTTTCGCGATTTTCAGCAAAACCTAAAAAAGTAAAACAATAATCTGACATTTTTGTTATAAAACTCAAAACAGCACGATATAGGCAAGGATAAACACGTGTTTTCATTACTAACTCGCGTTATTTTTCAATAGTTTCAAATTAAACAGGATCAAAACTGACCCGTGGAAAAGGCCTACTGGGGAAACCACACAAAAAAAACGCGCTAAGTACACTACCTCATAGGTATCGAGGAAACGTGTGCATATTATGACGATTACAACTTTTACAACTTTTTGAATCGTTATATCTCAAAAACGGTGGCTCGTAGAAAAAAACGTATTAATTCATTTTTTGTAGATAATTTTATGATCTACAATTTTTGTTTGAAATATTTTTTGATAAAACTTACCGTTTTGCTGAAAATCGCGAAAAACTGATTTTTTTTGCCTTTGACCTTGAGTAAAATTTTTTCCTTACAGGGGAAAGATGGGGAACTTTCAAATTTTGTTTTTAATGATATTTCAAACAATCTTACCGATTTTCAGCTTGGTGGGAATTTATGTAAATTTACTCTTATTTTTTGGTCTAATTTGACCGGACTATGTCTTCTTGTTTTTATTTTTTATATACAATAGAAAAATAAGCACGCACAAATTTGTTCACTGTAGTTAGCTTCTTTATGCTGAAATGTTATATACGTTTGTAGTTGATTTATTTTTCATGAAAAATACATTTTATCGTTAATTATTTTATTTTTGTCAACATTTGTGCACGAACAAATTTAATTTTTTCTGCTGTTGTGTCGTGTTGTGTCATAATCAGCTGTTCCAAATCAAGCAATAATATTCCACGTAATGCGGTGAGTTTTTTTGTGATTTTTTTTTTGTGACTTTTCACAACAATCCAAAAATTGTGACTTTTTTTCTTTTTTACACTATCAGATCTATTTTCAAATAGAGCTTAAAGCAAGCATCAACATATGAAAGAAAGATTTGCCAACACATATAATGTGTCCCACTGGCTCATCACTTAGTGCAGGTGTGTTAGTAAGCACAAAGGTACAAAAACAAAAACACATGCCCAAAAATACAACATAGATACATTATTACAATACAACACAGAAACAATTATGAATTATGATCTTGGAGCACTGGTTCTAAAGAGAGTTCTTAAATTATTTCTATTTAAATTAAAGTCTATCAGGCTCTCATTCAAGTTATAAAACTTACTAATCCGTTTGAGGGGCTCATGCATGCCATAATTAGTTCTGTGGAGTTTAACATTCAAAAGTTCAGATCTTCGCAGGTGGTAAGTTAAGCCAATAGAAGCTAACAGGTCCGAAGCATCAATTAGTCCGCTGATAAGTTGATGAAGAAAAATTAAATCATTTTTTACAATTCGTTGGTATAAAGATTCAATCTGCAAAAGCTGTATCCGATGTTCATAAGGTGGCGGATTATAAGGATCGGCCCAAATCGGCCTTTAAGAGCAAAACGAATAAACTTATGCTGCACTGATTCTATACAGTTCTTATGGATTTCATAAATGAGACCATACTTATTTATTTATTTATTTATTTATTTATTTATTTATTTAAATCTACGATAATTGAAATCCACAGATTTCGCTTAGAACTAAGTTAAGGAATTCATAAGTATTAAAAAGAATTTTGCAACAAATTTGACAATATTGATTTGAATTGATACCTTGTCATACATAGATCAAGTTCATTGTAATACAAATTAAAATATTTACAACAATTGGAAATTGGCTCACGCTGCCCATAATTAGTAGAATGGGATATTTCAAAAATAAATTGTCTTATCCTCAATGGCCTACTCGGAGCGTAAATGTTTATTAAAGAAAGTAAAGTCCCACAGTTTATGTCATTACAAAGAATATCCCGAATGAATAAAACACTATACATCCTACGCCTTGGTTCAAGAGTTTGTATTCTTAGCATCAAGCACCTTCTTTTGTAATTTTGGTCAGTATTACCATGGAAAGAAAACTGTCTTAAAGCAAATCTTAGAAATTTTTTTTGGACTTTTCCAATCCCTTCTTTTAATTTTTTCGTATCAGGACTCCAAATAACGGAACAATATTCCAGCAATGGTCGAACAATTGAACAAAACACAGACTTAAGAGTGTACGGATCTTTAAAATCTGACGAGTTTCTTTTGAGAAATCCTAACATCGAATTAGCTTTTGAGACTATATAGGAGACATGAGATTCAAATGTCAATTTTTCATCAAAAACTACGCATAGATCTTTCATTTCTCTCACCCTTGAAATTTTTATTTCTCCTAAACTGTAGTCAAATATTATTTGACTCGATAAACGACAAAATGTCACTAGTGAGCACTTTGTAAAGTTTAGAAGAAGGTCATTTTGCTTGCACCAAGTTTCAAATTTCATCAGATCATACTGTAACTCAAGACAATCGTTATAATTTTTATTTCTTTAAAAATTTTTATGTCATCAGCAAACATCAAACCATCAGATGAAGATAAAACTGATGCAAAATCATTAATAAATAAATTGAACAGCGGTGGACCCAAATGACTTCCCTCAGGAACACCTGAATGTACATTTATCGGTTTCGACTCCAGATCACCTATCCTTACAATTTGCTTCCTACCGATTAGATAGGACCAAAACCACTTTAGTAGAGTACCATCAAAACCGTAAGTTTTTAATTTTTTTATTAATATTAGGTGATTTCCTCTGCTAAAAGCTTTCACAAAATCCGTATAAACCACGTCCAATTGGCTTCGCTTTTCTAATGTTTTAAAACATTGATTTGAAAAACAGGCCAAGTTTGTGGAAGTTGATCGGCCACTAATAAAACCATGTGGAATATTGGAAACATGACTATTAATTACAACATACAATTTATTTTTCACTATTTTGTCCAAGAGCTTAGGTAAAGTAGCCAGTTTGCGATTTTCCTTTTGTCACCTGACTTAAAAGGTGGATTTAAGTAAGATACTTTCCACTCATCTAAAAAGTAACCACTATTAAGCGATTGATTAAAAAGAATTTGAATCGGTGCCGACAAAGAATCAAAACAATGTTTTAAAACAATTGGATATATTCCATGAAAATCTGGGAATGTTGAAGCCTCAAGTTCACTTAGAGCAGATTTAACATCTTCTATGTTGCAAGAAAAATTACAGCAGTCAATTATACTTACTTGTGAGGCATATTCAAGATGAGGCCTAACGTACCAGTTGTACAATGAGAGTGACGTTAAATTCTTTCGCCCACCGTTTTATGAATCCAAGCATAGAGTTCGCTTTATTTACCATAAAATTAATATGTTCAGAAAATTCTAGATTAGCACTAAAATTTACACCTAAGTCTTTGAAACTAACAACGCGACTGATTTTATTTTGAGATATACAATATTCAAAGAAGCCTGGGGATCTTTTCTTTGAAAAGGTCATTGTTTGGCATTTTTTAGGGTTAAGAACCCGTTTTTATAACACCATACACTGAAACTATTGGCATCAGCCTGCAGAAGATTGTGGTCATTAGGATATTTGATTGTTTTAAAAATTTTCATATCATCTGCAAATATGAGAATCTCACTAAAGCGTTTACAAGATGAAACGTCATTTATAGCAAGAATGAATAAGAATGGGCCCAAATGACTTCCCTGGGGTACGCCTGAATGGGCAAAAAAAGGATTTGAAAAGGAGTTTCTAAATTTGACCTGGTAAGATCTATTTTCAAGGTACGATTTGATCCACACAATAAAAAGAGTAGGGAAACCGTACGCTTGGAGTTTAAAAACAATAATATCATGGCTGAGTTGGTCAAATGCTTAAAAAAAATCTGTGTATATGCAATCAACTTCATTACCTTTTTCTAATGCATTTGAACAATTATGCAAGAAGGTAAGAAAGTTTGTAACAGTAGACCTTTTTTGCACAAAGCCATGTTGCTGTTGGAGCAAGACAAGTCAATGATAAACTCTAAGTCCAAAACAAGTTCATTATACAACAAACTTGAACTTCTTGGAGTATATACATTTATAATGTATACATACTTAGACTCTATGTTTAATTTGATACAAACCAAGTCAATAGAAAGATCGAAGGGGAAAGAAACACAAAATTATTACGAACAGCAATCAATACACCACCGCCTAATTCTTTTGGTTTATCAACATGACGATCTTTTCTAAAAACTAAGAAATCTTGATTAAAAAAATCTGTGTCTAAATAGCTTGAATTCAGCCAAGTTTCCGTCAAAACAAAGATGTCATGTGAAAAAGCTTGAGAGTTAGTATAAATATTTGCAGTTTTGCTGCGAAGCCTTCTGACGTTTTGATAAAAGAGGGTGATCCTTTTTAGTTTTTTGGCGAAGATTTCTTAGGAATAATGCACTTAATTCTTTTACTTCTCACTGTAGCAAACTCTTTTATAAGCACTTCAGAAGGCCAATTTTTAGTATTAATGATAGATTCGAAAAATGCCGGGTGAGCAACAATTTTGAAGAATGAGACAAAACTATTTACCTTACTAATTTTGGTACATTTAACTGATGCATTGTTCGGAATGCATTTGTTAGAGACCAAATGGGAAACAAGATCATGAATACTTATATAAAAATTGATTTAGGCTTAGGGATAGCCTCAATAGGACGAGGACAAGGCTATGTTATTACAATATGATTTGATATAGTTTCACAATCATTGTCAGCCACCGTATTAACAGCAATTGTTAATAGCCACCGTATTAACAGCAATCGACATGAGATGAACTAGATGCGCCTGAATCAATAAGACTATTAGAGTTTCTCCTTAAATTGGTTCGTTTTGGAGGGGGACTTGAATTCTTAACTACTGATGAGCTTTCTCGTATCCTTTTATTTCCTCACCATCAGATAGTGCTGAAGAAGAAGTTTTGGTTGATAAATCTGATTCAGCTGATGGAATGGAAATAGAAGCAGGTTGTTGGATCAAGTCATCAGTTGATGTTTCGATATTCATCATATCGTTGCAAGGGGAAAATGTAGTTACATTTGACACTGCAGTGTTAAAGTTTGTCAGCAAGTCATTGAACTCTTTAGAGAGCTTTAAAATGTTTTTTTTAAAAGAATTCATTTTGAAGGAGAGCTGAGTAAGTGAAATCTTACGGCAGTCGGTACACTACCAAAAGGCAATATCAGAATTTATTACTTTATCAAGAAATCCATTGGTAGAACCACCGCATTTAGCATGGTAAAGATTACCACAAGGTCCAAAACAGGTAAAGAGACGGCTATTTCTTGATTCATCAGGACAGGCTTTTGCAGAGCAAACCATTATGAAAAAATTGATACGAAATAAAATATATATAAAATAATAAAGGAGAGAAAAAAAAATAAGAAACAAAAATTAATAATGAAAGAAATAAAAAAAGGGCACGAGTACGATAACTTTGGCGCCAAGAATTGATAACTGTTTTTTGTAGAACAGATCAGTACAAGCATATTTTACTATGGCTGGGGGGGGTGCAACGAATGAGCAACGAATTTTATTAAAAAAGTAGTATTTTATTTTACAGTTTTGAAAAATCACACTTCAAAGTTTTTTTTTACCTTTTTTTTCGCAATTTTTGAGTTTGAAGTGCGTTTTTTCAAAGACTATGCATAGGTTTCACTTGATTTAAAAAACATCTAATAGAAAAAAGTATTGGCTTTAAAAAAAAGATATAAAACTTAGTTGTAAGTATTAGCGTTATTTTTTAATATTTGTTTTAAATTTTTAGCACTGTTTTTATAAAATTGCCCCTCCCGCCCAAACGGAGGTAGATAGATCCCCCACCCATGGTAAAAAATGCTTGTATTGAACTGTTCTACAAAAAACCGTTATCAATTCTTGGCGCCAAAGTTATCGTACTCTCCCCAAAAAAAGATTTGAAATTGCTGGGAAACGAACCAGATCTAACAAAGATCTGAATGTCAAGTAGCAAACAATTGTACCACCTGATACCTTATACTAGGGATGTCGATTTAAATGTATTTAAACTATACAATTTTTGAGAAAATATCAAAAAAGCTCAAAGTAATGGGAAAATTAAATTTTGTTAAACAAAGACACTAACACACAGAACTAATTAAAAAAATTTTTTTTTTGATCACTCGTAGATTATCCAATTTATACATAAAAAAAAAAATTTAAAGCAAACAAAATTAAAATGCTTATACAAACGACGTGCACTGAATTAATTTAATTAAATTAATGTATCAAAACTATTAAATTAATAAAAAAATATTTAAGATATATATATCACTTAAAGAAGTGAAATATGTCCAAAAAATTATTTAATATGCAATATTATAAACAAAGAAAGATATAAGTTTACAGAGCAATTAAAATACACAACTAGCACGATAGAACCAGTGCAGTGCAGTGAACCCTCACAACGGCAGAATCGGGGTGTTAGTACATACCTATAAACATCAATAAACTTGTGTGAAGTTAATAAACCTCAGACCTCAAGAATAATTCCATAGTAATAGATTCAGAAGGAGTAATTTATTAATTTTAATTCAATTTTTCGAAAATTTTCTAAGCAATAAAAATTTTTAAAAAATTTAAATGCTTGATTTATAACATATTTAAAATTTTCATAAAGCCTCATTATCAAAACCATCAAAACATTGAAAACAAACAACGCTACACTAAACGATATCTATGGATGATCTTAACTTTGAAGGGGATATTTAAATGTTTTGTAAAAGTAGGGTTTCAATAAATAAAGCTGCAATTACGTCCTCCTAACATGTATAACCAAACATTCTGCTTACATTAAAGCATTTGTTTATTAAAAAAATATTACGAAAGTCAGTCTTTCTGAGTATTAAACCTCACACAAAGCTTGAACGATGTTTTACTTTACATTAAGAAAAAATCAAGGATTTCAGATTTTTATAAATTTTTATTGCTCAGAAAATTTTCAAAATTTAAAATTTGAATTGAAATCAATAAATTACTCTAATTTTAACTATTATTATGGGTTTATTTTTGCTACCTGCGCTGTATATATTGGGTATTCTACTAGAATAAAAACCCAATTAGCGCTTGGTGCGCCGTTTTGATGCCATAAACTTATGAGACCTATCATTATGTGGAGGTTGGGATAGAATTTTGGTGACTATGGTGTATTAAGGTGTGGAATTGTGTTGGGAGGTGATCCCTTTATTACCATTTACCATAGGAAAATAAGAGATCCTCGGGTACCTCAGCCAAGGGAACTGGCCCATACCCCCACCAGGCTTTATGCCAGGCTGTTAGCTCCAAAATGTCTGTCTTCGCCAAAAACCTAAACAGGCAGGGTGCTGGATGGCTTAAGGTAGGACCGAATTTCCGTTGAGATCAGTTCGATTTAGGGAAAAACATGATGCCCGCAGTGGACTTAGCCCGCTTACACGGCTAGAGAAAAAGTTTCTGCAAAAATCATGTAATTCTCTTGATTCGTCTTATCTACCCATAAAAAAGGTGAGGTATTGATATGGTTTATTACGTTTATAGCAATTTGGTTTCATTCAAAAAGCCAATGAGGTTACTTATGCTCACAACAGTAAGCTCGTTAAGGTTGTCAATAAAGTACTGACAGAAGAATTGGCATCTCGGATTTGTCAAGGCAGGGCAGCAGCAGAGATAGTGGGTCACTGTTTCCTTTTCCCATTCATCTCCACAGCTACGGCAATGAGTATTGTGCGGAATGCCCATTTTTGCTGCATGCTCTCCTATAGGCCAGTGACCCGTGCTAACTGCAATGATCCTGGCTATGTCTGACCGAGTTCTACATAAAAGTTCATTTGTGCGGGACTTGTCATAGCTGGGCCACATCTTTCTTGAGGTAGGACAGTTAGTCAGACCATTCCATCTACGATAGATAATGAGACAAGAAAATGCCCTTCACAGCCCCCAGCGGAATACTAACTGCTTCTAGAAATTGGCTTTGATTGCAGCCTAACTATCTATAAATAAAGCAGTATTACGGTTTTGATATGGATCTTGCTTTAGTATTTTGCATGCTTCTTTGATTGCAAACAGTTCCGCTTGGAAAACGCTAGCGTAGTCTGGCAGTCGAATAATATATATTCATTAAGTGTTTCAGAGAAGACCCCTGCTCCAACACCGCATTCCATCTTTGAACCTTCCGTGAAAATGATTGTGTCGTAATTTTTCGTTATATCTCCATCCTTCCACTCCTTTAGGGTAGGGAATGCGACGTTCAAACTTTTGCAAAGATTCATAGAGGGAGTGCGGTAATCGGTATTAGTCGAAACGAAGCCTGGGGGTAGCAATTTGGTAATATTGCAGTGACCGAAGGGTCTGTCGGTCCAACAACCAATTTCCTTAAGTCTGTGAGCAGTGCAGGATACGAAATATTTTATATGTAGGTCGAGAGGAAGAAGATGTATAATAACGCTCAGGGCATCGGAAGTGCAGGATCGCAGCGCTCCTTTGGTCCCTACGCTAGCTGTTTTGTAGGTATTGTAGGCTTTGCTTAGGGGAGACCACCAGACAATCGTTAGTGTGGGTCATACTACTGCGGTGTACGTCCATAGAACCATCTTCGACTGGAGTCCCCAGTTTTTACCGAATGTTTTACTGCAGGCATAAAAAGCTATGTTGGCTTTTTTAACCCTTTCTTCAATGTTCAATTTCCAGTTTAGACTCTTGGAGAGTATTTGCTTTTACCCTACCAAGAGTCTCTCAAAAGAAATATTTTGAAATTAGTTCTATAACACCATATCTTCCTAAATCTTTAGATGTATTGGACTTTCCGAAATACGCACAATTTAAAATATAAGAGCGAACCAAAGATGGTGGAGCTGTTCAAATGAACCAAAAATGTTGCCTATTCTTATGTCAATGAATTTAATTAAGTAAAATTTTGAGGTTAAGGCCGTGTGCGAATAGCGTTAAAATTTTATCCTCTAGCTAATTTTTGTCATTTGAGTTGAGGTGAATAAATGTTTAGCTTTTTGATGTGAGAACTGGATTAAATGGGATTTTTAACACTAATATATTTTTTAAATTTTCCTACAAGAATTGAAAAATTTCCCTTTCTTTTTGCTTGAATACGTGGAAATATATCAAACTGTTTTAAGGTTGATTTATAAAAATAAGTCTTCGATTTGAGTCGTTCGGTGTTTTAATTTTTATTTGTAAGGAACGTTCAATTTTATAATACTATTTATTTCTTCGTTCGTGAAACTAACTAAGATTTCCGAACAAAACCAAGTTGGATAGTTGCAAAGTTGTAATTTCGGAAATCAAAAGTTTCGCAGTATTCAATATTTTATGTTTTAGCTATTATAAATTACATTTTGTTAAGGAAAAAATTATAATTACTGTGTAAGATGAAAAATATAAGTAGTAGTTATATCACCTTACAGAAAACTGATTTAACAGCTGAATTTACACAAAAAAAATAAGGCCAAACAATGAATAATAATTTGCTTAAACACTTTCAATTAATTTTGTTGATTTTATACCAATATCAGCGGTATATAACATCTAATTCGAGAAAAAATAAGCCATACATTCGACAGGTAGTGTGGAATCAAACACAAATTAGAAGAGTAATTACTACTGCCAGGTACCTACTACGCAGGGTATTGAATATGACAGAGCTAAATGGTGACGATAGAAAGTGCCGGGAGCATTTACGCTTGAAGCATTTTGTCACAGCTAATCCTGATTTTGATCAGTTTTATTTTGTCTGCGTGAGTCTCTTAAATAAGCAAAAATTAATGAAAACATTGTTCAGTTTTAATTACTGAAATAAATTCTTACATTTATTATATATTTTGTCCACTTTTCTCCTTTTTTTTTGGCTCATTTTATCTAAAATATCTAAACTAAAATTTATTGCAAACACGCGCGCCACCGACAAAACACAAACCGTTACCAAAGCCAACGAAAAGACAAATGCAAACAAAAAAAAAACATTATTTCGTATGCAGGAATGCAGGAGTGAGAAAGACAGTTGAGTTGTAAAGCAGATATTGTACTGTCTTTCTCAATCCTGCATACAGTATTGCAAACTATCCACTGGCTAAAATTTAAGCTTGCTCCAGAGTAGGCTAAATTTTTGAAGTTAATATTCAACACACTAGTGTCATAATTTAGCCAATAAATAAAATTTCAACGCTGTTAGCGGCCTAACGGTTAGATTTCACTGTTTTCAGACTACAATTTTTTTGCAGAATTAATCGTATGTTTATACTCTTTCAGTACATATGTACATATAAAACAGAATTGTGTTATTGTCATAAATATGAGAGGCCTGTAGTAACGTTACTAAAGGGGTGAAGGGGTGCTAGTCAAATGAGTGGCAGTGTGTAAATAGGGGGTTCAGATTCAACTGCATGCATGACAAGCGCGGCATGATTAGCTCATTTTTGAAAGTGTGAACGCTTTATCATACGACTGCTCAAGCCCCATGATGGTGTTATTCAGTTTACTTAATAAGAAACTCAGCGTCTTTATGTGTAAGTTCTTTATTACATCACGTAACATAATCTACGGCACGAGTACGATAACTTTGGCGCCAAGAATTGATAACGGTTTTTTGTAGAACAGTTCAATACAAGCATTTTTTACTATGGGTGGGGGGGGGTCTATCTCCCTCCGTTTAGGCGGGAGGGGCAATTTTATAAAAACAGTGCTAAAAATTTAAAACAAATATTAAAAAATAACGGTAATACATACAACTAAGTTTTATATCTTTTTTTAAAGCCAATATTTTTTTCTATTAGATGTTTTTTAAATCAAGTGAAACCTATACATAGTCTTTGAAAAAACGGACTTTAAACTCAAAAATTGCGAAAAAAAAGGTAAGATAATTCTTGAAGTGTGATTTTTCAAAACTGTAAAACAAAATACTACTTTTTTTTTATAAAATTCGTTGCTCATATTAATTTTAAATCATAAACTGAAAACAAAATGATTTTATATTTTCTGGTTTTTGAGAAAATGGAAAATTACTAAAACTACTTTTTTATAAGAGTTTTCGGCACGAGTACGATAACTTTGGCGCCAAGAATTGATAACTGTTTTTTGTAGAACAGATCAATACAAGCATTTTTAACTATAGGGGGGTCTATCTCCCTCCGTTTGGGCGGGAGGGGCAATTTTATAAAAACAGTGCTAAAAATTTAAAACTAATATTAAAAAATAACGGTAATACTTACAACTAAGTTTTATATCTGTTTTTAAAGCCAATAATTTTTCAATTAGATGTTTTTTAAATCAAGTGAAACCTATTCATAGTCTTTGAAAAAACGGACTTTAAACTCAAAAATTGCGAAAAAAAAGGTAAAAAAAAACTTTGAAATGTGATTTCTCAAAACTGTAAAATAAAATACTACTTTTTTTATAAAACTCGTTGCTCACATTAATTTTAAATCATAAACTGAAAACAAAATGATTTTATGTTTTCTGGTTTTTGAGAAAATGGAAAATTACTAAAGTGTATAAACAGTGAGGTATGTAAGGGGGGGCATGTTGCCCCCCCTGCAACCCCCCTTCTTGGACACACTATAGGATTTGGGGTGGATGCGAGGTGGGGTGGGTGCTAGGTTGGGTGTATGCAAAGTTTCTGTTGCATTTAAAGATGCCCAAGCATCATTACAAAAACGAACCTACGTACAACATTCACCGTATACCAAAAAAAAAAGAAAACTCTTATAAGAAAGTATTTTTAGTAATTTTCCATTTTCTCAAAAACCAGAAAACATTAAATCATTTTGTTTTCAGTTTATGATTTAAAATTAACATGAGCAACGAATTTTATAAAATAAGTAGTATTTTATTTTACAGTTTTGAAAAATCACACTTCAAAGTTTTTTTTTACCTCTTTTTTCGCAATTTTTGAGTTTAAAGTCCGTTTTTTCAAAGACTATGCATAGGTTTCACTTGATTTAAAAAAACATCTAATAGAAGAAAGTATTGGCTTTAAAAAAAGATATAAAACTTAGTTGTAAGTATTACCATTATTTTTTAATATTTGTTATAAATTTTTAGCACTGTTTTTATAAAATTGCCCCTCCCGCCCAAACGGAGGGAGATAGACCCCCCACCCATAGTAAAAAATGCTTGTATTAAACTGTTCTACAAAAAATTGTTATCAATTCTTGGCGCCAAAGTTATCGTACTCTCCCCTAATCTACTAAACTTAAGACTAGATGACAACTAGATGACAATTCATATTATCTTATCAAGAGAGCTTAAACCGAAATATGGTTCAGTGCGAGAATAAATGTTTCATACACAATTTCAGCTTCCCCTTTTTTAAACAAAATACTTACATATGTATAAATAAGACGTTGAGGTTTTACTCCAACAATTTTGGGTCTATGTGTCCAATAATTCTCACACCAATCTATTTCGGTTTCACTTCTTCTTCTTTTCTTTAATTCAAATTTACTTTTAATATTATTATTTAACTCCACATAATTATTAACATTATTTTGCGAACAATGAACCCAATTCGTTATGATCATTTTTAATATAATATTTCTTGTTTGAATGTTGTCTTTTTAATTGATTAATATGAGCAATTTTAACGACTGTTTTATTTAACGAAATTTCATAAATAAATTTATTTATTTTTTTTATAACTTTACCAGGAATCCATTTTAACACGTTTTTATAACCTATTAACCTATTAGGTTGATAAGTAGTGTAGGTAAAGTTAACCTTTCTAAATTTCTTATCGTTTGATTTAAATTCATTTTTAAATTCTCGTGTTTTATTATTAAATTTGTTTAACAGTTTAAAATTTTCATTTTCAGAAGATTTGTTCTTACATCATAATACATCTAAGATTATTTTTGGTTTATACTTGAAAATGCTTTCAACGGGAGTGCAGGACCTTGATGCTATTTCGGTGTTGCGTTGCATGAATAAAATCTTAGTTATTAATTTTTGATTTGGTATGCTTTTGGTAGAATTATCAATCAAAAACTTTTTAAACACTTTTTAACCGTCTGAACGTTTACGCTATACCATTGGATTGGGGGTGGTATGGGGATGACTTAATTATTTGTATTCCATACCTCTTAATAAAATCTTAAAATTTGCTGAAAAGGGGGACCATTGTCCGATACTATTTCTGAACATAGACCGAAAATAGCGAAACTTTCTTCAAGCTTGTCAATTACATTTGTTTTCTGCATCATTTCTATGTGAACATAACGGCTGCATGAGTCAACTTACAAAAGAAATGCATTCTTTCCAAAAAAGAAAAAGTCTAAGTGCATGTGCTTGAAAGGAATGTCACTAATAGTCCAATGTGAAGTGTTTTCTTTCGAATAATTTTGTAGCTGTTGACATGGAGAACACAATTTAACGAAATCTTCGATATCTAAATCGATCCTAGGCCACCATATAATCTTGACAATTTTTTTCATTTTCACAACTTCAAAATATCAAGGTGTAATCAACTTGGTACGACAACCCTTTCCATATAAAAAATACAATCGTTGTTATAATCGGTTAAATCTTTATCATTTTCTATGGGGCATATTCATAGTTGTTTTTAAACTACAGTTTTTCTTAGTCTCGGTTTAAGCATTGTAATTTAAATAGGATAAACTCGAGTTTTTCTAACAACAGCTTAAACAGTGTCTATGAATATGCCCCTATGTCTTTAACTTTACTACCTTCATTTAACTTTTTTTTTTATTTTTTTTTAACTGAATGTCATTTTTAGTTTTTTCCTTTACCAAATCAAAGTTGAGAGGAATTTCGGTATTTGTTGATAAAAATTTAAGACAGTTTTCTCCAGTTTCAATCTCGACCTTTGGAAATGCTAGACGAGACAGAGCGTCTACATGTGCCATTGCTGTCGACTTTTTATGAATTATTTGGTACTGGTACATATTAAGATTGACAGCATATTTTTGCAATCGTGCGGCTGCTACTCCGCTTGTGTTTTTCGAAGGACAAAAAATTTCCCATAAGGCCTGGTTATCGGTGTATAAAATGAATTGGTGCCCATAAATGTACTTATGGAAAAATTCCAAGGCGAAGAATATGGCAAAAGCTTCTCTATGAAGCTGATCCAGTTCTTTTGAGAAGGAGTTAAAGAGCGAGAAACGAAACGGATAGGCTTTCCAACACCACCGACCAAATGGCTCATGACTGCTCCTATGCGGTAGGGACGGGCATCAGTAGCAATTATTAATGGCTTTCTGGGGTCATAAAGTTCCAGAACACAATTGCTCTTTAAAAGTTTTTTGCTACCCTCAAAAGCTTTTTGTTGCAGGGAAGTCCATTAAAAGGTCTGGTTCTTTCTGAGAAGATCATAAAGATGACTTAGTTGACTTGACACATTAGGCGAAAATTGTAAATAATAATTCAATAATCCGAAGTATGCCTGCAACTCTGTGACATTCTTGGGAGCTGGCGCGTTTTCAATAGCGTCCATTTTGTCCGTGACGGGACGAATCTTACCATTGCTTAGGATGTGTCCAAGATACTGGACCTCGGTGACTAAAAATTTACACTAGTCCAAATTGATTCGGACATTGTTTTTATTAAGGCGCTCTAAAACCTCTGTTCTGCCCTGTATTTGGGTCACTTGGCTCAACCTGCGTTGAACTTACTCAAGCCATTGCACTGTGTCGAAACTATATTGCTGGCCTATGCAAAAGCATACGCAGCAATGTTGGTTCACCTTTGCAATTGGCACAAGAGGTAAACAACCAGGAAGTGCTAAGTGTACATTTGGCAGAGGATGACCCAAGTGAGTTTCGATTAAAGAGGTTGACTGGTGAGTCTGAAGTGGAAAGCAAAAGAGAACGGATGTTTTAATTTGAAATCGAGAAGTAACGTATAACGTATAACATTTTGGCTTAGCCGATACGCGAACGTACGCGTAAGTTAAAGAATCTATAAGTGATAAAATTTTAAATAAAGGAAAAAGTTATTAACAGTTATTTGTTTTAAGATAGTGAGAAGAATTTAAAATAATAAAACTTGATACGTTTGGTGGTGCTTTTGATTCGAAAAAAGTGACAAGTAAAAACTCTTGAAAGTTGATAAAAATATTATTTATGACAAAAAAAAAAAAAAAAAAAATCAATCAGTGTGTGGCAAGTCAAAAAAAAAATATAAAATAAATAACAATTTGTGAAAGATGATTAGAATTTTAATCGTGAAGTTATTACACCCGAATAAATTGAAAATTAATCAAAGAGTGAAAAATAAAAAAAAAATAAAAAGTCTAATCAAAGGAATTGAATAGGTAAATGTATTTTCTTCATTTAACTTTTATTATTTTTGTTATTGGTTGTTTGTGTTGCTTCCTAGTTATTCTTGAAGTTTTTGTTTCTCTCTTTGCTGTTTTAACCTAGCCATTTAATTACTAATTAGTTGGGAATGGTTTGGACTTTGTTTTAAGTTATTTGGGGTCAAATCGTTTTTTTTTCTGTTCAGTTAATGGCCAAAAGTCAACTTGAGGCCCAACTTAACGACCTCATAGAGGAAAACGAGTTTTTAAAAAAAGAAAAAAAAAAGAAAACCAACGGGGGGAGCTTAAACTTTTAAACGAATTTCTTCTGTCGGAGCTTAAGTCTATTTTGAATTCTGAGGTTTATAATCTGGTCAGCTATCAGTTAAGCTCTCAGTGGGGTAAATTTACGCGTGTCGAATCAACAGGCGCGATTCTAACGGAATACGTTAAAGCCGTTCAGAATTTAGTAAAGAAAAAGACGAGAGAGACAGAAAAACTTTCCAAGCAGCTCGAAAAAAGCGAATTATTTCGTAAAGCAGCTGAAAAGAGGCTTCTACGAACTTCAGAAAAAGCTGATCAGGAGATAGATCTTTTGTCAAGTGAGTTAAACAAAAGCTTGTCAAAACAAAGGGAGCTTGAAGAAGAAAGGTCAAAATAACCTTTCACAAGTAACCCAAAAAACTCACTGCCGTTGATATTGACCCCTCAACATACCTTACTGCAATTCGTTAGTACTCCTGAACATACATCTGCACAGAAAACACCAGTTAGTAGAAGTTTTGTAGACACAGGGGTTCAGACTAAAAGGGTAGAGACCATAACCAACAAATCAATTCAAACCTTAAACAAATCGATTCAAACAATACCAACAGGAAAAATTGAGTTGCCATTTAACATGTCTTTTGAAAATATAAGCAAGGTAGTTTCGAGACTGGTCCCCATTTTCTCTGGAGAGCGTAACCATGAACTCCCACGCGAGTTTATGAGTTTCTCAATGCCTGTGATCTGGGGGGGATATTAGTTTCTTTAATATCTACGCGTTTAGTGGGAGATGCTTTTGAGCTATTACGCTCAAACTCCGCCAATACAATTGAAGATCTGTCAAAACTCTTCAAAGATTGCTATTTAGTGCCAAAAACACTGTATAGCGTAATGAATGAGTTAAGGCAATCACATCAATTGATTGGAGAGGATATAAAAGCATTTGCCAGGCGCTTGGGAAGGTTTCAGGCCACAGCGTTGAGATAATTGACGCGATCTACACAAAAGAAGAATCGGGTGGACTCAAAAGGGAGGTTGCTAACACAGTCATCACAACCTTTAAGACAGGACTAGTCGATCTGGCTCTTCGGCAGTTCTGAATGAAATAGCAAAACAAGCTAGGAAAACTTCACTCCTGTTTCAACCCAATCCAAGGGGCTACATGGGAGGTGGTCAAAATACCCCCACCTTACTAGGCCCTGACATGTATCAAGTACCCTACCAGTATACACAGCCCACAATACCTACCAGCTACTCAAGTAATTTTACATCGCCGCTAAACCAACCTCAACAAACATCTATGGGTTACTCTGGTTCACAGGTATCTCACCTACCTCAACATGCACCTACAAATTTCAATGCTAACATTCCTTTGTATAATCACCATGTCTTAAATACACAACCTGTTCCTTATGCTGACACCCCTTTTGCCAATGTGTCAATTGCATAAAATGACAACCAGCACTTTCGTCACTCTCAGTCTCCCCTAGATCCAAATCTGGGTAAACAACAAAGGCAAATGCGGCAAGACTTCAACATTAAATGCGGGTTCTGTGGTAAGCAAAATCAGACTTACGCAGAATGCCGTCAAAGAAAAAACACACCTTATTGTGAAGCGTGTGCATCTTACGGTCACACATTAGATGTGTGTCCAAAGTCTAGAGTCTTTGCAGTGTAAATCCCCTCAAACCAAATTAAATGTCTTTGGTGTGCTCGAATTGGCCAATTAGAGGAGGAGTGTCCTTACAAGCGTTATAATAATAAGAAAAAGCAGGGAAACTCAACAGGGCGCAGCCAAAATCAGTAGACTGTGCCCCTCAAACCTCGGATAAGTCAACTCGAGCAGAGATAATACGAAGCACAAACTCTTCAGTCTCTTACATGGGTATTATATTTAACTTCTTTAGCTTATTATATGCAACAACAATAAAAATGTTAGCATCCGCAGTGAAGTCAGAATTCAGTTTTGTTGACCTTCACATAATCGGACAAACTAGTTTAAAAGTCACTAAATTGGCCAAAAATATTATCAAGGTAATAACTGTGAAGCTGAGTCGCTTAATTAAATATAATAACCCAAAAAGGCATAGTCTTATGCATATGCGTAAAAGAAAAAGTCATGATGTGTTTGTTAATATGCCATTAACCGAGACAAAATTTGGTTCCATAACAATGCTGGTCGAAACTGGTGCAGACATCAGTTTAATTAAAAGAACAGCACTCGCACATACCGAACAGATTCAGACAAATGAAAGCAAAGAATTAGGGGGTGCATGTGGACGGGTTATGTCGACTTTAGGGACCCTGTCAACAGTTTTACTTTTGGACAAAGATGTTAAAGTCAAGGCAAAATTGCACGTGATACGTGATTCAAAAGACATACCTGCCGATGGTATTTTGGGTCGCGACGTCTTATGAAATCGCTCCATTATTGACACGGTGGCAAAACGCCTTAGATTCTTGGACAATAACGGAGGGAAAATAATTGCGGAGATACCACTATTATCTCTGAATGCTGTGAAGAACTGGTCCCAGGTTAATAAAAATACTATTATTAATATCCAAGCACGAACCCAAAAATTGGTTAAACTTAGCTTGAAAACAGGTCTGCGGGAGGTATTAGTAGAGTCCCAGGAGTTAAAACCGGGAGTTTATCTTGCAAATACCATTGCTACGGTTAGAAATGGTCACGTTGTTGTTTCCATTCTGAACAGTACAAGTGAGCCATACTCCGTAGAACCCAATTTTGTGCCTAAATTCAAGAACAGCAACCAATTTAAAATCTTAACTGATACAATGAAGTCAGTCCACAAGCTCAGTGAGGTTGAACCTCAGAAATCAGAATGATCGAGATCCAAATGAAAAAATAAATCCAATTTATTATAAAATATGTATTTTATTAAATGAAGTTTGAAAGAAGACTAAATTTATTTTACAAATTAATAAAAACTTGAAATGAAAAGTAAACTAAGATTAATATAGTTTCGAATAAATTACTGTAAGTAGTTTTATACAAAGTATATAATTTAACACCGCCTCTTAATATAATAGAAACTATAAATTCAAGTTAAATCATAAAAACAAAAAAAATTAAATTAAATTTCAACCTTAACGATGCTTTAGAAACAAATTTCTTCCTAATGCTTTCGTCATGACGTCAGCTAGTTGATCTTCAGTTGATTTTTGTTCTAGTCGAATAACGCCATTTGTAATTTCATCTCGAATAAAATGATATTTGATGTCCAAATGTTTCATTCGTTTGCTTTCCTTAGAATCTTCAGCAATTTTAATACTGGAATTATTATCTTCAAATATGGCTACTGGAATTGAGCATTCTACGTTTAGTTCACCCAGCATCTTTCGAATCCATTTGAGTTGGCATACTGCTTCAGTTAGAGCAATCAGTTCAGCTTCTGTTGACGACAAACTGACTGTTGATTGCTTCTTTGATGCCCAGCTCACGGTATTTCCAAATAACTTAAACACGTATCCTGAAGTAGATTTCCGGTCATTTTTATCACCTCCCCAGTCAGCATCACAGAAACACACCAGGATCTCGGCAGTATCTTCTTTTCGGTATATCATTTTCAAGTCTATTGTTAAACGAATGTATCTCAAAATACGTTTCGCATAACTGTAGTGGCGTTCATCAAAACAACTTTGGAATCGACTCATGTATCCAGTTGCAGAACATAAGTCCGACAGTTACATATATTAAGCAACCAATCAATTCTCGGTAGGGATGATCTGTACACTTCTTGTCACCCTCATCGATGTGCAAACCCTTTTCCATGGGAGTAGCTTTTGGTTTGCAGTCTTTCATGTCGAATTTATGCAACACTTTCTCTAAGTATTGCCGTTGACTTAGTTCAATCGTTCCATCTTCAATATTTTGTTGGATGTGCATTCCCAGAAAGCTACTTGCTCTTCCCATGTCAGTCATTTCAAATTTTTTTGACAACAGCTGTTTTATGATGTTTATCATTTCAATGTTTTGACAAAACAGCAATATGTCATCGACGTACAGCAGGACGTAAAGATTGGTTCCGTTTTGGTCCTTGACATACACGCATTGATCTGACTCACATCGTCTAAATCCAATCCGAATCATGAAATTGTTGAACCTCATATTCCAAGCTAGGGACGCTTGCTTTAAGCCATAAAAAGCCTTATTGAGTTTGCAGATTTTATTTCCAGAGTCAATACCTTCTGGTAACTGCATATAAATATCTTCAGACAGGTCACCATTCAAAAACGCACTTTTGACATCCATCTGGTGAATATGCATGCTCTTCTGATTCGCTACTGCGAGCAATATTTTTAACGTAACCAACTTTGCTACTGGTGCATAAGTTTCGGTGTAATCAAAGTTTTTGGGTAAATCCACGTGCAACCAAACGAGCTTTATATTTTTCAATTTGCCCATCTACTGTTAGTTTTAGTCGAAACATCCATTTGCTTGTTATAGCTTTTCGTTTCTTAGGCAAACTACAAACTTTTATTATGAATCAATGATTGGTACTCACTTTTAATGGCATTTTCCCATTCTGGCCAATCATATCCTGCTTTCGCTTCAGCAATGGTTCTTGGGTCATTTTCCACGTACTGTTCAGCACTAAGAGCAAAACAGGTGTTGTCTAATTCAGCTGAATAAGTGCAAAAACCAAGTCGTTCAGGTTGTCTTCGTGTACGTTCGCTTCTTCGCTGAACATTTGTTTCGAGGTCTACAACTTGATTCTCGTTTCCACTGTTATTGTTTTTACCGATATCATTTTCATTTTCATTGACACCGTGGATTGTTTCAATGCGGTTACCAACCCAATTCATGTTAGAGCTGTGGACTATTCCCTCGCCGCCGTCATTAAATCGTTCTATTTGAAGATCAGAAGCATTTTTCGGGTTTTCATCTTTTTTGATCTCACCATAACGTTCCACCCCTGAAGACGATATTTCTGTCATCTTTGTACTTCTCAACACAGAATCTTCATTGAACGTTAGATGTCGACCAATGACTAACTTATTTTTCTGCATGTCCCACAGCCGGTATGTACCAATCGATGAAGCATACCCAAGCATCAAACATTTGTTTGACTTACCTTCAAATTTCGAACGCTTATCCTTTGGTACAAAATTGAAGCATTCTGAACCGAAAATTCTTAAATGGGACAGATCTGGTTTTCTTCCAAACCAAATCTCAGCCGGTGTCTGCTTCACAAATTGCTTCCCAACAGCACTCGTTGGCGATCGATTCTTTATATAGTTTGCTGCAAGAATTGCTTCATTCCAGAATTTATGGTCCAAACCACTCGCCACCAGCATAGTTGTAGCCTTTTCTTGAAGTGTTCTATTCAATCGCTCAGACACGGAGTTCATCTCTGGATTGTAGGGAACAGTATGCATCATTTGAATACCCTTTGACCTACAGAACTGTCTGAACTCATTTGAAGTATATTCTCCACCGTTGTCAGCTCTCAGCTTCGCAACCTTCTTGCAATGTAGTGCTTCAGCTATAGCTACGAATTCTCTGAACTTGCTAAGGACTTCACTTTTTCGTTCTATACAAAATATCAATGAAGCTCTTGAATAGTCGTCAGTGAATGACACAAAATATCTGCTTCCATCATATGCTGACGTTGTCATAGGGCCACAGACATCACTGTGAATCAGTTCCAAAATGCGATTGGATCTAGAATTTTTGTTCCTTGGAAATGAAGATCGTGTTTGTTTTCCAAGAACACAAGATTTGCAGAATTTTGATTCAGTGACAACATTCACTTTTTCCAAACCTTTAGTTATCTGATGACTGACAATCTTCTTTAAGTCGTATGTATTCAAATGTGCCAGCCTGTAATGCCACAAAGATTGTGAATAATTATTTTCAATTTTCTCACCTGAGATGCCAACGAATCTGTTTCGGTCAACATGCAGATCTACTTCATATAGTTGCCTCTTGTATGCGCTTCAAACATAGGTGTTCCATCGATGGAAGCATATGCCTTGTCACCTTCAAAAACGATACGGTAACCCCTCTCTGTCAGACTTCGGATAGACATCAAGTTGCATTTCAAATCCTTCACAAATAAAACGTTCTTCATAGTCTTTGGTGAAGAATCACCATTATGAAACGATCTAACCGCAATGTCACCAATTTCAGATGCTGATATGCTTTCGTTTTTCTTGGCAACTGAAATTTGAATTTTATCCTATATTTGACCATATGCTGGGTAGCACCAGAATCCAAGACAAAATTCACTTTATTGTTCATTGATTGAACGGTTTGCATTGCATGTTCTTTCAGGCTTGTTTTGTTGACAACTGCACACATTGTTGAATCCTTTCTTTTTGGAAACTTTGTTCAAACCCTCTGTGTCCTTCTTTTTCTTTTGTTTTGAAAAACATTTGGATTTTATGTGTCCAGTTTTACCACATCCGTAACATTTAAGTTGATTCTTCTTTGGCTTGACACTCATCGCACCGGATTCACTGGATCTGACAGATGCACCAGCATTCCTTTTCTTGTATTCGTTCATTAAGCGAGTTTTGACAAATTCCAACTTTAATTCACTTTGATTCATTGTCTCTAATGCAGTAACTAGATTGTCATAGCTTTCTGGCAGGGTAAGCAACAAATGAACAACAACATCAAGCTCTTCCATCTTAGCTCCGGTTGATTTTAGCTGACGAACTTATGTGTCGAATCGAAGAAAATGTTCAATGATGTCTTCACTCTCATTGTACTTCATCATTAGAAGCTGTTTTCGAAGTAGTAACTGGCTTGAAATGCTTTTTCGTTCGAAAATACCACACAACGTATGGAACATCTCCTTAGCTGTTGTCTTCTCCTTCACATATTCCAATTGTCCATCATGAATAGTCTGGACCAAAATTGAAATACATTTCTTTTCTTCCAACTTCACACGGTCATGGTCAGCAGGCGCCATTGTCGAAAGGATTTTTTCTAAATCTTGTTCAATGTATTTTCGTAGAACCTTCTCGTCCAACAAAATACCCACACGATATTTCCAGTTACTGAAATTCGTGCCATCAAATAAAGGAATCTTGATAATCGAATGCTCAGCCATTTTGCTATTCTTCTTCCTTCTTCTCAAATTCAAAAACTATCTCAAAAATGCAGCGAAAAATAATTTCTTCTAGAAAGATTCAAAATTAATTTTTCTTCAATCGTATCTTGGCCCATAACCTCAGAATGATCGAGATCCAATTGAAAAAATAAATCCAATTTATTATAAAATATGTATTTTATTAAATGAAGTTTGAAAGAAGACAAATTAATAAAAACATGAAATGAAAAGTAAACTAAGATTAATATAGTTTCGAATAAACTACTGTAAGTAGTTTTATACAAAGTATATAATATAACAAGAAAAGGATTGCCAAGTTATAAAGTGCTATAAACCTTGGCAACAACCTCAATAACGAGGAAAGAGCTTGTATCGAACAAATATGCATCCAGTATAAAGATATTTTTTTTTTGGATTGTGACAAGTTAAGCCATACAGATGTTCTTTCACACAAAATACCGGTGAAAGTGGACCAAGGGCCAATAATTCAAAAGCAATACAGGTTACCTCAAATTGCTAGAGACGAAATTAACTCCCAAGTCCAGAAGATGCTTCAGGATGGTGTTATTTCTCTTAGTAAATCGCCTTGGAATTCTCCCCTTTTGGTCCTCCCAAAAAAAGCAGGGGCTGATGGACAAAAAAGGTTAAGAGTCGTGGTTGATTTTCGAAAACTAAACGAAGTATCTGTAAAAGATGTTTTTTCTCTGCCAAGAATAGAAGATATTCTTGACCAGCTAGGAAATTGTCGATATTTCACCACGCTTGATTTGGCCAATGGATACCACCAAGGCCTAATAGACACAATGGACCGTGAAAAAACAGCGTTCAGCACAGGTCTAGGTCATTATGAATTTAACCGGATGACTTTCGGACTTTCGGGAGCACCAGCCACATTTCAAAGAATAATGAACCACATTTTGACGGGACTCCATGGTATCGACTGTTTTGTGTACCTCGATGACATAGTCATTTATTCAAAGAACTTAAAAGACCATAGCCAAAAGTTGCTCAATGTTTTTGATAAACTAACCGCTTAAAACTAAACACTGACAAATGTAAATTTCTGTGCAGTGAAGTAGTATACCTGGGTCATATCTGTTCTGAAGACGGGGCCCGCCCTGATCCATCTAAGACTAGTTGCGTTACAAATTTCCCATATCCCAAAAATTCCAAAGAAGTTCAGTCCTTTTTAGGGTTTGTAAGTTATAACCGTAAGTTTGTACCAAATTTTGCAGCTAAAGTTTCTCCTATAAACAACCTCTTGTGAAAGAATACACTATTCAAATGGACGAACGATTGCCAACAGGCGTTTGAAGATCTCAAAAGAGCGGTAACATCTCCCCCCGTTCTTATCTATTCTGATTTTACTAAAACTTTCATTCTTACAACCGATGCTAGCGGTGAAGCTCACAGGGATATCACAGGGATAAGTAGGAGAAGATAGACCGATCGTTTATGCCAGTAGATCTTTAAGTCCGGCTGAGCTAAAAGCTCTCTTTCTATGGTCGAATACCTCTTATTCGACCATAGAAAGAGAACTTTTAGCTATTGTATGGGCTACTAGAAATTTTCGAACTTATTTACTAGGGCGACCATTTGTAGTCTACAGTGATCATCAGCCACTGAAAGGGGTATTTAACGTGAAAGAAACAACAACTCGTCTTGTAAATTTTCACCATAAGCTTTCAGAATACGATTACAAAATTGAGTACAAACCCGGGTAAATTTTCACCATAAGCTTTCAGAATACGATTACAAAATTGAGTACAAACCCGGGAAAATAAATACGAACGCGGATGCACTGAGTCGTATTGCTAAGAGTGAAAGTCAGTGTCTGGCAATAACGAGAGCACAAGCAGCTAAAGAAAGGGAACACAATGTAAGTTGTCAAAAATCACAGAAGAAGAGCACTGACACGGAAGATGGAAAACCCTACTTGGTTAAAAAAGGTTCATCCGTTGGAAACTTCTATCCAATTCAGACGAAATCCAAACCGTGCTAAAGAATTTTCATAACTTAGCACTCGAAGGTCATCAAGGTGGTGAAAGGACCTTTCAACGAATCAGACAACAATACAGGTGGAAAGATATGAAAAGACAGGTATGAGACTATGTAAAGAGGTGCGAAGCTTGCCCAGCTTGCGCGGCACTGCCAGATGCCGAAGCGTCCACAGAAGCTCAAGTATTCTATGAACAAATAGTAACGCGTTATAGAATACCAAAAGTTCTTGTAACTGACAATGGTGCTAATTTTACTTCTAAAGTATTTTCGGAAACCTGCAAATTACCTGGAATAAAGAAAATGCACACTTCAGCATACCACCCGCAGTCTAATGGTTCCCTAGAAAGGAACCATCGGCCATTAGCTGAGTATATAAGGTCTTTTGTCGCTAACGATGAAAAGCATTGGGATCAGTGGCTTAGACAAGCTATGCACGTGCATAACAATACAGTTCATACGGCAACTAAGTTGAAACCTCTTAACGCCTTATTTGATTTCCAATTTGAAATGCCAACGAATCTGAAAAAAAATTCTGCTCCACTATATGCAAGCGACAATTATCTTTGATCTTTGAAATACCAGCTTACTAAAAGTCACCAAATAGCTAACGAGAATTTGAAAAGAGCAAAAATTATGGCTAAAAATCATTACGACAAGCATCTCAAGCGTGTGTCATTCCATGTCGGGCAAAGTGTTTTGCTTAAAAACCCCGTAAGGAAAAATAAATTCCCAAAAAAATGGATAGGACCATAAGATATTATGTCGATCGATAGCCCTGTTACTACCACAATAAAAATAAACAAGAAAACGAACAGGAAGGTACATAACAACCGCTTAAAACTTTATTATAATAAAAAACATTTTATTTTCAGAATTCGTTTTTGTTGTTCCTAAGTCCCATTTATATGTTTTTTTATGTTCCATTAATAATTTTGTTTCCCTTTTCAGAAGATCGAGCTAAAACCTAGTTTAAGAATAATAAAAAAAATAACCTTCATAGATATATATAAAAAAAACAAAAAAATTGTCAAAAATGAAAAGATTTAATATCATAAGTAACTTAATTATAATATCTATAATTAATATAATCGTATAAAAAATGCATCACCGAACCCTACCCCAGACTCCGAAAAAACGTTATTGCCGTTCAGAATCGAGAAGCTTAATGAATCTTCACGCATTTTGCTGAACGTGTTGGAACTGTTGTATTCTACAAGGACACTTGGACGATCCTGACGAAATTCACACCGTTGGATTATTCGACGGTATTGACGATATCCGAAAACTGCGAGGAAAAGCTAAAAAGTGTATGCGAGGGACTAAATACGGAAAGTCTACATGCCTTCTGCAACCAAATAGCACGAGAGTCAGCTGTCAATATTGCCCTTTTGAGACAAAATGCGGAACGGTTGAACTCAGTATTTGAGAGGCAAAAAACATAAAAACGGAATAAGAGCGCCCAAGACTTCGTTGGACAATTTTCTAAGTGGGCATTTCATACTATGGATAATGAGGATTCACGCAAGGTGTATATTCAGCTTAACACGCTGAAAAGGGAACGATACCAAGCACCCATACAGGGCACAGGAGTATTCAAGCTGTTACGACCATGCGGAGCTACTAGCAAAGAAATTAAAATCGCCTACCAGCGAAGTTTCTGGACAAAATCAGTATTCAAGCAGCCTACTGTTAATCACTCGGACATTCTGGAAAACCTGAGAAGACCTTTCCTTTCCTTGAGATGCATGGCAACTTTCAGACCCTGGACAATAAAAACGGGTGACCATGAAAACATCGCCAGGAACATTCTTGACGAAAGCGCTCTATCCAGGAATTAGAGATCAATTTGAAAGTGATGGAAGCAGGAAGGAAACTAGAGGAACACAACTAGGAAATTTTAAGTCATCGTTATTCGTTTTTGAGCCTGATTATTATTATCGTCACCCTACTCGTAATTGGCTCAATACCTTACAAGATCCCGACGGTGAAAAACAAGGTGCTCAACATCCAACAATTAACTGAGGTAGCAGCACCTTGCGTAGAATTAGAAACGAGACCGACCCCCATCAAGAAGAAGAGAGATGCACCAGAAGTACCGACCTGTGAACGTAGCCGTATGCTTGCGTTTAAAGTTCTGGGTAAGTGATGATGCCTATTATATGGAATTTAAAAAAAAAAATATATATCAGATACATATCCACACATGTAAATAAATATGTTTTGTTATAAGATTTAAAAAAATTTATATATATATATATACATATGTACAATAATAACAATAGTAATGAAGTAATTAATGTATTTAAAAACAAAAAGAAGGTTGTATTTTTCGTTTATGTAAAAAAAAATAATAAATAATAGTTGTAATAAGATAAGGCCAACGAATTGCCTCCTTTTGTTATGAAATTAAAAATAAAATGGAATCAAAGCCAACAAACATTAAAAATGAAATCATAGCACATCATGCTAATAATTAAAGTTAATATTAAGTATTATCTGGCATCAACAGATTTTTCATTCTATTTCTTTGTAAGAATAATTCTCATAATATATAAATAAAATTTGTAAGATAATTAATGTTTCTATAATATATTATAATATGCCAAAAGATACCCTTTTACGAAATTAAATTTTATAATATTTTGTTTTGTGAGCTAAATGGATCTTATATACGTTTTCAAGTAATGTAGTAATCTCTTATTACTTATTCAATAGGAAATAGAAAGCATGACTAGCTAATTTACAAAAAAAAATATATGTTGCACTGACATGTATTGTTAATTTAAATTTGTTATAACAGAAAATATTATGTTCACTCAAGAGTCTAAATCATATATCTTTTTTCAAAAAAAAAATCAGTTCGTTAGAGTAAAGTAAGATTTTATCAGATTAAATAAAGATAGATAAACCAATTCAATTCTTTTAGTCGAAACATCCCCATAGGGGGGGAGGAATGTTGTGACCTGCATTTGGGTCACTTGGCTCAACCTGCCTTGAACTTACTCAAGCCATTGCACTGTGTCGAAACTATATTGCTGGCCTATGCAAAAGCATACGCAGCAATGTTGGTTCACCTTTGCAATTGGCACAAGAGGTAAACAACCAGGAAGTGCTAAGTGTGCATTTGGCAGTGGATGACCCAAGTGAGTTTCGATTAAAGAGGTTGACTGGTGAGTCTGAAGTGGAAAGCAAAAGAGACCAGATGTTTTAATTTGAAATCGAGAAGTAACGTATAACGTATAACACCTCGAACAGCCTCCCGTAACACTCCTCAAAACTGTTACCACCTATAAAAATGTCGTCAACATATGGCTTTCCTTTGGTACCAAGTAGTACCCTGTCTATTATTGACTGCCAGATTGCAGCGCTGCTACTAAAACCAAAAACAAGACGCGTAAATTGATATAACCCTTTAATAGTATTCACGGTTAGAAATTCTCTAGACTTTTTGTCTACTTGCACCTGTAAATACGCACTTACACAATCTATAACGCAATAATATTTATAACCAGCCAAGCTGGCAAAAAGATCTTTCGGCAAGGGCATCGGATACTGAGCAGTGTCGATGAATTTATTTTTTGTTTTCTTTAAGTCGACACGCAATCGAATTTCACCGTTAGCCTTGGGCACTGCAAATAAGGGAGAAGCCCAACGAGAATTCTCTACTGGCTCTAAAATATTTTGATTTACGAGTTTATCAATTTCATTGTTAAACTTATCTATTAATTTGTAAGGAATGTTATACGCCTTACACAAAATAGGACGCGCATCGGCATGCATTTCTGACAAATTTATGTCCACCTCAAACCCATTGATGAGTGTATTTAAACATTTGTTCACTATGTTGGGAAATGTTTCTTTTATCGTTTTTAATAAGGACTTCGATATTTATAATTCACTTTTAGCACATGCGATTGATTTCAAATTACCTTCTTTGAAATTAACTGGACATTTAAGTAAACACGATCTCCATCGTGGTTGAAGAATATCCAACCAGTCTCTTTCAACTAAACAAGTAGATTCGCACTTTGTATTTACCACCGTCACCCTCAGTTTATAGTATTGACCATCGTATTGCACACCCGCCAAAAACCTTTTAATTTTTCCAACTCTATCTCCTGTAAAAGAAAATATATTTTGGATAAATGGTTCTAATATGATATTTTTAAAATCATCATCATCATCATCGGCTCGACAACCGGTTTCCGGTCCTGGCCTCCTTCAACAAGTCTCTCCACCTATCCCGCTCTCGAGCCAACGCCACCCAGTTGCGCACCCCAAGGCTCCGGGCGTCCTGGTCTACGCCATCTTACCAGCGCAAGCATGGTCTACCACGCTGTCGTCTGCCATAGAATGAACTTTCCGAGCAGGTTCATCTTCGCTCATGCGAGCTAGAAGCTAGGTCTCTCGAATGCGGCTTAGAGGTCGGAGTGCCTTTTGCTAAGCACCCAAGTCTCTGATCCATATGTGAGTACTGGCAGGAAAGTACAGCAGCAGTTTTGAAGTTATGGTGAGATTTCTGGCTTTGAAGAGCTTTGACAGACTGTAGTAGGCTCTGTTGGATTTGAGAAGCCGCCCGCGTATTTCTTCTTCTATATTGTTATCGGCTGCTACTATTGACCCAAATTCGTGCTTCGCTACATTGATTGTTTGACCAACTGTTCCTCTCGTATTCGACGCCACCATGTAGTTTGTTTTACCTTCACTAATGTGCAGCCCCAGATTTCGTGCCGCCAGCTCGATCTGGATGAAAGAATCGTGGACAGCTTGCTCGGTTCTTCCGATGATGTCGATGTCGTCTGCGTAAGCCAGTATCTGGCTGGACCTGTTGACGATGGTCCCTCTTGTTGCCGTGCCAGAGTCATGGATTGCTTTCTCCAACGCCAGGTTGAAGAGGAGGCATGCCAAACCATCCCCTTGTCGGAGTCCATTAAAGGTGTTGATTGGTCTGGATAGCAATCCGGCTATATTTACTTGGCTTGTTACATTGGTCATGGTTAACCTACATAGTCGTGTCAATTTATTTGGGATGCCGAATTCTCTCATGGCTTTGTAAAGTTCTACCCTGGCTACGCTATCATAGGCAGCCTTAAAGTCTATAAACAGGTGGTAATTTGGGATGTTAAATTCTATACATTTTTCCATCGCCTGCCTTAGGGTAAAGAACTGATCAGTTGTGGATTTGCCTGGAATGAAACCACACTGATATTGTAAGATGATGGTCTTGTAGGATAGAGGAGAGTATCTTATAGGCGGTACTCAACAATGTGATACCTCTATAGTTGCTGCACGTTGTGACATCTCCGTTGCCTGACT
The DNA here is from genome assembly GCA_951217065.1 of Baccha elongata. Taxonomy (NCBI): domain Eukaryota; kingdom Metazoa; phylum Arthropoda; class Insecta; order Diptera; family Syrphidae; genus Baccha; species Baccha elongata. The sequence goes on from OX578274.1 coordinate 84,814,220, forward strand.
TAGAACAGGCCCACCGTGTTGAAATAATTCGGCTGGTATACCATCAGCTCCCGGGGCTTAGTTTTTTTTAGCCGGCCTATAGCCTTCTCAATATATTCTATGCTTGGTGACGGCAACATAGGGTATTCGTCTTGAAGCAGTGGAGCCTCCACTTTTGCAGTGAGTTGACCATTTAGCAATTCATTAAAGTACACTTCCCATCGCTCCAGTATGCTTTGTGGATCGGTGATCAGATTTCCCTCTCCGTCCTTGCAGTATGTGCAGCGTGGTGAGTACTGCGTCATGTTTCGGATGGATTGGTAGAACTTCCGCGCCTGGTGTGGACCTCGCTTTCGGCTTTTTTCTATTTCACAGATTAAGTTCTTCTCCCAGGCTGATTTTTTCTGTCTGTGAAGCCGTTTTTCTATTCTTCTGAGCTCTTTATATTCTTCTTTTCGTGCCCGCGTTTCATGAGATTGTTGCATTGCTCGGTACGCAACATTCTTACGTTCAGTCGCTAGCTTGCATTCATCCTCAAACCAGTTGTTCCGATTTCTACGACTGCTGCCTAAGATGGAGTTGGCAGTACTAATGACAGTATTCTTAAGGCGTGTCCACTTCTCATCTACGCCCAGCATACTGGCTCCAGGACTTACTCTCCCTAAATCGAGTGCTTCTAGGGCGGGTCCTAACACATTACCAATGGTGTAACTGTCATTTTCATTGCGCAGAACAGCCGCGTTGATTCGAACCTGATCGGCGGATGCAATACGTCTTCGCAATGTAATCCACCCTCGGAAAACCATACCAACAAGATAGTGATCCGAGTCGATATTGGCACCTCGGTACGTTCGTACCCTCATCAAGCTCGAATAGTGGCGACGGTATATCAACACGTGGTCTATTTGGTTACGAGCGGCAACGACCATGTTTTTCAATGCTGCCAATTCTACGACTCGAAGTCCATTGTCATTAGTGTTCTCATGCAAACTATGGGTGCCTGCGTAATGCCTGAATACCTGCTCCCGACCAATTTTTGCATTCAAATCCCCAAGGATGATTTTAACGTCATACTTTGGTCAGGCATTGAGGGCCCTCTCGACTTGTTCGTAGTAAGTCTCTTTTTCTTCGTCTGAGGACTCCTCCGTAGGTCCGTGAACGTTAATGAGGCTGATGTTCGTAAATTTGCCTCGAACGTGAAGGGTGCATAGCCTTTCGCTTATAGCGTTAAAGCCGTTGATGGTAGACTTCATTTTTTCGCTGACTAGGTAGCCTACCCAAAGCACATTGTGTTTTGTATGACAGCTGTAGTATACGTCATGTTCTTTCTTCTGTAAAACACCATTCCCTGTCCATCTGATTTCTTGAAGTGCTGTTATGTCAGCTTTATATTTTGACAGGGCATCAGCTAGCTGCTGAGCAGCACGAGCTCTATAGAGCGATCGTACGTTCCATGAGAAAATTCGTAAATCGTTTTGCCGTTTTCGTTGCGTGGGTTGTCGTCGTGAGATCAGTCTGTTTCCGAGGCTTGTTGTCGGCTTCATAATTCTCTTAATTTAACAGAACAGGGAGTTAACCTGTTGCCAACCTGAGAAACCAGCCTGATCATATTAGCCAAACCTTTTTTAAAATGCTTGTTACTAGCGTCCGCCGCAAAGAGGCTATGATCACACTTCCAACAGTCCCGAATAGTTACGGCACGTGCATGTTTTCGTATGCTACATGTTATTTCCCCTATTCGTCTGATGGCTGACCGCTATATTTTTAAAATGATGATTGTAAATATTTTATATTAAAGGTTTTGTGGCCTTTACTCCAAAAGCATTGCGTTTCGCCCTAGTTTTATGGTAGGCTCATCAGCTAGATGACAAGGAGAATATCCTCCCCTTCGACATTTAAGACGCAACTAGCTGGTGATGATGATTCCATGCATGTGATGTTGTTTATTCTTGCGAAACATGCTGGTCGTGTGTGACAGAACCAATCCATAGCTGGACATTCTCCAGAATTATTTTTTTTACACCGATCGCATGCTCTGCTAGGTTGAGCTTTGTTCTGATGGTTATGATTTCTCTCGGAGCTTTGATTTTGTTGTTGGTTCGAACGATTTTTATATGTAACCTTTTTTTTCTCAATGTGCCTTCTTTCCATGAATGTGCGATTAAAATTATTTACAGCGTTTACTTGATAAGGGTATGAAACTACTTTGCAACTATTTTCCGCCATATCATGGCTTTTTGCTAGTTGACAATAATCTGAAAATTTGTTGGTATCGGCTTCCACTAACATTTTTTGCTTAAGAAGATCGTCTCCCACCCCTTCGATAAATTTATCACATAACGCCCCACCGAGTTAAGCGTCGAATTTACAATTGACTGAGAGTTCCTTTAAGCGAACTATATAATCCGCGATGGATTCGCCTAAATGTTGGTTAGCCATGTAAAATTTAACTCGTTCTGAGCGCTTATGTGTTTTCGGAGCGTAATGACGGCGTAACGCAGAAAAAATCTCTTCAAGTGACTTATTTTCTGGCTCGTCAGGATAAGTTAGATTTTTTAATGTTTTACATACCTCTCCTCCTGCCAGTGTCATGAACAAGAGAACCTTATTATCATCCTCTATTTTATTTATCTTGATGATTTGTGAGAACCGTTTCTCGTACACTGTGAAATCATCGCCAGGTATGAAAACTTCCAGGTGTTACACTTTTAATCGCGCCCGAATATTATTATTATAATTAATAAATGAACACGATGAGATAACCGAATCTCAAATAACTCGAACTAAAACAAATAAAAGAAACAAATAAAATCAATTAAATTTAATCTGCGCTACCGTGCGCACGCGAAAAAAAAAACAAATCGGACTTTTTGACAACTGTCAAAGCTAAGTGGGTGGGAGTGGGCGATAAAAAAGTGTAACTATGCAGCCTGTTGAATGCTGCCAATCACCGGCTGCTCAGCTGGGCTGAGTTCGCGAATTATAAAAAAGGAAGTATAAAAAAAGCGTTCGACTAATTCTTAAAGAATTAATTGAATAAAAAGAATGTAAAAATAAATGCCTACAGGGACGTAGGTACTTACTTTTAAAAAGGGCGCCAGGTATTTTTTTTTTAAAGGAATGGAAATACCAAACCAACTAACAAAATAAAAACAAAAGTATTAAATTCCCTAATTGGGATTTTAAAAATTTATTTAAACAAATTGTCTAGGAAACCTTTACGGGTATAGGTATAAAACCTAGAATCTTTTCGAATCACAAATAAAACAAAGTGTACAAGTTAATATAAAATGGCGGAAGGCCAATTTTATATCGAAAGATAAAATAACTTTAAAACAAGATGAAAATTATACAATTAAAATGTCTGTGCCACAAAATACACAAAAATGAAAATGACTTCCGGATAGTCTCCGAAAATTCAACGTTGAGAACTAAAAGGACGCGCGTCTCGAAATGCCGAGAAAACAAAGTACGGAAGCGAAGGTCTACACGAATTAAATTTTTGTCAATTGGCAACCAAAATAAATCACACGGAAAATTAAAAATAACAATCAATGTAAATACATATATTAAATAAAACCTGGTACTTATCTGTACACTACCGAATCCTTCCTCCGATAATTCTTTCCAAATTATATTTCGTCCTGCACCAAAGTCTTCCTTTCAATTTTACCACTCAAAAAAAAGATAAAAAAAACACAGGCAAAACAACAATTTGCCAACTACCAATTTCTCTAAAAATTAATTTAATAATTCACACGAAGTCGCAATCGTTTTTCGTTTTTTCTTTTTCAAAATTCCCACTTAGGTTCTTGAAAGTCTTCCAAAAAGTGCCTTCATGGCGGACTTCATCTCGAACATCATCACTAACCATATTGTCGTCTCTTTCGGTATCACTTGGTGGTGGTATTCAACTATGGTGTATTCACTAAATCCCACACATTGGTAGAGGATTTCACCGTTGTTGAACCCAAGCCACGATCCGCTCAGAGACGACATGGTTAAATGGACGAGTTCAGTCCCTTACCGTCAATTCCATTAAATGAATAGTAAAACGAAAAACTATTCACCACACGATAAAGTCCCCTGTCCCATTCCGACCCAGACTTAATAAATGAAAAGAAAGACTGTTATGTCAGACAGGTATTAACCATTTTTTATAAACAAAATGGTGAAAAAGGATTCGACGGCTCGCGACAAAATTTAAATACTAAGAACTCGTAGACCTTCGCGCAGATTTTAAGGGAAAGGAAACACCAAGCAAAATCATTTTCATTTTGTGTTGAAGACACTTAGGATTCAAAATAAAATCAACATTTCGACGCCTGGGCACGCCAGTTTCCAATATAGTTTAAAGTAAAAATTAATGTCGCTAGCATATCGCTCAGTGTGTTCTTGTGTGGACTGTCCGACTCACACGCAATGAATTTAAAATGACTTTCCGTCGAAATTCTTGTTAAAGTTGATTATAAAAGTTAAAACGATGATTTTATAAGTGCAAACCTCCTGGTTTACACAACGCAGCTTTTGACGACGTGAAGCTGAAATTATAATGCTTTTCCAAAGTACTTGAGAGCAAGGCATCTGGCTGATGGACCAGTCTCTTTAAACTTGCAAGCATTTTGGAGCAGCAGCAAAAAGAAAAATGAATTAGAATTAATGTGTGGTAAGGAATAGGTTGGAGAAACTTGTTGCGGTAAATTTTACCGCAACAAATCCCACCCTTACCTCCCAGGAAATGTGCTTACATTTCGAAGAACTGTAAACCATTTCCTAAGGCTTACCAGATGAAAATGAAACGAAAATGATTTTCCATCAGAAAATGATTTTCCATCTCAAATTAAGAACAAAAATAAAATCAAACAAACAAAAAAAAGTAAAAAAAAACAAACTACTTTAACTTTAACAAAACTAATTTTCGTCGGATGCATCGGTAAACGGTTTCAAATCTTTAACATGCCATGTTCCGCGTTCTTTACCATTATTATCTTCTAAGACGTATGTCCAAGGTGACACACGCTTCTTAACAATAAACGGACCGACAAACTTCGGTGCTAATTTGGCTGCATAATAATTCGCGGCATCCGACAACGAAAAATTTCTTCGCCAAACAATCTCGCCGGGACGATATTGAATATCACGCCGCCTAAGATTGTAGGCTTTAGCAGACCTCTGAGATGCTGCTTGCAATTTTTTTCTTATATCTAACCTAAGTTCGCGAAAACGTCTCTCGATCTCAAGTGGATCTTGATTGTTTTCCGAACTCTCCTCTACCGATGGTGCTTCGTGACCCGAAGTTACCATTTCTCTGCCAAAATTGGCATAATAAGGCGAAACACCTAAAACGTCATGTTGTGACGTGCGGATAGCGCACGCCACCTTAGAAAGTTGTGAATCCCATATACGATGGTTTTCAGCGACGTAAGCCCGCAACGTCGTCTTAAGGATCTGATTGATCCTTTCCGCAGGATTCGCCTGCGGATGATAATGGGCTGTAAATTTTAATTGTGACCCGTACGCCTGGCAAAGCGTTTTCAGTTCCTTAGACCGGAACTGGGGACCGTTGTCACATACGATCACCTTAGGGATGCCAAATAAAAGAAAAACGTTATCTTCTAACTCTCTAATAACTGCCTTTGCAGTAGCCGACCTCAAAGCGAAAAGTAATGGAAACTTGGTAAAGTAATCCACTACCGTTAAAATATAAGTAAAACCCCTACTCGATTTTGGAAGCGGACCTACGAGATCTATACAGATCATTTCCCACGGTGACCTAATCCCAACCCTCTCTGTCATCAACCCAGCTGGTTTGTCACTCACCGGCTTCACCTGTTGGCAAACTCTACAACTTCTAACATATTTAGTTATATCGCCTCTCATCTTAGGCCAATAGAACTTTGCCCCAATCCTGGCAAAAGTTTTTCTAACACCCATGTGACCTGCTAAAGGGCCATCATGGTACTCACGTAAAATATCTAATCTTTCTGATTTACCTAACACTCTTTTCCATTCTTGGTTGTACTCATGCACAACAACATGTTTTGCCTTCACCAGTTTAAACAATTTTCCTTGTTCAACTCTCCAGGCTGGAAAAGCTAAAGGATTCGAATTCACAGAAGAAATCATTTTTGTCACCCAAGGGTCCAAATCCTCGTCTGAGATACCAGCTAACCGCGGTACCCCCCGAGAGAGCATGTCAGGTGTTACATGATCTTTGCCCCTACGATGAATGATTTCAAATTCGAATTGCTGCAGTCTGACTGCCCAACGAGCTAACCTGCCTTGTGGATCTTTAAGATTATTTAACCATACCAAGGGATAGTGATCAGTCACGACCGTAAATCGAATGCCTTCGAGGTACGGACGCAACTTCTCAATAGCCCACAGTACAGCTAAACATTCTTTTTCAGTAGTGCTATAATTTCTTTCACTTCTATTAAGTGACCTACTAAGGTAACAGACAACCTTTTCCCCCTCATCAAAGTTCTGTGAAAGAACTGCACCGATACCGTAATCTGAAGCGTCTGTTTGCACGAAAAATGGTCGCTTAAAATCTGGGCATGTAAGTATTGGTGCTGTCACCAAACACTCCTTTGCCTTTCTAAAACTATTCTCACATTCTTCATTCCAAATAAACTTTCTACTTTTCTTCAATAAATCTGTCAATGGTCTAAGTAACTCTGCGAAATTCGGTACGAAACGACGGTACCATGAAACTGTGCCTATAAAACTTCTAACTTCTTTAACATTCCTCGGTGCTGGAATCCTAACCATGCCTTCCACTTTTTCTGGGTCTACATAAAGCCCGTTTCGATCCACTATATAACCTAAAAACTTCAGCGATGGCATGCAAAAATTGCACTTCTCTTTACTGACTTTCAGGCCTGCTTCACTCAACCTTTTCATCACCTCATTCAGAATTTCTAGATGTTGTTCGAAATTTTCTGTAATGATGATGATGTCGTCTAAATAGACGAATACGAATGGCTCCAGGTCGGCACCCAAAACTGTGTCGATAAACCTCTGCCAAGTCGCAGGTGAGTTATGAAGACCGAAAGGCATTCTCCGAAATTGGAAAAGTCCCCTTCCAGGTACTGTAAATGCAGTAAAAGGTTTTGATTCCTCCTCCATAGGAATCTGCCAATACGCGGATTTGATGTCTAACGAAGACAAGAACCTCGCACCACGAAGTCTGTCTAAAATTGAACTAATATAAGGAAGTGGATAGGCATCTCTATCTGTGTTTTTATTTAGCTTCCTATAGTCTACGCAGAATCTAAAGGAGCCATCTTTCTTTTTAACTAATAGTATTGGAGATGACCACGCGCTAGTCGATCTCTCAACAACTCCTGCATCTAACATTTCATTCAATTCTCTATCTATATGTACCTGCATCGCTGGAGAAACCGGATAATACCTTTGTTTTATCGGTTCCGCCGACGTTCTAATTTTGTGTGCCACCATAGTGGTACACCCTAGGCCCTCTGGCATCTTTCTGAAAGATTCTTCTACAAATTTTTCTAATTTTTGAACTTCACTAACACTCAACTCTGATCGTTCAGTAATTGAACAAATCGAAACCATCCTATCCTGGTCCGAAAAATTCCACATACGTGATCGCAAATCCGGGACGATACCCGACAGTGCCCAAAAATCTGCACCAAGGATCATCGTATGTGGCAGAGTTGGTATGACAAGACAGTCAATCAACACTACCTTATTTTCTACTACTATGGGTAAAGAAAGGGTCCCTAAAACTGCTACACCTGCTCCATCCGCTAAACGAACGAAAGGAACAGTATTTTTTTTTAAAGAAAGCCCTAACTCCTGCAAAATCTTCCATCCGTCCCTACCTATTATGGTTCTAGATGCTCCTGAATCTAAAAGACCTAAAAATCTAGTACCATAGATACTAACTGTTAAAAATGGCCTACTATCCCTACCGTTTGCCTCCAAGGTGAAATCTAAATGAATAACATTAGCCAGCTGGTTGCCAGCAGGCAACCTGACTAACGTCTGCGGTACTCTCGCCCTGCTGGTGCAAGAGACCGATGTTCGTTTCCCGAACATCTACGACAGTTTTGTCTGCTGACCCCTTCAGCACCACAACCGTAACAACGCCTAGGAGCAGAACACCTATTTGCATAATGGCCTGACCCATTGCAATTAAAACATCTAACTTGCCTCTGAGGATTCAAGGGTGGGGCCTGACGAACAGTTTGGTTGCTTTCCGCAACAACTGAAACTGTTGGAGTTTCAACGCCTACATAAGCTAGATCCGGTTCTAGCAAATTCCTATTCGACCTAACACTAGGAGGTGGAACATAAGATTCCACGTTTGCCCTAACTGCTTCTAAATTGCGCCCTAATGCTACCAAATCAGAAACGCATTTTGGTCTAGCCAAACCGAGTTGCGTTTGATAGAAAGGTGTCAAGTTCCTTTGGATCATTGACAACTTCCTATCTTCTGATATTTGTTCGGTAAGCCTACCAAACAAATTTTGCATTGTCGCCACATAGACGCCGATGGATTCATCTTTGCCTTGTGTGCGACGCCTAATTTCATCGAGGAGTGAATCATTGTAATTCGGTGGCAAAAACTCCAGCTTCAACTCGCTAACAAGTTCTTGCCACGAATTTACAGAAATTCTAACGGCCCTATACCAAATTAATGCTTTTCCAACAAATAAATCAACACACCCCCTAAAAAGTTGGGATTCAGTCACGCCCCTGGCTTGACGAATCTCTTCAACTCGTTCTAAAAATGCATTCAATGATGCACCACAACGTTCACCCGTGAATTTCACATCCCATTTGGATAAATTTTCAAATCTATCAGTGTTTACAAAAACACGTTCTACAATCGGGCTATCCCGCCTATAACTATCCCTATTTTCACTGACTAACGTAGCTGCCCCTCCTAAACCTGTCGATGTACTGGCAGAAGTATGCATCGACTTACTACTAACCGGTTCAGCCGTCCGCTGAACAAGAACTTCCGAGCTCTTTTTTAATTCGACGTTCGTATTATTTTCTTCTACCTGATCCTCAACTTCAGCTTCTTCGTCCCCTTCTAACTCAGCCATCGCTATGACTAATTTATTTTTTAAAACCTGCTTCATTTTCTCATCCGAATCACTTTCTGGAACCGACCTATCCATTCTTCTTAGACCCCATTCGATCTTTGTAACTATCTTAATATACTCTGTTGAGGATTCTAATCTAGGTGGATTTTCTAACAATTTTTCTAATTCTGCTAACTTCTTCTCAACCGCTAACCGATCCTCTTCAAAAGAGAATGGATAAGCGGGAGGCACATATGAATTTCTACGTTCTAAAATCCTAGCTCCCCTAAGCGATTTACGCATTTCATCCACTGTCCCTACTTCTAAGCCCCTAATCTGTACTTCGTACACTAACTCCTCTTGAGACAATCTATTAATCTCCATTTTCAAACAAAGTAACAAAAAAAAACAAAATAAAATAGCACGAAATATATATTAATAAAGAGAAAAAACACTATTTAAAAAAATAAAATATGATTTAAAAGTTTCTATTAAAACACTAAAACAATTCTAGAAATTAATAAAAATTAAATAAAAATAATTTAAAAAAAGTATCAAAAAAACTATTAATAAAAGTATTTAAAAAAAATTACTTACTAAAATAAACTATTATAGAAAATTGGACACCCTGTAATTAGAATAATATTAATTTTCAAAACAAACTATTTGCAAAAAGTGGCAACACTGTAACCAGGAAATAATATTCTCAACTCTCAAACTTCGCTACTCTCAAAAATCAATTTACTTTCTACGGCCAGAAAGAGACCGCACTATACATACAAAACTAAATTAAGTGAAATTTGTCAACAAGAAAAATAAAAATGCCAGAAAAGGAAAAAAAGAATTAAATAATCCAAATAAGTAAAATGTATGAAAACAAATTCCAAATAAAAATGCAAGAAAAATAATAGAAAAGAAAAATAAAACACCTTACTCACAGTTTTATACGAATTTTCTTACAGATATTTCCTTTTAAATTGCTCCAGATTCTTTAACAAAAACTATCCGTTTTGTTACATAAATTATGTCAATCCACCACTCAAAATAATTTAACCTGAGGGATAAAAAAAAAACAACACCAAGTAACTTATTTTTATTTAAAAAAAAATAATAAAAGACACTTCCCTAAATGATAAACGCAATGAACAGCAAAATTCTTCCTCACAAATAGATAAAAAATAAAAAAAACACTTGTACACAATGTATGTACCTAGGTAGGTAGGTAATTTTTTTGCACTTTTATTATACAAAGATGCCCCACGTTCGGACGTCAATTTGTTACACTTTTAATAGCGCCCGAATATTATTATTATAATTAATAAATTAACACGATGAGATTACCGAATCTCAAATAACTCGAACTAAAACAAATAAAAGAAACAAATAAAATCAATTAAATTTAATCTGCGCTACCGTGCGCACGCGAAAAAAAAAAACAAATCGGACTTTTTGACAACTGTCAAAGCTAAGTGGGTGGGAGTGGGCGATAAAAAAGTGTAACTATGCAGCCTGTTGAATGCTGCCAATCACCGGCTGCTCAGCTGGGCTGAGTTCGCGAATTATAAAAAAGGAAGTATAAAAAAAGCGTTCGACTAATTCTTAAAGAATTAATTGAATAAAAAGAATGTAAAAATAAATGCCTACAGGGACGTAGGTACTTACTTTTAAAAAGGGCGCCAGGTATTTTTTTTTTAAAGGAATGGAAATACCAAACCAACTAACAAAATAAAAACAAAAGTATTAAATTCCCTAATTGGGATTTTAAAAATTTATTTAAACAAATTGTCTAGGAAACCTTTACGGGTATAGGTATAAAACCTAGAATCTTTTCGAATCACAAATAAAACAAAGTGTACAAGTTAATATAAAATGGCGGAAGGCCAATTTTATATCGAAAGATAAAATAACTTTAAAACAAGATGAAAATTATACAATTAAAATGTCTGTGCCACAAAATACACAAAAATGAAAATGACTTCCGGATAGTCTCCGAAAATTCAACGTTGAGAACTAAAAGGACGCGCGTCTCGCAATGCCGAGAAAACAAAGTACGGAAGCGAAGGTCTACACGAATTAAATTTTTGTCAATTGGCAACCAAAATAAATCACACGGAAAATTAAAAATAACAATCAATGTAAATACATATATTAAATAAAACCTGGTACTTATCTGTACACTACCGAATCCTTCCTCCGATAATTCTTTCCAAATTATATTTCGTCCTGCACCAAAGTCTTCCTTTCAATTTTACCACTCAAAAAAAAGATAAAAAAAACACAGGCAAAACAACAATTTGCCAACTACCAATTTCTCTAAAAATTAATTTAATAATTCACACGAAGTCGCAATCGTTTTTCGTTTTTTCTTTTTCAAAATTCCCACTTAGGTTCTTGAAAGTCTTCCAAAAAGTGCCTTCATGGCGGACTTCATCTCGAACATCATCACTAACCATATTGTCGTCTCTTTCGGTATCACTTGGTGGTGGTATTCAACTATGGTGTATTCACTAAATCCCACACATTGGTAGAGGATTTCACCGTTGTTGAACCCAAGCCACGATCCGCTCAGAGACGACATGGTTAAATGGACGAGTTCAGTCCCTTACCGTCAATTCCATTAAATGAATAGTAAAACGAAAAACTATTCACCACACGATAAAGTCCCCTGTCCCATTCCGACCCAGACTTAATAAATGAAAAGAAAGACTGTTATGTCAGACAGGTATTAACGATTTTTATAAACAAAATGGTGAAAAAGGATTCGACGGCTCGCGACAAAATTTAAATACTAAGAACTCGTAGACCTTCGCGCAGATTTTAAGGGAAAGGAAACACCAAGCAAAATCATTTTCATTTTGTGTTGAAGACACTTAGGATTCAAAATAAAATCAACATTTCGACGCCTGGGCACGCCAGTTTCCAATATAGTTTAAAGTAAAAATTAATGTCGCTAGCATATCCCTCAGTGTGTTCTTGTGTGGACTGTCCGACTCACACGCAATGAATTTAAAATGACTTTCCGTCGAAATTCTTGTTAAAGTTGATTATAAAAGTTAAAACGATGATTTTATAAGTGCAAACCTCCTGGTTTACACAACGCAGCTTTTGACGACGTGAAGCTGAAATTATAATGCTTTTCCAAAGTACTTGAGAGCAAGGCATCTGGCTGATGGACCAGTCTCTTTAAACTTGCAAGCATTTTGGAGCAGCAGCAAAAAGAAAAATGAATTAGAATTAATGTGTGGTAAGGAATAGGTTGGAGAAACTTGTTGCGGTAAATTTTACCGCAACACAGGTTTCCAATTAACCCCATTTGTTTAGGAACTATTTTACCACGACCTCGTGTTTTTCTTCGATTTAATTTTAATTTTTAATTTTCTGACCGTCTGTTTCCGACATACAGCTTATCTTATAAGCCTTTTAATTTTTGTATTGCCAACCACAATTGATTTTAATTATGGCCGATTAATTTGGATAACTTTTACGAGATGTAACATCCTCGTCGCCAATTGTTATTCCGTTTACTTAATAAGAAACTCAGCGTCTTTATGTGTAAGTTCTGCTAAACTTAAGACTAGATGACAACTAGATGACAATTCATATTATCTTATCAAGAGAGTTTAAACCGAAATAGTACAGTGTGAGAATAAATGTTTCATACACAACAGATGGTTTTCCAAATGTTTTGATATTCTAATGACGATTATGTTTACGGCATGCTTGCCTAGAGGGAACACAAACTATCAAGCGTTCATCATGCCGCGCTGGTAATGCCTGCAGTTGAGTGTGAACCCCCCTAATGAGGACTGACAAAACTTGTTCTTAACTACTTGTAACAAACTACCCTCGGTGGTGCTTTGTAAACACAAAATAATTTTGTAAATATGGTGGCTTTACGAAAGTGACCAAATTTTGGCTTGACTTGGACTTGTGTGTTGTGTCGCAGCACCAATATGTATGTCATATGTGTACGAAGTATAAGAACCGTTAAGTAAATAATGAACATAATTATACTTGATAATCTAAATGTTGTTTTAAATTTCATTTCAGTTTATATCGACGTTGACAATGCGATCGAGAATAGATTATTTTTCTCAATATTTGCTACGGGAACTAGTCCACGATCTTTTAATATAAAATTAACTCAGGTCTGTTCTTTTGAAGTTTTAATCAAATGTTTATATATATTTTGCTGTTTTCATTGCGTGGGTTTTCGTCGTGAGATCAGTCTGTTTCCGAGGCTTGTTGTCGGCTTCATAATTCTCTTAATTTAACGGAATAGGGAGTTAACCTGTTGCCAACCTGAGAAACCAGCCTGATCATATTAGCCAAACCTTTTTTAAAAGGCTTCTTACTAGCGGCCACCGCGAAGAGGCTTTGATCACACTTCCAACAGTCCCGAATAGTTACGGCACGTGCATGTTTTTGTATGCTACATGTTATTCCCCCTATTCGTCTGATGGCTGACCGCTATATTTTTAAAATGATGATAATAAATATTTTATATTAAAGGTTTTGTGGCCTTTACTCCAAAAGCATTGCGTTTCGCCCTAGTTTCATGGTGGGCTCATCAGCTAGATGACAAGGGGAATATCCTCCCCTTCGACATTTAGGACGCAACTAGCTGGTGATGATGATTCCATGCATGTGATATTGTTTATTCTTGCGAAACATGCTGTTCGTGTGTGACAGAACCAATCCATAGCTGGGCACTCTCCAGAATTATTTTTTTTGCACCGACCGCATGCCCTGCTAGATTGAGCTTGTTCTGATGGTTACGATTTCTCTCGGAGTTTTGATTTTGTTGTTGGTTCGAACGTTTTCTGTATGTAACCTTTTTTTTCTCAATGTGCCTTCTTTCCATGAATGTGTGATTAAAATTATTTACAGCGTTTACTTGATAAGGGTATGAAACTACTTTGCAATTATTTTCCGCCATATCATGGTTTTCTGCTAGTTGACAATAATCTGAAAATTTGTTGGTATCGGCTTCCACTAACATTTTTTGCTTAAGAAGATCGTCTCTCATCCCTGCGATAAATTTATCACATAACACCCCACCGAGTTAAGCGTCGAATTTACAATTGACTGAGAGTTCCTTTAAGCGAACTATATAATCCGCGATGGATTCGCCTAAATGTTGGTTAGCCATGTAAAATTTAACTCGTTCTGAGCGCTTATGTGTTTTTGGAGCGTAATGACGGCGTCACGCAGAAAAAATCTCTTCAAGTGACTTATTTTCTGGCTCGTCAGGATAAGTTAGATTTTTTAATGTTTTACATACCTCTCCTCCTGCCAGTGTCATGAACAAGAGAACCTTATTATCATCCTCTATTTTATTTATCTCGTTGATTTGTGAGAACCGTTTCTCGTACACTGTGAAATCATCGCCAGGTATGAAAACTTCCAGGTTTTCAATTAACCCCATTTGTTTAGGAACTATTTTACCACGACCTCGTGTTTTTCTTCGATTTAATTTTAATTTTTAATTTTCTGACCGTCTGTTTCCGACATACAGCTTATCTTATAAGCCTTTTAATTTTTGTATTGCCAACCACAATTGATTTTAATTATGGCCGATTAATTTGGATAACTTTTACGAGATGTAACATCCTCTTCGCCAATTGTTATTCAGTTTACTTAATAAGAAACTCAGCGTCTTTATGTGTAAGTTCTTTATTACATCACGTAACTTAATCTGCCAAACTTAAGACTAGATGACAACAAGATGACAATTCATATTATCTTATCAAGAGAGTTTAAACCGAAATAGTACAGTGTGAGAATAAATGTTTCACACACAACAGATGGTTTTCAAAATATTTTGATATTCTAATGACGATTATGTTTACGGCATGCTTGCCTAGAGGGAACGCAAACTATCAAGCGTTCATCATGCCGCGCTGGTAATGCCTGCAGTTGAGTGTGAACCCCCCTAATGAGGACTGACAAAACTTGTTCTTAACTTCTTGTAACTAACTACCCTCGGTGGTGCTTTGTAAACACAAAATAATTTTGTAAATATGGTGGCTTTACGAAAGTGACCAAATTTTGGCTTGACTTGGTCTTGTGTGTTGTGTCGCAGCACCAATATGTATGTCATATGTGTACGAAGTATAAGAACCGTTAAGTAAATAATGAACATAATATACTTGATAATCAAAATGTTGTTTTAAATTTCATTTCAGTTTACATCAACGTTGACAATGCGATCGAGAATAGATTATTTTTCTCAATATTTGCTACGGGAACTAGTCCACGATCTTTTAATATAAAATTAACTCAGGTCTGTTCTTTTGAAATTTTATTCAAATGTTTTTATATAAATCACGTGTCTATAACATTTAGCTGGAAAGAGATCTTGCGCCTGAAGACTGTCTCCAATTTTATACTGAAGCTGAAGATTTTATAAAGTCTTTCAACTATGATGAATTTGGCACTGTTGTAGAGTCTGGAGAGGCAACTTATTTTGTAAGTATTTGCTGAGCTATCTGTAAAACATTTAATTAAATTCATATACCGATCTATATGCAAATATTGAAGCGTTTAACGAAAAACAGAACCCCTAAGATTCTTTTGTTCATTAAATATGGGATAATCCTGGTGCTAAGACATAATCGGTAGACAATTTTGAATGGCTCTTGGAGTATTTTTTTTTATTAAAAGTAATAAAATTTGAAAGGTGGTTTGTATTATAACATACGGGTTAGTGATGTTTGCCCCAAAGACATTATCCAAAAAAGAAAATTTTCAAGGACAAAATCCCAAAGTGAAAATGTAGCAAATTTGAAATCACCAGGAGAAAAAATGCAGAGGGACGAAATTGCCTAAAAACCCCTTAACTTAATTTTAAAATTGTTTTAGTAATGCCATATTAAATGTAATAACATTAGGACGTTGCAGAAAGCAGTCTGTCCGAGTGGTTATAGACAATAATTTAAAATCGATTTTTAATTGCTTTTCTCGAAATTTACTTTGTGTTTATTTTTTACAAAAAAGGAAGCAACTTTTTCGAACTTTAAGTTAAGTTAAAACAGTTTTTTTATATCGGTATGTATGACAGACTTTCAGTTTAGTCAAAACAAACTGATATATTTACAATATACGTAAATCAAAATCAAATAGATAATAGAAACTCTCATTAATAATTTTCAGTCTGTACGATGAAGCTTCAGAACAATAGCGTATCAGCTGCATACAGTTGTGACTGCCATTTAACCAGCTGAGGACATCGTCTTCTCCTATAGTGTTACTGCCGAAATGTGACCTCCTTATTTCTTTCAAGATTAGACATTTACCAAGAAAATGGCAAATATCTTCTCTCTCGTGTAAATTACATAAACTGCAAATGTTAGTTATATCTGATTTCTGCGGCATAAAGTTGAGACGCAAGAGCTCGCCTCTCATTTTGAATATAAGATCGGTTGCACTGCATGACAAATCCGTGTGAATGGTTGCAAACTAATAATGGAATCTTATAAGGGCACAAAATACAAGCATGTTTCACTATAGGGAGGAGGGTCTATCTCCCCCCGTTTAGAAATAATGTGCAATTTTCTAAGCATAAAATATATTTTATTTTTCATATAACTGCCCCTCCCAGCTAAATGGAGGGAGATGGACCCCCTTCTTCATAATAAAATATGCTTGTATTTTGTTCCCGTACAAGATCCCATTATTAGTCTTAGCGAAAAAAATATCCCCATACATTTTTTAACTTTAACAGTACATGGTGGTACATTACTGAAGGGTTGGCAGACTTCCCAATTAATTATCACACTAACTAGTTGGGAGATGATTAAGGCTATTAATTCATTACTTGCAATGCCAATTTTGAGTCAAGTGAAACAATCCATATTCATGTTAGCGCGGTCACTATATGAATGCTTTTCAAGAAATACGTATTTTCTATTAGAACACCATCAGTATCAATTTTGTTCTTTGAATGAAAATGGTATATCGTATATCCATCTTAAAAGAGTTTTTTACCACTTTTGTTTTATTTTATATTCCATTTTACACAGCCACGTAGCCAGAGGGGCTCAAAAGTGTTAAAATGTTCCGTCTAACAAATGCACACATACGCCTTGTTTTTACAAACACTATTATAAATTGATGTTAAAAGATAGAAGGCCTAAGGTTCGCTTAAAAGAAACTGCCGTACGAGTGTCCACTCGGGAACGGATCGTTCAATTTTCACGGTCTTGGACTTGAATTCGTATTTGCCCCAAAAAGGACATTATATGGAAGAAAATCCTGGACAAAGCATTGACGCCTCGTAGCGTAGCACAAGTTTTAGCTAAAATTCATATAATAAAAAATTTTGGAATCATTCATATAAGTGATAACGTTCACGTGTAATGTTCCAGCGCAAAATTATAGTCGACTCCTTTTAAATCATTTAAGTTAATCCTAACAAACATTAACTTAACAATATCACCAGGTAATAAGTTTTTATCATATTATAAACAATTTATGGAATTTCCAGTAATAACTTCCAGTGAGAGATTTTGTTATTGGGTTTAAACAGTGTTTGTGTTTAGTTTCATTGGCGCAAAACTATAGTCGCCTCCTTTTAAATCATTTAAGTTAGTCCTAACAAACATTAACTTAACAATATCACCAGGTTATAAGTTTGTATCATATTATAAACAATTTATGGAATTTCCAGTAATAACTTCCAGTGAGAGATTTTGTTGTTGGATTTAAACAGTGTTTGTGTGTAGTTTCATTCTCTGTTGAGAGGGTGGGTAGTTTATCTGTCAAATAGAGTCGGATTTAAAAAGATAAAATGGAGATTTCCTGGTTTTAAAGTATTTTTTTATCAAAGAGTTAGCTCTATCTGTCTATAAGTTGAAAAAACGTTAACAAAGTGTTAAATACTTTTTAGGATCGTGTTATTTTGACTATAATTTTGCACCATTCTCTTTTGAGAGGGTGGGTAGTTTATCTGTCAAAAAATTAGAGTCGGATCTAAAAAGATAAAATGGAGATTTGCTGGTTTTAAAGTATGTTTTTATCAAAGAGTTAGCTCTATCGGTCTATAAGTTGAAAAAACGTTAACAAAGTGTTAAATACTTTTTAGGATCGTGTTATTTTGACTATAATTTTGCGCCATTGAATGTGTGTTTTATCCAATGTGAAGAAGAAATATCTGCTTCATTGGTGGGAACAAATAAAAAAAAATCACAATAAGTATCTACATATTTATTTACGTTTCCATGCTTTTTGCTGTAGGATTTAGAAGGATAGGTCAGGTAGGTTTATGCGAAAATCTTTATTTCTAGTTTGGTTGTACTGCGTGTATTAGCTAGGTCATGTTCTTTATAGGTAGGTACTTTTTGCTTACATTTTGTCATAGGTTTTTTTTTTCTGATAAGGAAATTTGGTGTTAAGCCTTGTTTGATGGTTCTTATTAAATGTATGCTGTAAACAAAGAATAATAATGCATTTTTTTAACTGAATTAATCACGATTAGCTTTTTAATCGTTAATTTTTAATTGTTAATCGGATAAAATTTTTGCCAACATTGCCTACAAGGCCTTATGGTACATACTTACTTCAAACCTATGAAGCGCTCTCAGACGTAGTTTTTTTTATTGTTAAAGCATTTGTGAACAATTAAGCCAACGATATTAGGCATACATATGTGCATCATATACTTAGGTAGATACCATATTAATTTATACTAGAACCTACATAATAATTACTAATTTTTGGAAAAAAAATGTTTGATAGGTGTATTTTCCTAGCTCAAAAATAAAAGAAATATTTTTAATTTATAAAGGGCTTGTTTCATCATATCTGAATAGGTATGTATGTTTTAGATAAGCTACTTAGCAGTTACATAAATTCAATATATGTCACTTATTTTTTTGTTGTTTCTGCCAAAAAATGTTCCGAAGAGCTTAATTGAAACTTGATCAAAGATTATGAAACAAGCTCCAAGTTGGTTTATGAATTTAGCATATATTCATCGAAATCCAGATAGTTAAAATAGAAAAAAAAAACAAAATCAATTTTCTTACAAAAACAGACATCGAAAAATTTTATTGTAAGAAAATATATTTTGCATAAACATACATAGGTAGGCACCTAAATACAAAACAATAATTCCCTTGCGATCTTTAACAATAAATGTAGCTATCTACATAGGTATATATGTATTTACCTACCTACCAATAATTAAAAAAATATACGATTTGCCTCTTTGTTAAATTCATTCAATAATTTCCTATTTACCTTGTCCTGACTTACCCTTCAAAATCCAACAACAAAAAGCATGACAAACTTACCTTTGTTTTCTGATTTTATCACACACACAATCTGCAATGCAAATATATGCTTGCGAAATATTTTAACTTTGCACAAAGTAGCCATCCAGCAAAAAAAATCAAAACAAAAAAAAAAATTCAACAGTATTCTTTTCTCTTTCAACCTCATTGAAAATAAGTAGAAAATACAAAATTATTTTGGATCCATCCCGTTCTGACTCTTTTAAATTTTGTATGGCGTGTTCTCGTTCTACTACTTGCTATATTCTTCTCCTGTGAGTTATTTCAGACAACAACTGAGTATTTCTGGTTTTTTATGCCCTACGTGTGCCCAAGCTTGTCCTCAAAAATCTTACTCCATAATAATCAAAGATTAAGAATATAAAGATTTGAAACTTTCGTACATTTTACCCTCCAACAACCATTTGTTTATATTGTTGTTTTTGTAATTTCGATTCGTATCCGTGTAAAATTGAGAGGGGAACCGAGGTGAATTTATTTGTTTTGACAGTTCTTTTCTTTTTGTTTAACAGTTATGTGCTTTATAGGTTCTCCTGGTATCTTTGAAATCAGAGTACTCATAAAGTTCAAGTTCATTTAGCTGCTGTAAACTGTTCTAAGCTGCTCTCAGTAGAAATGAGTAAAATTTAAGAAGCAAGATTTAGGGAGACAATTTCATCTGTAGACGTATTTAGATTTGCTTGATTTGTTTTTCAATCAGTTTTTTTTTTAAAGTAGAACATGTTAGGGTAGTGTTAGATTTTCTTAACGAGCTTTTTTATGAAGTGCAGGTTATATAAAACTAAAAAATACTTTAAAGACCAGTTGTACAATAGTGGGTCAAGTGTTTAACCCACCGATTTTGGCAGATTATCTATGGAAATCAGTGGTTTAAAAATTTGAACCACCTTGAACCATGATTGTACAACTGGCCCTTAAAAAAATAAAAAAATATAAAATTAAAATTTCTTTTAAAAAAGTTTTGCATATACAACGAGCTCTCAAAACAAAACGCAATTTTTACTGGCATAGCACATTTTTTGAGATTTCTGCTCTAACTTCTTCTGACATTTCACAGCTTTGCTCTACTCTACGCCACTCTGGTCTGATTCACAGGTCATCAACTTGTACCCCTCCGTCTCCTCCCGTAGAAAAAATTTTAACTGGCGGACTAATTTCAAGTGGAAAGTTTCATTCGTTTCTACGTGCATTATTAAATGTTTAATTTATTTTCTTCATAAAAAATAAAATTAAACAAAATGGGCCATATTCATAGATGTTTGACAAGTTCTGATTAAGTTGTTTTTAAGCTTAACTCAAGTTTGTGCTATGCATAGAAAATTTAAACCCAAGTCTAAACGAAAAACTTGAGTCTAACTTTAAACTGGACCGAACCCGTGTTTAAGTTGTATTTAACTCTGATAAACGTCAGATATAGGTACACAAATGAAATAATATGTTAAGGGTCGCGAGCGATTTTCTTTCTTGCAAATTAAATGTCGGTAATTATGTACCAATTTACCAACAACAAAACCGAATACATATAATTTTTAATTGTGAATTAGAAATTTATTAAAAAAATTTAACCATCTTATTCTCTTAGAGAATAAGGCAACTTCTTTTAAATAAAAAGACCGTTTTTACTTTTCTTTAATTTTGTCTTTATTTAAGCTTCAGATCCCTTACCGTTGGTCGGGGGAAATCTTGAGCTGTACGTGCGTCGTCAAAGACTATATTTCTAAAACTAAACTTGACTCTGGTCAAGCGAACATTTGTATATTAAAAATATGACATAACTCCTCCCCCCTTAGGTTCTTCTAATGGTCGGAAAGTGACCGTTGGAAGATTTACATTGTTTACAATCTTCCTATTTTTAATTTTTATATAAACATAAATTGTGCCAATGATAAATATGGTTACAATGATTGAATATATAGTGTAGCTTGACTTTTTGTGTTTATATTTAAGTTCTTTAATTTCTTTTAAATTATTTATATTTTCAAAATGTAGTTCTTGAAACGTTAAATCTTCAATTTTTG
Source organism: Baccha elongata (assembly GCA_951217065.1). Lineage (NCBI taxonomy): Eukaryota > Metazoa > Arthropoda > Insecta > Diptera > Syrphidae > Baccha > Baccha elongata. The sequence goes on from OX578274.1 coordinate 84,835,577, forward strand.
TATAATTAATATCTGAAATGATATTTGGTATAATAGGTTCATGTTTATAATTTTTTTTTCATACATTTGATTATTTATTTTAATTTTACAATTTTGAAATTTAATAAGATAATTACCTTTTATCATAATCTTTTGACTGTTACAATTTTGATCCATTTCTTGTAATTTTACATTTGTTAATATATATATTTAATATAAGATTATTAGTTCCAATTTCTAATATTTCTTCGTTTACATTTTTCACAAGTTTACAGTGCATTGGTTTCTTAAGTATGTTTTCAATACAATCATCATTTACCTTACTTAAATTTTTTAAATATTTTAAATCGTCATAGATAATTTGATTTTTGTTTAAATACATTTTTTTGTTTATTTTTAGTTGAGAACTGTTTTATTTATTTGGAATAGGTTGAACATATATTTTTTTGTATTGTTCTTCTGTATATTTGGGAACTTTAATGATGAATATAATATTTGTATTATATGAAGCTAGAATAAGGTTTAGTTCTTCCAAGTTATTAATATTTATGCCGTATTTATCTATTTCTTCTGATGTTAAAATATCCCTGCTCAGTACTCCTAATCTTGAAGTCATTATAATTTCTTTTATTTTTTCTATATCCTCATCTAGGTAATCTAGGTTCTCTCTCAATTTTATTTCATATTGTATTTTAGCTATATCTTTTTCGTAGTCATAACTACCTATGAAATTATTAAGTCTTTCTATTATATTGTTAGTTTCATTGTTTAGAGTTTCAGTTAATATTTTTATTTGTTTGTTAAATTTGTCGTTAATTATTATTTGATTATTAAGATTTGTTATTTCATTATGGCTGTTTGTTTCAATTAATTTTAAGTGTTCTTCGATATCTTGACGATCGTTATCGTCCATGGAACCAAATAAAAGTTTTAATCCTGTGCCAAAAATGTTGAATAATCCTCTTTTCTGTCTACTCTGTTTAGGATGGGGTATATGGATATCAAATTCCTTACGTATTTTTAACATTTTCCTATTTATACTGTCATTTTGTTCTGGCATTCTTTTAACATTTCTTTCCAAAATTTCTATATTGTGTTCATACTCAGTTAAATTTATTATATGGATAATTGTATCATAATTTTTGATTAATGGGTATTCTCCTAGTTGTATTAAAGTAAAACCATTTCCTTTATTTATGTAGATCTAGTACTTCTAATTCCGCTTGTACTTGGTTGAGGGTTGTTAGTATCACTATCATAAGGATGTGAAGTGGGATCATATGTTGCCATGTATGTTGCACAATTATTTATAATTTTGTTGATTAAGGTTTTAAAGTTTGGTATATAATATTCTCGTTTTAATTCTAAATATAATTTTTCAATACCAGTATGGTTATGTATTTTATGAGTTTTTAATATTATTTCTCTTGCTTCGTATTCGTTTAAGTCTTTTATCATAATCATGCTTCTTTGTAATATTTTATTACTTAATTTGTTTTCTTTTTTCCATATATATTGGAAATCATTAAATATTTTGTCATCTTGGACGTATATGCAATTTAGCATTGTAGTATCTACTTCTTTTATTATGTTGATAAAATCTTCTTCTTTGTATTCTTTTCGTGTGAATATAATTCGTCTTTTTCCAACATGTGGGTAAATAATTTCTTGATGATCATTTTCATTGATTTCAATTATTATTATCATATTTGTCGGTTAAAGAAATTAACCGGTTTTTCACTAATAGGAATTAGATATGAATTGTCTGATTCAGCACTATGTTGAGTGGCTAAGTCATCTTGCTCTAGCACATTTTTTTTTACACGAGAGAGAGCATCAGCTACTCTATTTTCTTTTCCTTGTATATATTGTATTTCAAAGTCGTATTCTTCGAGTTTTATTTTCCATCTCTGTAATTTACTATTTCGTTCTTTTAAATTTGGTAACCATACCAGAGGGCGATGGTCTGTTTTTATAATGAATTTTCTACCGTAAAGGTAGTGTCTAAATTGTTTGGTTGCCAAACTATTGCTAATAGTTCTTTTTCAATTGTGCTGTAATTGCACTCATGATTGTTTAAAGTTCTGGAGGCGAATGAAAGGGGACCATGTGTTTGGCTTAAAACTGCGCCGATGGCGAAATTTGATGCATCAGTTGTTAATGTAAATATTTTTTCAAAATCTGGATGTCGATTAATAAGATCTTCAGACATTGCGTCTTTTAATTGAGAAAATGAGTTTTTATACTCGTCATTATTAATATCAATTCTTGAATTTTTCTTAAGACAAAGTGTTAGTGGTTTAATTTTTTTTGCATAATCGCAGATAAATTTGCGATAATAATCAGTTAATCCAAGGAATGATTGAATTTCTTTTACTGTTTTTGGTATGGGAAATTTTTTAATAGTTTCTATTTTCTTTGGATCGGGTTTTATTGCATTAGAGGTTATAATGTGACCTAAAAAATCTGTTTCTTTTCGTAAGAATTCTGATTTATTCAATGATATTTTGAGATTTGCGTTTTTAAGGGTAGTTAAAATTTTATGGAGTGAATCCATCCCAAGTAGCATTTTGTATCTTTTATGTTACAAATTTATTGTATGTCGTTTACAATTCATATACAGTTGCTGGAAAAATGTTTTGTATTTTTACATTAACTAATTGCATGATTGGTAAACAAATTGTATCACTCAAAATGTTGTTGAAACAACACATCTTCAAACGTAAACGTACTGTAAAGCAAATTTCGTGAATGTAAAACCAATATCACAAAACATTTACATTTGTAGCACTTTTGTAAAGCTATTATCAAAACTTAACTGTTACAAAACGTTTACAGTAAATAGTCACATCACATCTTCAAACGTTAACGTACTGTAAATCAAACAGCGTTAATGTAAAATCAATATCACGAAACGTTTACATCTGTAGCAGTTTTGTAAAGCCATTATCAACACTTAACTCTTACAAAACATTTACAGTGAATAGTCACATCACATCTTCAAACGTAAACGTACTGTAAATCAAATATCGTGAATGTAAAATCAATTTCACGAAACGTTTACATTTGTAGCAGTTTTGTAAAGCCATTATCAAAACTTTACTCTTACAAAACGTTTACAGTGAATAGTCACATCACATCTTCAAACGTAAGCATACTGTTAAACAAAAATCGTCAATATTACGAAACATTAAATTTGTAGCAGTTTTGTAAAACTATCATTAAAACTTAACAGTCACAAAACATTTACAGTGCAAATGTATTATAACAATCACCAAACAAGATAAATCGGCCATTAATGTTTCCATTTTTTATCAAATTAGAAAACCAAAAATATTGAAAATCTATTTTTGTTGATATTTAGTAAAAACAAAGCATGCTAAGGATTTGATTAAAATAGGACTTTGATATTTATCTTACAAAATATTGAAAAATATGGTTTTTGTGGGAAAAAAAAATTGTCTCAAATATTTTTATGAGAAATCATTTCTAAAATAAGAAAGTTTTTACAGGCCCCTTATTTTTATCGACCTGTTTTAGAAAACTGGCAGAAAATATTTCTCGCGTTCGATATTTTGCCTTTACTTTCACAAAAAAAACATAATTATTGATTATTTTTATACCTCCCATATTATAATAATTATGTCAAGAACAAGATGGCAATTATTCTCAAATGGCATTACTTATTTACCTATACAGTTTAATATTTTTCTGTAAACGATTTGTACCTGAGTTAGTTTTTTTGTTATTTATTTCGAAGTGTTTTTGAACGTTTACATTTGTAAATGTACAAATCAGGTACATCAAATAGAATTTGTTCATATACTGTCAACACGACATTTCATTCCCCAAAACCGTTTACATTTTGGGTACAGTGAGTAAACATTTCATATACTCCTGAAACATTACAGCTACGATGTTAACGTTCAGTAAATGTTCTGTAGCTCTGAAATGCTCCTTGGGATGTGTTCTTGAAGGCTTGAAAAGAATATAATAATATCGTCTAAATAGACATAACATATTTTACCAATATGTTCTTTAAGGACTTCGTTCATAAGTCGCTGAAAAGTTGCCGGGGCATTTTTTAATCCAAATGGCATGCGAATGAACTCGTAGTGACCTGAGAAAGCAGTTTTTTCTCTATCTTTTTCTTCGACTTCTATCTGGTAAAAGCCTTTTGTAAGGTCTAATGTAGAAAAATAATTACAGTTTCCTAATTTGTCTAAGATTGATTCTATATTTGGAATCGGAAATTTGTCCTCTTTAGTTGCTTGATTTAATGTTCGATAGTCTATTACTATCCTCCATTCTTATTTTCATATTTCCATTCTTTATTGGTACCACCCAAATAGGGGCGTTATATGGGGAATTGCTTTGTCGTATAATTCCCTGTTCAAGCATTTCGGTTATCTGTTTGTTTACTTCTTTTTTTATGTATTTCAGGATATATATAAATTCGCGTGTATGTAGTGTAAGTATTTTCCGATGGAATGTTATGCTTAACATGGTTGGTGAAACTTAAATCATCACCTTTATGATAAAAAGAATTTTTATGTGTTTTTATTAATTTTATTATTTGTATTTTTTCTTCTGAGTTTAAATGCTTAGTCCTTAGTTCATTTGTAAAGGAATCGTTTATTATTGTGTTCACAGGTGAAATATTATTGAAGTAATTGATTGTACTTTCATACTCCTCTTCTTCATTTATGCTGAGGAAAAAGGGTATGCTATATCAACTCCAAAATTTTAGTTTTATAATGGATTACGCCATTATTAGGAATCAAAATATTATTCCCAATTATTCCGTTGTATTCGGAATCGAATGTGTGAATTTGAAACTCACAATCTTCAACGACTGAAAAAATAAATTTTTCTTTTGGTATTATGATTTCTTTATTTATTGTTATTGGGTTTCCTGCCGTTTGTACGGTTAAAGGGCTTTTCCTAATTTTAATGAATTCTTTTGGAGCGTCCTCTTCTCTGAGAAGGCTATTAGTCGCTCCTAGTATCTACAAGTATTCTAAAAGTTGTTTTTCCTTTTGTTGATTTAACAAAGGGCAATCCGTATGGGGCTCCGAGGCAGAATGCCGAAAATTTGCTTCACCTACTTTTGCTTCTTTATTTATATAATTAGCTATATGTGCTCTTCTAATGTGAGATGATGAAGGATCAACATCCATTGGCTCAAATCTTTGAGGAAATTGCCTATGATTGTTATTATAATTATAATTATTATTACTTTGTTTATGGAAATTATTGTTTGGTATGTAGGGCTTTGGTTGCCAATTTTTATTATTATTATTGTTTTTAAATTTTTTTAAGTTACTTGAATTATTATGATCATACTTATTGTCTCTTTCTTGGCTTTGTTTTGTAACGAATCCTGCGTTACTAAGCTCGTGTAGAGCTAACTCCATGGTAGTGGGTCTAAGTGCATAGAGAATTGTTCTCATATGTGTTGGCAAACGTTCTTTAAAAATGTTAAGTGCCGTTTCGTTATTCCTAGGAATATCTAAGCTACTGTTTTCTTGGAGACATTTTTGATTTAATAGTGAAAGGGTTCGTTGTATATAATTGTAAAATTTAAGTACATCGCCTCTAAATTGAGAAGCTCTCAAATCTTCATACAACCGATACGAATTTTTAAATCCGCCGAAATTTTGGAATAACATGTTTTTTATGTCTATCCATCTTGTAAGATGTGTATGAATTTCTATAGCTTGCCTAGCTCTTCCAATAAATTTACTTTTTAGTATATTTATGCACATTTTTTGAGATTGTTCATTGTATGTTAATAATGTAGGTATAATATCATCCACATTTGAAATAAAAATTGGTAAATCTTCTGTTTTACCATCAAAATTTTGTAGACGTTCAATATATTTAAGAGGATTTAATTCTGAACTTCTTAAAATATTACCTCCTGCTGCTGGTGGTTGTTCCGCGTTCATGATGATGCTTCTTTGATTGTTAAATAAAGTTGTCCTTTGTTGCCGTTGCGAATCTCGTCTGATTCGGGTGTTGTTTGTCCACATTAATTTTCTACAACGCGATGTTGCTCTGTTAAACTTGCCACTGACCGATGGGTTCAATATATTTTAATTAAAAATGAACCATAAATTGTTTTTTTAAGGCACTTTTATTACTTTTACTGTTTTCTTTTATTAACTGTTATTTATTTGTTTGTTCATGATGTATTTTTAATTTTCTTTGCTGTTAGCACTTTTGATTTATTTTTTTTCTGCAATCGTTTAATTTCTTTTGCACTTGCACTCTTTCATCACTCGAAATTATTTTCCTCTATGGATTTTGTAGTATAAGTCGTATACGCCGACTGAACTACTAAATAATTTCCTTTAAAAAAAATTCCGATATTTGTTCGAAAAGTTTTTTTTTTTCGTTGTTTTTTAGCACTGATTTTGTTAACTGGAATTCTCGATATTTGCTCGAAAATTAATTACTTTTCACTTTTTCAGTGTATGTCTTTCCCGTTTTAATTTTCAACTATACCGATATTCATTCGGCGTTTTCGAATTAAACAAAAAAGTTTTATTTTGGATCGCGAAAAAAAATTTCTCAGGTTCGATCACTGGATTACCATATCTTATATAATTTTAATTTATATGTCTGAGTGGTATCCTACCGACTGCGCCATTTTTAATTGTGAATTAGAAATTTATTAAAAAAATTTAACCATCTTATTCTCTTAGAGAATAAGGCAACTACTTTAAAAAAAAGACTGTTTTTACTTTTCTTTAATTTTGTCTTTATTTAAGCTTCAGATCCCTTACCGTTGGTCGGGGGAAATCTTGAGCTGTACGTCGTCAAAGACTATATTTCTAAAACTAAACTTGACTCTGGTCAAGCGAACATTTTTATATTAAAAATATTCTTATGCAGCAAGTCTGCATATCGATAAAAACCTATTTCATCATTTGTCTTTATATGATGAAATCTAAACAAAAAGGGTGGATGTTCTTAAATTTAATTATCTTTTTGTGTATACAAATGCTGACACAAGATCTTTATTACATACATTGGAAGCTTGGACATCGTTTCTCGTACACAAGTTGCAGAGGAAAAAGTATTGATAAGGTTTCTTGTGATCGCATTTGTATACTTGATCATAAATTACATTTTTAATTAAATGAAAAGTCAAGCGTTTCAAGCGTTTGTTTGTTTTGGGGCGCACAAGGAGGCTCTGACATAACTTATATATATTGTAATATTTCTACATATCTACTTACCTACAATAAGACAAATTTCAGCGGAATATAGGTATATTATTCACGCAGATGAGGATCAGGATGTAATTGAGCAATAAAATAATCGAGATGGAGAAACTAGATACTGTTCTGCATTTTATCAGACATTTTCCTAATTTGCATTTGAAATTTGCATCGCGGATTGTGCTTATTTTAAATTTTAAAATTTTCTGTTCATGAGGTTTTTGTTTTTCAATTCAATTCAATTTATTTCTCGTTAAAACTAACACAGTAAGATAAATCTTATAAGGTTGTGATAGTTAGTGAATTTACAGTTCAAGTTAAAGATAAAAGAATGAAGTTATACAAAATAAGATTTAAAATAGATTAGCAATTTACATTGATCACAGTAAGTATTATTTACATCATAAAAAAGATACAATACAAATCAATAGGCATAAGGCTTAGATAAAGAAACTAGGCATAAAAGTAAGAAAGGGGAAGACAGATTAAAAAGAATTTTGAAGAAAGTCAGAAGTTAATTGCTTTGATTGGAAAAGAAAATAGTAATTTGTTTTTGGAAAGCTAGTATGTTGCTTATATCTCGCAGATAAGAGGGGAGTGAGTTCCATAGGCGGCATGCAGCTATAAAAAATTGTCTCTCAGAAGTAAGACACGTAAAACGAGGCAGAATAAGACATGTAGACCTGTTTGATGCTGCAATCCGAAGTTGTTCATAAAGATATGTCGGTTGGCGTGTTCTTAGGATTTTAAAAAATAGTATTAAAGTTCTCAATTTTATATAATTGTCAACTGACATTTTGAGGAGGTTTTGTTGCAAATGTGAAACATGGTCATATCTTTTTAGGCCGTAAATGTAGCGGATGGTGCTATTGAAGGCGACTTTTAGCTTTTGTTTACTAGCAGAATCACAATTGTAATAGATTTCGCATCCATATACAAGTATCGGTATCACAAGTGACCTTGCGAGTAGCATTCTTGTGTTAAACGGTGTGAATTCTTGAGCAGTCCACAGAGTCCTGAGAGTCCCGTAAGCTTTTCCTACCAATGAGTTTATGTGATCGTTCCACGTTAAAGTCCTATTAAAAATTACACCTAAATTTTTTGTGGCATTGACATATTCTAAGGCAGTTCCGTTAAGCATAATACATGGGAAATAGGATATATATAGTATTTTTTTGGAAATTACTAGGCATTTGCATTTACATGCATTAAGGGCTAATCCATTACAAGAAGTCCAGTTAAATATCCGTTCAAGTTCTTGATTTAACATGAAGATACAATTTTCTATTAGACCTAAAGGGCAACTTCTGTAAATTTGGATGTCATCTGCATAAAAGTGCTTGGATGATTCGGTTATAATTGTCGCAATCTCGTTTATGTATAACGAAAACAGAAGTGGGGATAAAATCGAGCCTTGGGGAACTCCTCGGAGTATAGGCAGCAACTCTGAAATGTTATTATTAAGACTTACAGCCTGTTTCCTATTAGTGAGAAAAGATGAAAACAACTTGATTGCTTTTGGAGATAAGTTAAACCTTTGACGTAGCTTGTTTAAAAGTAAGGAATGATTCACCATATCAAATGCTTTAGAGAAATCCAAAAGAACCAGAAATGAAACGTTATCGTTGTCAAGTTCAACTCTTATGTCTTCGATTACCTTTATTAAAGCAGTTGTACAGCTATGATGTGAACGAAAACCTGATTGAAAAGTTGATAGCAAATTGTGCTGTGTTATGTATTGATTTAGTTGCTTATGCATAATACGTTCACAAACTTTAGAGAGAAATGGAAGTATAGAAATTGGCCTAAACTCATCACAAAGCGAGTTCTTGGGAATAGGAATTATTTTTGCCATTTTCCATCGCTGTGGAAAAATTCCAGTTGTTAGGATCGTGTTAAAAACATAGGTAAAGTATGGCAAAAGCAATGGTAAAATAGATTTTAAAAATATGGGATTGAGTTCGTCAATTCCTACGGCATTTGACTTCACTGAAATGAAGCTCTCAACAACATCTGTACTATCCACACAAGAGAAACAAAAGGGAGAATCCGTTGACGGAGGGCTTAAATCGCTTAAACGTTCAAATTCTCTTGGGGGTTCAACTTCAGGGGCAGACAAAAATTTCTTATTGAGTTCATTTGTATCAATATGATTTTGAAAAGTCGGTCGTTGTTTACCGATTCCAATTCTTCGCAGGTTATCCCACAATTTTCGACCATCAGAATTGACACTAAGGTGGTAAGAGAAAAATTGTGTTTTAGCAGCTCTTATTTCTAAAACAACCCTATTACGTAAAGCCTTATAAACTATATAAAGTTCTTCCACACGGAAATGTATCCAACGTCGATAGGCTTGATCACGTTGATTTATTAACTTTTTAATATTGTTTGTAAACCAGGGTTTTGACGCGCCTGAGTTATTTTTAGTTTTTAAAGGTACGTACACGTTGAATAAGAAGCTTATATTTGTGTTCAAAAATTCCACTTGGTCATCAGGCGAAGGCATAAGATAAATGTTTTCCCATGGTATCGAGTAAATATGGTTTTCCAGTAATAACCTATCTAAATTTTTGAAGTCTCTAAACTGAATCCTAGAATTTTCCAAACATTTATCGGTACTAAAATCATAAGTTAAAAAGATAAGATCATGTCTGGAAAAAGCAGGAGCTGCAAGTTGGTCATATAAAAGAATTCTTTTAGCATCACTAACATAAAAATGATCTAATAATGTACTTGATGATTAAGTGAAATGAGTTGGAACAGTTAAATTGACAGAGTGTAAATCAAAAGAACGCATGTTATCATTTAAACTTTTATCAGTTAATAGATCGCAGTTAAAGTCCCCGCATACAATTATATTTGATGCACTTACAGTTATGTCCTCTATAACTTTATAAATGGGTTCTAAATCAATATATCTATTCGGCCTATAGACTGTTCCCAAGAGAAGGTTGCTTTCATTAATTTTTATATCTAAAAATAGGTATTCACAAGATGAACCTGGTAGCGAAGTACAAATTTTCTACACAATAGACCCTCCCTTACATACATCGCCACACCCCCTCCACGGCCGCCTCTGTCAGAAAGAAAAATATTGAATCCATTTAAAGAATATGTAGCATCACTAATATCCGTAGAGAACCAAGTTTCTGAAACACAAATTACATCGATTCCCGAATATTCAAACATATATTTGAACTCGTCGATTTTCAGCATCAAACTTTGAGCATTAATATGTGCTATTTTGAAGCCTTTCCGACGATGGCAAAAGACTCTTATCATTGTTTTTAGTATAACGTCACTGCTATTACCTCTGGAACTCACATTACGCTCACTCAGCTCTGTATCGAGTATTTATACGGCGAGATTCTAACAACATACCCATAAAAATATTAAAATCAAAGCAATAACTTTTACAATAGAAATTATCATAATCAAAATTTAAATTATTGTTTAAGATGAAAGGAAAAGATAGATGAGAAAGGTTAAAATAGAAGAAAAACAAGATAAATAGTAAGAGATGAAAATTAGAAATACTTATAATATTGGTGTTTTCGCGCATCATGATGTAAGATGTTGGTGAATTATTCGATAGTCTTCTTTTTGTACTTCTTCTTGATTGATCGTGACGGCAGCAGCAGCGGTGGCGATGGCTTTCAACGTTGCATCGTTTTCTATGAGTATTGTCTCCCCATCTTCGCTCTCTTTGACAAAAACAGAACCAGAGCGTGTGTAGACAGTAAAAAGAGCTCCACGGTACTTTAAACGCATTGCATGTTGGAGAAAAGATCGGTTTTTGGGCGTTAAGCTTCCGTGTAGGTATATGTTGTGAGAATCCTTCCCTTGACACTTCACTCCGATATCCGTTAATTTCAGTTGTCTTTTGTTTGATTTGTGAAAAAGAGCAATAGATTTTAATACTGTATTTCTTTCTTGAGGAGAACCAAATTTTAGTATAATGGGAGGATCATAGATGTTGTTGTTATGTTTACGTTGAGATCAAAAAGCAGCTTTTAATGAAGGTGGTACGCAGTCTATCGTGTTACATATGCTGTTGAAAATAAAATGTACATCTTCGTTTGGCAGTTGTGGAATGCCAAGAAGAACAGCATCGGCCGCAACCTCCTTTCGTTCGGATGTGTCGCATCTTTTTTGCAGGTCAGCTACTTCTTCTTTCAATTCGTGAATAGTGTTAAAGTGCTTTTCCATTATTGCAACCCGCTCTTGTAGTGACTGTATTAAATTATTTGTTTTTTTGACATGGGTGGAAACATTTTCTTCAATTTGTTCAAATCGTAGAAGAAATTCACTTTGGAGAGTTTTAATTTCTTTTGCGATTTGGGTGACAATGTTATCAGTCAAGCCTTTGATTAGGATTTCCATCTCGGAGCGGGATATTGCAGAGGTTGATGGTATTGGTTTGCTCTCAGTTTTTGTGGCGGGTGATGAAGTTGAATTGGATGGTAACTTGGTTCCTGGATTTTCGGTGACATTTGGGATTATACCAACTCCTCGTTGATTTTTTACTGTTTGAGGCACTGCATTTTTAAATCCCGGTTTGTTGGAGCTTGGGGTAGCTACCTTTTGGGTTTCCTTTTCAGAACTTGCAAAGCGCGTTCTACCGGCCATTTTTAAAGAGAAAACAAACGAAAATACTCTTAATGAAAGAACGAAAGAGGCGAGTGAGGGCGAGTGACAAAGTAACAAAGGAACAAATTTTACTTGTTTTACTTTTTGTTTTATTTTTAATTAAACTTTGATTTTAAGCAAAACTTTATGTATGTTAATTTAGTTACACGCACGACTCGCTTGACTTTCCCGCACTTAAACTTTCTATGGGTATTTAATGTTATATTGAAAACTAAATAGGTATTTTGCCGGACGAAATTATCAACGCGTCTATTCACTCTTGAACATCAAATAATGTGGTTCATGAGCTGGGTAGATTTCGTTCATAATTTTCACATATAATGTCGCGTTACTGAATCTAACAAAATATAAAGTATTTTTTGTGTATTTTTGTTATTTTAAATATTTTATGCTCACGCTGTGATGTATGGTCAGTCAAATTATTTTTTATGAAGAAATTTATTTCAATAAAAAAAATGAATTATATTTTGATTTTAACCACTTATACGATATTCCGATTTTTCATAACTTGTTAATTGATGGATTTCCTTTCATGATTAGAGCATAAATGTTTGTCAAATATTTATGTCTTACGCAACAATACGCAATAAGTGAAATATTGACCGAAATTATAGACACTGTTTAAGCTGTTTTTATAAAAACTCGAGTTTATCCTATTTAATTTGCTTAAACCCAGGCTAAGAAAAACTGTAGTTTAAAAACAACTATGAATATGCACCATTAAAATTACACAAGTCTATATAAACTTGCAAAAAAAAACGGCTTTTTTACATGTTTTGTATCAAAATCACTGACAAACAAACAGTAACAAACCAATAATAAGTTTCCAACAAGAATAATTTTGAACCCGTTTCAGATTGGCCACGTATTCACGCTTAGATAAACAAACCATTAATAAAGAGAGGTTCGTGTCGACCAGTAAAGTAAAAATTTTTAATCATGAAGATTAAGGATTTAAATTTGTATGGTAAGGGCCAGTCTTTTCAGCTCTGGTTAAGTGTAATCATTGATTATTTCAACTGGTAACCATAGATTCTATCTTTTCAACAAAATCTTAACCAGAAAATTTATGGTTACCATAGATTACGTTAACCAGCTAATTTTCCGTGGTTATTGTCATTATTCCAGTCGGTTAATAGAGATTTGGTCTTCTCAGCAAAATTTTATCCATAGAATGTATGGTGAACAGAGATTTCGTTAACCAGTCAATTTTGCTTGGTTAACCACAGGAATTCTATGGTAAGCGATTATTTTTTTCACATTTGTGTTGAATGATTGTTGACATCATCAACAACAACTTTAAATTCATTATCATCGGTTCTTTTAGTCATGCTAGACTATTTGTGCACAATAAGCACTTTGTGCATTTATTATTATTATTGTTTGGTCTTGTTTGGTTACGAGTGCACCTGTGCTCGTAACCTATTAATTTGCATTAACTGCAGATTTGGTATTTTGATTTCCTGATAATTTCAATTATTTATTATGAAATTATTATGGAATCATAAATTTAGTGCCCTAGTTATGTAGGTAGTTTGTAATAATATTTTTGTATAAATAAGAATAAGAAAGAAATAAAAATTCATTATATCACTGCAATTGTACCAAGCCATTCTTTTACCCTGATGTGCGGCTGCATCAGGCAATTGTATATATAGTTAAAAAAGTCTGTGTAAGATTTACATGGTCCTTCGATCCAACGCAGGATCGCACCTGCTAGTTAAAATAAAGTTAAATTGGGTCCCAAAACTCCGCAACTAAGGCAGCCAGTCAACAGTACACAGCTGCAAAGACGATCTAACCAGTGCAACAGCTGAGAAAAATCGTCCGAAGTTCACTACAGGGACCACAGAAGCAATACAGTCCACTAAGAAGAGGAGAAGATCAGCAACATGAGTGATATAGACGAGCAAAATCTCATCACTTAACCCATTTATGGACGCCAATGGAATATTGCGAGTGGGAGGTCGATTGAAAAACGCTAATTTGTCAATCAATCAAAAACATCCTATGATTTTGTCATCAGCGCATCCGCTGACAAAACTTATCATACAAAAGACACATAGCGACACACTTCATGGTGGAATAAAGATGACTCTTAATCACATTCGGAGGAAATTTTGGATCATCCGAGGAACAAATACGGTTAAGGCCATACTAAATCAATGCATCAGATGTTTCCGGTTCAAAGCCAAAGAATCATCACAACTTATGGGACAGCTCCCAGAAGAAAGAGCTCGGTTTTCGAGACCATTTACACATTGTGGCATAGATTACGCAGGCCCAATTAACATACGCTGCTCCCAAATGCGAGGCACAAGGCTTACATAGCATTGTTTGTGTGCATGGCAACAAAGGCAGTACACATTGAACTGACGTCAGATCTAACTTCATGGCATTCATGGCAGCGTTGCGGTGGATGATTAGTCGAAGAGGATCCATACATCATCTCTACAGCGACAATGGAACAAATAGTGTTGGAGCAAAGAACATCATTGATTCCGTACATTCCAAGCTGGCTGAAAACGCAATACATTGGCATTTCATCCCACCAGGAGCTCCACATTTCGGCGGACTCTGGGAAGCAGGTGTTAAGTCGGTGAATCACTTGAATCGGATCATTGGGGATCAAAAACTAACATACGAAGAGATGAACACTGTACTGGTGCAGATAGAAGACTGCTTAAACTCGAGACCACTTTGTCCGTTAACAGAAAATGTTGAAGATCTTGATGCATTAACTCCAGGTCACTTCATAATTGGATCACCACTACTAGCACCACAAGATGACATCATTTTGGACCTGGCCCAAAGTAGTGTAAAAAGATGGAGTTTAATCCAAAAGATCAAAAGAGATGTGTGCATGCGTTGGTACACAGAGTATATAAACAAAATGCAACACCGGCACAAATGGAAGCACCCAGCAAAGAATTTGGAAATCGGCCAACTGGTATTATTAAAAACTAAGCTGCTGACACCAACAAAATGGCCTCTTGGAAAAATCACACAAGTACACAGCGGAAATGATGAACTTATAAGAATAGTAACTGTGAAAAAAGAGAAAGGTACATATAAGCGACCAATATCAAAGGTATGCTTGCTTCCAAATGACGAAAATATCATCAAACCTGACACCAACACAGTGCAACAAAATGAAATAACCAACAGACCCAGAAGAAAACTAAGAGATAAAAAGAAATCATCCAGCGTTGCTACATCACTAGTAATGCTGTCATTATTGGCTTCTGTCATGCCTGCGTCTACAACATATACAATCACTCATCCGGAAGCTGGACTATTTGTAGAAGGAATCGGTACAGCGAAGATTCAACGTGGCATACTACGAACAAGCGTTAAATTCCCAATCGTAGACATCTTACGTAACCAAGTTAACGTCAATAAAACAAAGGATCAGTTTGCTCAATTATGCAACAGAGCAAAATCAGTTACAAAATATAGCCAATGTAGCGAATTGCGTCACCATATGGAGGAGGAATGGAGGAACTTACTCTCAAAATTCAAAAGACTTCAAGTAAAACAATTGCGAAGACAAAGAAGAGGAATACTGGGAATTATACTTACCTCAATATTTGGGGTTAATGATGAAGTGTATCACGACATTGAGAACTTGGACAACAATCAGAAGGCCCTCATAAGAAGCAGCAATTCCAATACCAAGATTATGTTATCGACAATCGTTGCTGTTAACGAAACTGAAGGCAGGATCAACAATAAGATCAACAATTTTACAAAAAAACCGAATGCTGGCCTTCGCAAGGGTAGTCACCTTGTTGTGGTGCGAAGGCTTGAGTTTCAAAGATTCATCTGATCTGTGAATCTGGGGAAACCTGGATCTACAGTGATTTTGATGAGTAACGAACCAAGAACTACCCACCCCTTAATCCAGGGTGTTACTTCACCGTGCCTATTGGATGGTTTGCAGCCAAGGGGTATACCGGCTGTATTCTAACGGTACCTCTTCGAAACCGGGTCAAATCGAAGAGTAACCTGACCTTATCTGTGTACAGGGGGTGATACGCAGACAGAATTTTCCTTCCCCCATACTCGTGGGAACAAAAATGAACAGCAAACAAAAAAACAAAACAAAAACAAAAGGGGACGACGTGCAAGAATCGGGCACGAAGTTCTTAACGGAAGCCGATTCAATCAACGACGACAACATGACAGAAGAAGAGGAGAGCTTCCTTCTCGAATCTTCTTCAGCCCTTAAGGCTACTTCCGACGGCAGCATTGGAGAGAGTGTCATGGATCTAGGAAATTTATTCCTAGGTGACAATGACACTGTCTCCCTTGCTGGCTCGTCCATTTCAACATCGTCAGTAGCCTCTAACCGAAGCAGAATTAAGAGCTACAAGAAGACGATTAGGGCTTTGGAAGGGAAAAAGTGGGAGAGTTTTAGTAATAGGGAACAGCTTAGGCTTCAAATTGCTCTTGCCTACCTACGGAGTCGTGATCCTTCGGGCAACACTAATCCAATGGTAGTCACAAGCAAGAGCGGAAATGTGGAGTCGTCCGAGTCTGTGACAGGCTTAAGCCCGTCGGGACTAAAGACGAACACACACGAAGCTCACATGAACCCGAACTTAAAGAGTGTAATGGGTCCACCCAAATCTGTGACAGGTCTAGGCCCGTCGGGACTGAAAGTGGTACCAGTGCATTCGAAACCAGCAACAACATCTGAGAGAAAGATGGGAGCACCTAGTTCTGTGACAGGCCCAAGCCCGTCGGGATCACACAGGTACCCGTCTGCCTCTGCAATTGAAGGGAACAAGTTAGGCAGTGTGGAGAAGTTGGTGGACTCATCAAAGTCTGTGACAGGCATAAGCCCGTCGGGACCGGTAGTGGGTTCATCGGCTTGTCTGGTTAGTGTAGGCGGTGATGGGGAACTGTTGAACAAATCTGGGACTGTGACAGCACAAGCCCGTCGGGACCTACGACGAGTTCTGCAGGAAACTTGATCCCAAAAGTAGACTCACGGGAAGACGGGGACGAAACTATAGGCAGTGTCTGTACAGTACTCTCTTTGCAGAGGGAAACCAAAGCAGGAGGTACTGCTCAGGCTGACATTCAAACAGCATCGCTGAAGTACGGCCCGAATAGAGTACGTAACGCCAGAAGAACGCTCCAACGCCTCAAGGGTATAGAACCCAGCATCTTAACTGAAAGACAATTATTATCGTTAGCTAGAGCTAGAGAAACCCTAGATAATGTGCCGTCCTGCAGTAGGGAACCCGCAAGGAAGCTTGGAGGGAAAGGGAATGGCAAAGCTCAACCCTCTCCTTTGGCATCAACAAATGCCGCCGGTGTAGTAAACACGGGACCGAAGCCAGTTGCGGTTTGTGTAAAAAGAGGTAGGCATGACGACACATTCTCTCCTCCACCCAAACAAAACAAAAAACCAAGAACTGTATCCAATGTGGTCAGAGACAGTCACCGGATCGCAGTTGTTGACTTTGGTAATCCAGAACGGAGGCTGTCAGATGACCAATGGAGATTGATTGAAGTCAGAATCCTGGATGGGGTGAATGACTCATACAAAGTAGCTGGGCATATCCCGAACTTTGGACAGCTTACATCTCTGAAAGGATTCAAAGTGATGGAATGTGAGGCCGCGGAAACCCTCAAATGGTTGAAGAAGTCCATCGCCAACACGGAAGCACCATGGCCAAAAGCCAACCTGCGTCTTTGCGATAGGAAAGAGCTTCTAGAATTCGCCAAACCGAAGGGTCGTCTATTCGTTCCCGGCCCTTATCTGCCGAAAGAAAGAGTGCAACTCAACATCGAAAACCTCAACCCGGAACTTTTAAGTAAGGACTGGCAGGTGGAGGAAATGGGGCCGCACAATGATAAAGGCATGGAGATTGTGGTGAAACTCAGTCACAAATCCATGCCACTACTGCGCAAATGTGGCTACAAAATACGCGTCGGTATTACCCGGTGCAAGATAAGACCATTTGTGACGGTATACAAGAAGAAAAGTGGGGAAACGACTAGCCGGCATGAAGATACGCCAAATTAATCTTCATCACAGCAAAGCCGCTAGCGCCAACCTAGTACAAGCTATGACAAGCGGCAATATTGATCTAGCTCTGGTGCAAGAATCTTGGGTAGTTCGAGGTCAAATACGAGGGCTTAGATCGAAAGACCTGGTAACGTATGCCTTTCCACAGAACAATGAATGTACAGTTCGAACTTGCATTGTAGCTAAAAGTCAGGTTAACCTATTTCTTTTATCCACCCACAGCAATATTGACCAGACCGCTGTAAAATGCGAAAGACAGAATGGCTATCCAATCGTCTTCGCATCAATTTACATGCCACATGGGACGGACGATCCCCCCAACGAAATGACGAAGGAGCTTGTCATAAAAGCTCGAGATAATAGATGGGACCTTATCCTCAGATGTGATGCTAACTCCCATCATGTACAATGGGGTAGTACAAATACCAACCCACGAGGTGAGTCAATTCTTGAATTTATTATAGAACATAATTTAGTTATAGGAAACATAGGCAACGAACCAACATTCGTTACTACAAATAGAAGGGAAGTGCTAGACATAACCCTTATTAACAACTCTAACCCTTTTTCGTTAAGTGGCTGGAAAGTATCTACTGAACCTTCCTTTTCTGACCACAGAAGTATTGAATTTGAAATTGGAGATAATATAAAACAAAAAGAACCATATAGAAATCCCAGGAAAACTAACTGGGATCGTTTTGTCACAAAAGTAGAGGAAAAACAAAACATATTACAAGGCCTGAATTATGAGTCACCTAAAGATATTGACAATACGGTTGAGACACTGAACCTGATTCTCAAAAGCGCATACGAAACATCGTGCCCCGTAATAGCTCCGAGTACAAAAACATTACCCCATTGGTGGAATAAAGAGCTGCAACATCTAAGAAAAGAAGCAAGAAAACTCTTCAATGCCGCAAGAAGAAGCAATGCAGAATCCGATTGGGACCTCTACAAAGAAGGTCAAAGAAAGTTCAAAAATGCAACTCAAAGCGCAAAACGAACATCTTGGAGGACGTTCTGCAATGGCATTGAAGGTTACCCTGTATCAGCAAGATTGAGAAAAGTCCTCTCAAAGGAACCGGTAACCCCTGGCTATCTTATAGATAACAGTGGCAGATGGACCCATTCCTGCACCGAAACAATGGAACTCCTACTAAATACACACTTCCCTGGGTGTATTAAGACGCAGCCCAAACCGGACACAGATGCCAATTACGAAAATCCCCACAGTAATATAGTCCCGGAGAAAGTAATTAGTGAGAAAGGAATAGAGTGGGCAATTGACTCCTTCTCCTCACACAAATCACCAGGCATTGATGGTATTAATCCAATAATGCTTCAAAAGGCAAAGCACCTGTTAATACCAGTGTTAAAAGAACTATCCATCGGTGTATTATGTACACACATATACCTGCAACTTGGCGAGAAGTCAAAGTTGTATTTATACCCAAAGCCGGTAAACCAACTCATACTACGCCAAAAGATTTCAGACCAATAAGCCTAACATCGTTTGTGCTTAAAACATTCGAGAAACTACTCGATGTATTTATACGTAGCATGCTTAATCCAGGAACCTTATGCCAGAACCAGCATTCGTACATGAAAGGAAAAAGTGTTGAAACTGCCCTTCATGCAGTAGTCAGTACTTTAGACAAATCACTCGATCAAAAAGAATACACATTAGCAGCCTTTCTCGACATTGAAGGCGCTTTCAACAATGTTGAGGCTAGTGCTATAGAAAGAAACTTAATATAAGCATGAACATTGACAACAGTATTACTCAAATAATACTAAGCCTATTAAACAAAAGAAACGTAAACACCTCCCTCGCTAACACAGAATTGAAAATGACTGCCTCAAGAGGTACACCCCAAGGCGGGGTTATTTCACCACTGCTGTGGATATTAGTTGTGAATGAGGTCTTAGTACTGCTTAATAATAATGGGATAAAAGTCATTGCCTACGCAGATGACCTAGTCATAATGGCCACGGGGAAATTCCTAGACACCATCAGTGATATGCTCCAAAGACCTATCAACACACTGAACAAATGGGCCCAAAAATGCGGCTTAGGTATTAATCCCCAAAAAACAGAACTAGTTCTATTCACGAACAAACGAATAATTCCACAATTCCATCTGCCATCAATTGAAGGCACACCCCTTAAGTTATCCGAAAGCGCGAAATACCTGGGAATCATACTTGATAGGAAATTGAACTGGAAAATGAATGTCCAAGAAAGAGTCAAAAAGGCATCCATCGCATTCTACTCATGCAGCAGAATTTTTGGGAAAAACTGGGGCCCAAAACCCAAGGTAATTCTATGGATGTACACTGCGATAGTGAGACCGATATTGACGTATGGATGCTTAGTTTGGTGGAAAGCCGCTAACAAAGCTACAAACCTTAAGGCATTGACTAACATCCAGAGACTTGCATGTATTGGATCAACCAGTGCCTTGCGCACGACACCCACGGTGGGCTTAGAAACCATACTTAACCTTCTGCCACTTGACCTTTATATGCAGGAAACTGCAGCAAAAAGCGCTCTCAGGATTAGCCAATCTAATCTATGGAGATCCAGTTTAACTGGACACTCGGAAATTTTGAACTCCCACACATGAAAAAATGTAGAGTCTGACTACATAGTTCCCTTTACAGACTTTGAAAGGCCATTCCAATGCTTGTTCCCAAGTAGAGAGAAGTGGATTAATAATGAAGTCTTACAACCTACAACCAAATCCATCTTTACAGACGGCTCAAAAATGGATGTAGGTACTGGGGCTGGCTTCTTCTCAGAAGCTTTGAATATAGAAGGCTCAATCAGACTTCCCAATAACAGCAGTGTATTCCAAGCAGAGGTTCTAGCAGTAACGAAAGCTGCCAAAGTGGCATCAATGATGGCACTACCCAGAGAGGATATTACCATTCTCATCGATAGCCAGGCAGCGATAAAAGCAATTTCTTCTGCTGAAATAAAGTCCAAGCTTGTGAAAAGCTGTTGCAAAGAGCTTAAAGTTCTTGCCACACAGCATAATATAACACTCTGCTGGGTCCCCGGTCACGCGCGCATCATGGGAAATGAAAAAGCTGATGAATTGGCAAGAAAAGGCTCAGCACTTAGCCTAGAACTCTCAGAAAGGAGCGTAAAACCACCGTTATGCGACCTCAAACATAGTATAATGTGTGAAATCCTGGCAAAAGCCAACTCGAGATGGGCAAACTTAAACACTTGTGAGGTAGCTAGGAAACTGTGGCCGCAGTACGATAAAAATAGAACGAATGCAATCATTCAAAAAGACAGGAAGTCAGTATCGACGTTGGTAGGTGTTTTAACTGGCCATAACATGCTAAGATGTCACGCCAAAAAACTACGTCTAACTGAAAACGATCTATGTAGAGGTTGCAGTGACGAGGAAGAACATGATTATATATTCCACTATTCGGACTACTGACCAAGAAGCTAAGTTTCATAGCTTTGAGCTGGAAACTCTAGCAATAATTTATGCTTTACAGAGATTCCGAATTTATTTACATGGTTTGAGGTTTAAAATAGTTACTGATTGTAACTCGCTGACATTGACACTTAACAAAAAAGAAGTTAACCCGAGGATACCACGATGGGCGTTAGAGTTACAGAACTATGACTACGTTTTGGAGCATCGTAACAGTGAAAGAATGCAACATGTTGATGCATTAAGTAGGAACATGAGTATACTTGTATTAGAAGAGAATACATTTGAACAAAATCTGTCTATTTGTCAGCACAGAGACAGGGATATAAATGAAATAAGGGAAATGTTGGAAAAAGAGGAGAGTTCGTATTATGAAATGAGAAATGGGTTAGTTTATAGAAAGAGTGGTGGGAATTTATTATTTTATGTGCCGGCGGAAATGCAGCAAAATGTTTTGTATATGTATCATGACGACATGGGACATGTAGGAAGAGACAAGGTGTATGAAAATTTAACGAGAATGTATTGGTTTCCGAAAATAAGGAATAGAATTAGGGAACACATTTCGAATTGTCTCAAATGCATAACGTTTTCGCCGAAGTTTGGGAAACATGAAGGTTTACTCCATAGTATACCTAAAGGTGACATCCCTTTCGATACAGTATATAGACCATTTCGGGCCGGTGACTTTGAGGAAATCAAAGAAGAAATATGTTTTTCTGGTTGTAGATGGTTTTACAAAGTTCAACAGACTATATGCAGTCCGAGGTACTGGTACTAACGAAGCAATTAGTTCTCTAAAGTCATACTTTAACTCTTACAATCGTCCTAAGCTTATAGTTTCCGACAGAGGCAGTGCATTTACCTCGAATGAGTTTAAATCATTTTTGGAGAAAAATGGTGTCAAGCATGTATTGGTTGCAACTGGTTCACCGCAGGCCAACGGCCAGGTTGAAAGGGTAAACAGAAGTTTAGCCCCCATGTTGGCAAAGATGACTAGTGCGGGTAATGAAATGTCTTTGGATAAAGTCTTACCTGAGATAGAGCACGTGATGAATAATACCGTGCACAGAAGTACTGGGATGACACCTAGTGAGTTACTTTTTGGGATAATGCAGCGAGGAATGATGGAAGATGTGTTAAGGGAGAGGTCAGAGGAAATTTTAAATAAGGAAAAGGATAGGGATTTGGAAGATATAAGAAGATAAAGAAATGTCAAGATTACAATAAGATAAAGAAATGTCAAAATTACAATAAAAAAATTAAAGATAGAAGTAGATTTCTAAAAAGTTATCAAGTAGAAGACTATGTAGTAGTTAAGAATTTCATCAGTCAGCCAGGAGCGTGCAGGAAAATAGCTCCCAGGTTTAAGGGTCCTTATCAAGTAATAAAAATTTTGCCCAATGATAGATACCTCTTGAAAGATGTGACAGGGTTTCAGCTTACCCAAATTTATTACGAGGGGGTATGGGAAGTGGCTAATATGAAACCATGGAGAATAAATAATAAACGTAAAATCGGGACGATTACTTGTCAGGATGGTCGAACTGTGAAAAAAGAATAAAATAAATTGTGATGTGGCCTCACCACAAAGATTTAGTGTGTTAACACCATAAATATGAAAGAAGAGGGCAGGTGTCAAAAATGAGTTCAGTTGAGTTTTGATTGTCAGAAGAAAAAGTAAAAGAAAAAGTAAAAGCCGCTTTACGGAATTTGTGTAATTTTGTATTATTAAAATAATAAAAATATAAATTGAAATAAACATTGTTTTTATAAGACCGCTTCCAAAAAGACGAACTGTAGTTAACAGTTTCGAAACAACTGGTTAAGAAAATTTTATGGTGAACAAACCAGAGATTTAACCAGAGCTGAAAAGATTGGCCCTAAATCTAATGAATTAAAAAACGATTATGGATAAATCTGCTCAAATCAAGATTAAGTGCTTGGGGGAAACATAATATAAAAAGAACTTGTCAAACATTTATGAATATGCCCTATTAAAGCATCTGCAATAAATTGCTTAATATACTGCGTCGTGTAGAGCAATATCTTCAATATTTAGGTATTTGTATATGTTTCATACCAAAACCACTGACAAGCAATAACAAATAATAATATAATATATTGCACACATACTAGACCTTGATTTTATAACAAATCTTTAATATATGAATGAGTGAGCCTGTGAATTTCAACACGTATTCACAAAATTTTTCAAGAATGCGGAAAGACAGGTTCGAGTCGACCTGTCCGTCGCGAGTCGTGACTCCCAGTGAAAGCGCAGTTTGAATTAAATTGCATTGGTGTGACTTTTTAACACACATTTTTGCAACTTAATCAATCAAATGACAGTTCGAGTTCTATAATCAAATTCAAGGCTCTCCGTAAGTAAAATCAAGGCAAAAACTGGAGTTAAAGCAATTATACCGACTGTTTTTCGGGCGATACAGAAGGCCGAACATATTCGCCATCAAAAAATGAATGCCGCACGTAAAAGCCAACGGCTTGAATTTGCAACAAGTCATATCAGGTGAAATCGTGAGTTGCATACCGTAGTCTTTTCTGATAAAAAAAAAATTAATTTGGACAGACCTGCAGGAAACAGCTTTTATTTTCATGATTTAAGAAAAGAAAAAATGCATCTCCAAAGGCGGCACACTAAAGGAGGTGGTGTAATGGTGTGGGGAGCAATAAGCTATTACGGTACTGTGGAGCTGGATTTCCAAAGCTCCAAAATGACCGCAATCACTTACAAATCGATACTGGAGAGAGCTTTTCCTCAGCTTTCTAAAATATTTGGTGGACATCGATGGACTTTCCAACAAAATAATGCACTGAAAAATACCACACGGACAACAAAAGCCTGGATTCAGAACAAAAATGTAAACCAACTTGCATGGCCACTATATTCACCCGACCTGCACATCATGGAAAACGTGTGGGGTTGGCTTTCAAGAAAAGTCTACGAAGGAAGAGGGCAGTATGATGAAACGAAACAGATAATTGAAGCCATAAAACAAGCCTGGTCCGAAATTTCGCTTGGTTATTTGACAAAACTCTATGAATCTCTACACAGCAGGCTACTTGAAGTGATTCAGCGATCAAAAGGTAGTACCCATTACTAAAAACTGTTGCAATTCTTGGAATAAAACTAATAATATTTATTTATACAAACAAAAATTTTACTGTTTAGTTGTTTTTTTAAACTTGAAACAGGTATATTTGTTTACTGTCCTTAATCAAGTGAAACAAAAAAAGCAGGTACATTTTATGACCTTTTTAGGAAAAGCGTCATAAATTTTGCAGTTATCAAGAGAATCCTATTTTTTTTACAATATAAACCTAATATATCGTTCATTCATTGTGCATTTGGTTTTTCCCAAAATACCAAGGGGTTTGAAAAATATCGCAAAATGAAAATAGAAAACTGGCTTCCTTAATCAAATGACACGGAGTGAAAGATTGAATCATTAAGTGAAAGAAGAACCTACGTCCGTCGGCGTGGCTATACGTGAAGAAACTGCTATTGAAAACGAACACGCGAAAAGACACTCCCTTACGAAATGTCCGTTGCAAAATTCTATAAATATTCTTCAATTCAATTATTTTGGATCGAAATGTCCTATTTTCAGTCAGTAATATCAACGGCCTTATAAAATTTCCACCGAATTTTCGGCATTTTACAACAATGCCTTAAAAGATTATCATATCCCTCAGAATTATGTTGACCATGATTGGCTGAGTACCTATCCAAAATCAACTGCTTGGACAAAAATATATCGATCACTTGAATGTATTCGTTATAAATCAAATTGCCGTTAATTATTTTAAAATTAACTAATTTTTTTTTTAATGATGTTATTAAGTAGGTATTTTATATTTTCAAATATTTTTTTTTTCAAAAAATTCTATTTAAGAAAATGTGTGAAAAACAATCATGACAAGCATCACCATAGGCAGCAAATCACTTTATCAAAAGTGAAATTTCATATATCGCTTTTTTTCGATAAAAATATAATTATGGGGTTTTTAAAAAATACTTTTTCTAAAATTAATTTAATTTTTTTATAATACTTTCTTCAAATTTTAATCAAGTTTAGCAGTACTTTTAAAAAACTAAATTTCGTTGAAATCGGTTTAGCCAATCAAAAAAATTCTGTATCAAAAAAGTACAGTTGTATGGTAAATACCGAATGCATTTCGGAAGGCAATTGGCCTACCATCTTCAGCGTTATACGCGTGACAACTAAAAAGTTTAAAATGTAATACAGATAGGTAAATGCTATAGCAAAACAAAATTAAAAAACAGAGAGTAACATTAAGATTTTATATGTAAAAGTACAACACATACAAATTATTTAGCTAGAGAAAATAAGTTAGAGGTTATTGGACTTTCTTCTATGTTCATTAAATTCTCGTTGATTTTCATATGAATGGATTCATATGCGTCCAGTTTTGATGGAAACGGTACACTTTTTATCAGCTTGTAACTGCTTTTTGAATGTTTTTGTTGTTGATATACCTCTGATGCTCAGCTATACGACACTCAACAGCACGCTTAGTCTGTCCGACGTATTTGTTGGTGGGGCAAAGGATATATTCCGGTCTTTTTTGTTCATATGTTTTGTCTTTGGAAGAACCAAGAGAAGAGCTGAATTTGTTTTTATTGAAATTAACTATAGTCAAATTAGCTTTACTAAACGTAAGTTTAAGTTGATTGCAGATTTTCGGCACAAACGAAAGTAAGTGCGACAAGGCGATCCGTGTTGATGTTCTAGGCGCTTTGAGAAAACAGAGTAGAACAATTCTTTTTCTTAATTTTTTGAGTACGCTTTTTTATCAAGTGGTCGATGAGAAACTTTTTGTAGCCGTTGTTCATATTCGTTTTTGTATACAGAAAGAGGTAACCGACACATACGATAAATCATCGAATTGAATGAAGCTTGTAATACTCCAGTAGTTAGCTCTAGAACACGTCCGTTCGGGTCGGTTGTCGACAGTAGAATGACAAACCGAAGAACAAGAATATACTTGAAATGGAGAATATTAAAGCCGAGCACATATGAGATACAAATATCGTGTACGTGTTGCTATCGCGTACAGTCATTGCCAGCAGTCTTATTTTATGAACTTATAATATTTATTTCATTTAATTATAACGTAATAATATAATACAATATTAAATAACACAACTATAATATTTATTCAATGGGTCGCCACATCCCTCCAATATTTTTAAGCTTTAGTTTTAGTTTGGTGTTGCTTGGGCTACTGCATTCATCAACATCACCTGCAGTGGTTAAGGAGGTATTTTCCTTGGCAGCAGCAGATATCGGATCATTTTTATCAGAGTCTTTACTTTAACCAGATACCGGAATCTTTTTAACGTGGCTAATGTTCCGTCTGCAAACTTTTCCATTATCTGCGCGAACAACAACTTCATTTGGAAGCCGCTCAATAACATCAAACTCAGTTGAATCGAACATTGTAGATAACTTATTTTGTGGAACCTCATTGCGTAATAATACTTTATCGCCGATGTCAATATCACTTTGTCTGGCACCCCGAATTTAATCTGCATTTCTTTTCCCTTTTTCTTTGTTAATTATGTCCAAGTCTCTTGCTTCTGAATAAACGATATCATCACTGATATCCTGAACAGAAGGAATCTTGTCCCTGATCATTCTATTCAGCAGTAACTCCGATGGCGATCTTCCAGTAGTTCCATGTGGAGTTACATTGTACATTAAAGTAAATTGTTAATTTATAATCTATGCCACTCGAATTTGCGATTTGAAGTCGCTTCAATATCGAGCGGTTCATATTCTCGACCTCACCGTTCGCTTGAGGTCAATACGGCGGTGATGTGATGAGCTTTATATTTCTGAGTTCACATTACGTTTTAAATTCTTCGCTCGCGAACTGGCGTCCGTTGTCTGCTTTTATTGACCTAGGATATCCCAATCTGCAGAATATTTCGTCAAGTGTTTTTATAATTTCAGCCGATGTTATTTTTCGCAAAAATTGAGCCTCCTGGTATCTTGAATAATAATCAATTATGACGAATACAAAGTCTAATAAATCCATTGCCAAGCATTGCCAGGGACCATCTTGAAATAAATGTCGTTTCTTGGCACCGGTTTAACAGGCTGAGACACAAGCAAGCATTCACGGCACTTTTTAACAAAGCTTTCTACATCTTTGTCCATAACCGGCCACCACACCTTAGCACGCAGTCGGCGTTTCTTTGCTGTCTCCCCCGGATGTCCCTCATGTGCAAGCTCCAGAATTTGAGACCGAAGATCTATGGGTATGATTATTCTGTTTCCACGTAATAAGATGTTGCCGACAGTGCAAAGCTCCATACGAAATGGGAAGAATCTATTTTG
Source organism: Baccha elongata (assembly GCA_951217065.1). NCBI lineage: Eukaryota > Metazoa > Arthropoda > Insecta > Diptera > Syrphidae > Baccha > Baccha elongata. The sequence goes on from OX578274.1 coordinate 84,863,325, forward strand.
GCTCCTTGAGTCCCAATCATCTTTCTTTGAATGCTCAATAGCTTTCATTAACTCTTCGTTCATCTTGCTTTTAGTAATAATTTCGCCAATTGTTAGAGCGCGGGGAACCGATTTCTCAATTATGGTGCATACATTTTGTTCGCAAAGACGATCAAAAGAATAAACATTTTCAATTTTGCACAACCGTGAATGTGAATCCGCTATATTTTGTTTTCCAGCCTGGTAAATAACTTTAAATTTAAACGATTGGAGTCGAAGGACCCACCTCTTAATCCTGGCAGGAGGTTTTGAAGCCGGTTTGAAAATTGCCTCTAGTGGTTTGTGATCGGTAACCAACTCGAATTCGATGCCAGCAAGATAGTAATAAAATCGTTCGGTAGCCCAAACTAGCGCAAGACTCTCCTTTTCAGTTTGTGAATACCGTCTTTCTACTGCAGATAAACTCTTACTAGCGAAGGAGATGACGCATGGAGATCCATTTTCAAACTGTAGCAAGACAGCTCCTAATGCCACTGGACTGGCATCTGCTATTAGGCGAGTGCGATTTCTGCGGTTAAAATAAGACAAAGTTGGAATTTTTACAAGCGCGTTTTTAAGACTTTCAAAAGCCACTTGTTGTCTTTCACCCCACTCAAATTGTATGCCTTTTTTGAGTAGACTCCAGAAAGGCTCAGTTACATCTGCCATGTCAGGAACAAACTTTGCTAAGTATGTCACCAGCCCCAAGAAGCTCCTTGTTTCTTCCTTTGAGTTAGGTGGTCTAAGCTCCATTACCGTTTTTATTTTCTCAGGGTCTGCTGAGATTCGCGTGGTAGATAGAACATGACCGAGAAATTTTAGCTGTTGCACCTTAAAACTGCATTTATCTTTGTTCAGTGTGACATTCATTTCTTGAAAAATTTTAAGAACTACTTCTAACTCCTTGTCATGTTCCTCTTCAGTTATACCGAAAATGACGATATCATCTAGATAATTCAGTGTATTTCGGCACTGGGCTAAAATGTTCTGCATCGTTCTCTGAAAAATCTCTGGAGCTGAATTTACCCCGAATAACAACCTTTTATACCTGAATAGTCCCTTGTGAGTAATAAATGTAGTAATATATCGACTTTCCTCAGTTAACTCAAGTTGATGGTATGCGTTTTTTAGGTCTAGTCGAGAAAAGTAAAGAGCACCCTTAAGTTTGGTCAAGAACGATTCAAAAGTAGGAAGTGGGAAATTTTCTCTGAGAATTGCAGAATTGGCCCTTCTCATGTCAATACATAGCCGAATATCCCCTGTCTCCTTGAACACAATCACAATAGGTGAAATCCACATACTTGGGCCATATACCGGTTCGATTATATCCTGGGCAACCGCTTCATTAAGTTTCTGCTCAACTTTCTCTTCTAACGCTGATGGAATACGACGGCATGGCTGTTGTATTGGCTTAATACTACTATCAATAGATAAGCTGATCTGGATATCATTTTTGGAAAAGGTCGAAGGTCTTCGATTGCATTCGCTCCTACTTATAACTTTAAAACTCCTAGCCTGAGCGCTATTTCACGCCCTAGAAGTGACTGCCTACCATTCCTGATAACATAGAATGTGGAAATGATCTCGAAATGTTTGTCAATCCTTATGGGAGCATCAAATGTGTACTTTATTTCCAACGCTTGATTACCTGCATACACCCTGAAAACATGGTCTGATTCTGTTCTCACATCTCCTAGGATCGCAGAGTTTTGCAATTGTTCATAGTCTCGTTCACCAATTAAATTAAATCTGGATCCCGAATCAATGACCATCTCTAATTTCATACCCCCTATAAAAAATTAAATCATTTCACTCGTATTCCTATTATCTGAGACTCGAAAACAATCTTCTTCTTTTGACGTAACTTTTTCTTCTACGAACTTGCGTTCTTCGCTAAGCAAAATTTACTATCACCTAAATGACCAACCCGGCCACACCTAAAACACTCTTTGTTATTACTTGCTTGAAAAACCCGATTGACATTATAGGATGAAGACGTTGACGGTGTCATTGCTTCCGTTTGAGATTTAATTTGCTCGTGTACCTGACACATCTCAATAATATCCTCCAAAGAATATTCTTTCTCAAGCATTCGTTTTTTCAGCTCTCCCGGAGCCCACGCATCGATCACATTATCCTTGATGTTTATATTTAATATTTCTTGCGGAGTTTTTCCGAAAGAACATTTTGATGCTTGGTGTCTTAGACGAATTAAAAACTTTTTAAAGTTCTCTCCCTCGTCAACTTTTAATGATCTAAACAAATGCCTCTCGAATGTCGAGTTACGTTTTGGGGAAAAATGTTCATTTAATTTATCCACTAAAATTTTGAACGCCTCTTTCTCTGCCACACCTTCACCTATTGCTCCTGGTATATTATATATTACTTCTTGCAATTGAGGACCACCTAGGTGAAGAAGTTTGTTTTTCATTTTGTTTACCTCCACAATATCTTCGGCTTCTAAATACAAAGTAAATGACCTCATCCATTTTTCCCATTCTAATCGTATTAAAGACTTGTCAATAGTTTCACACAAAAATGGTTTTATCCCTGTGTCTCCCATTTTTTTATTTATGTCGCCGGTATTGTGATCTGAAAATCACACAAAACAATTGTTTGTTTCTTTCTTTTTAGGTTCTTTCTCCTCTATACTTACATCACAACAAAATTATCCCGGTATTATTCACCGTTTTCTCCTTTGCATTAACTTTTTTGCAAATTTCTTCAAATTCTCTTTATATTTTCTCAAACAACAACAGATGTTGCTGTTCTTCTTCTTTTCGTATCAACTTTTTTAAGGAAATTTGTCGCTTCTGTACATATGTATGTATATGTTTTTCAGTTTTTTTTTCTTTTTTTGCATGAACTTTTTTGCAAACTGTCTTTACCGTTTTCCTTTTTTTTTTGAAGGACTAGAAAACAAGAATTTATACATTTTCTTTTTTTTTTATCTTTTTTTTTATATATATATTAAAATGTGTCTATGTATATTTACCTCGTCGCCAATGTAATACTCCAGTAGTTAGCTCAAGAACACGTCCGTTCGGGTCGGTTGTCGACAGTAGAATGACAAACCGAAGAACAAGAATATACTTGAAATGGAGAATATTAAAGCCGAGCACACATGAGATACAAATATCGTGTACGTGTTGCTATCGCGTACAGTCATTGCCAGCAGTCTTATTTTATGAACTAATAATATTTATTTCATTTAATTATAACATAATAATATAATACAATATTAAATAACACAACTATAATATTTATTCAATGGGTCGCCACAAAGCTATTTTTACACTTTAAATAGAGCGATGGTTAGCCACTTTGTGGAAATTGATTGTTCTTAAGATTTTGAGAAAAGTAAACACTTTTCTTTAACATTTACATTTAAGGTTTTAACAACGGGCTGTTGTCAGTCCAGTCTATTTGGCAGTTTAACATATTGTTAGATTTGTTCAATACTCGGCCAGGTGGAAGGGTATGAAGCAGTGTGACATCATTGAGGGAACATCCATGAACTGTGTTCCTGATGTGTTGTGAAAGACCAGAAGAATGATCATCGCGGGTTGAACCTTATAAATGTTCCATAATTCTTTTGCCAAGTGTGGTCTAGAAGTTTTTCCGATGTAGATTCCACTGCATTCCTTGCAAGTAACTTTATAAACTCCACTTTTTACTTTTGTTAGTGTTTTGTTTAATTTTATTGTTGCATAGCACGTTTTTTATGGTGAAATCGTTGAAGAACGCTGGTTACCTAAGATACACAAGGAAGGTGCTCCTCTTCGAATAGTTTCTTCTTCGTTTAATGCCCCGTCTCAAAAACTCAGTAAAATGATAGCTCGTATCTTGCCTAATATTTAAAACTTCAAACCTGAGAATGCTTTGAAGAATTCACTCGATTTTATCGACGAAGTGAAAGACTTGGTTTTACCGTCAAACGCCAAGCTATCGTCATTCGACGTACACAATTTATTTCCATCCGTTTCCACTCAAAAACTAAAGCAATTACTCAAAAGTTCGATTTCTAACAACTTAAAATATAAACTGAAGTGTCAACAACTTGACAAACTTTTATCGGTTTGCATTGATCAAAACGATTTTGAATTTGATGGGAAATTTTACAAGCAAACTCCAGGCCTTGCAATGGGTTCTTCATTTTCACTGTTTGCTTCAGATTTTTTTCATGGATAATCTCGAAAAACGATTATTTGCTTCCAAAAATCCGTTGTTGTAAAAACGCGTCGGTATAATTTTGTAAATCAATAAAATAAATTTTAATTATATTTAACTGTGGAAAAAACAAGTGTATACTTTTTTCAAAATGTTAAGAACAATCAATTTCCACCAAGTTGTTGTGCTTTATTTATTTTTTTTAATTGAGACGCACGGATCTCAATCGGGGTCTTACCTTTTTAAGTGTTCCTTTTTGTGTTTCAAGAGTAAAAAAAATAAGTAAACGTATTTGTGTTTTTTTTATATTTATTTTGTTCTTATTTCACTAGGTATAATACGATTTTTAAATAAAATACTTAAGCTTCAAATTTATAATTTTTTGGAATTTATTAGATATGGTAATGATTAAGCGAAAAAGAAATAGTAACGAAAAATGATTGTATATACTACGACAGTCCGACTCTGAGTGTCGAATCCCCGACTCGTCACCCGACTCGAAGATCCGAAAAAAATGTAATATCAGCACAAGTGTGCCTGGTTACCGTTGCCATTGGGTTTTTGGGATCAATTTAATAGGTTGGAAAAGTTGGATATGAAAATGAAAATGATGATCTGGGAATTATGGGTTTTGTTTCAATGTAGCAGGCAATGAAATTGGAGAAGTTTAACGGATTGGGAAAGTGAATGGGTATGAATGAGTTTTTAAGTGGAGCGATAGTTGATTGTGTGGTTGACGACTTTGGAGGTAGATGGAATTTGTAAATAATTAAAGGAAATGATGATATGGGAATTTTAAGTGGGTCGGATATTGGTCAATCAAAAGAAAATGATGATATGGGAATTTGAAGTGGTTTGTAGTTGGGCAATGAAAGTAAATGATGAATATGGGAATATGGAATATTGGTCAATCAAAAGGAAATGATGAAGTTGCAATGGGTTGAAGTAAGTATGGGTTTAGTTGGATGGAATGATAAGGGGAAATGATAAGAGAAAGTTGTAAGGTACGTACTTTACAACACCTCCCCCCTTAAGAACGAAACTTGTACCTTGGAATGGTGTGAGTTTCGGCTTTAGAAGATGGAATTGGAAGTGAAAGAGAACGGTTAGATGGAGCTAAACGAGGTGTAGGTGTTGTTAATGGTTCTGGAATTTGTTCAATGGTTTGGACTGGATTCGAGATTTTTATTTCTTCTAATGGCATGGAATTCGATATTTGAGTATTTACGGAAGTTTTTTTTATGTTTCGCATATTTCGCATGAATAGTATAATTATGACCATAAGTAAGGCGGAAAACATTGTAAGAAGGAACACGACTATCATATTATTACTTCCGTGATCGACTTTTGGATATATGATCTGGGAATTTTCTATATTTTCTATATCTTTACTGATGGAGCTAAGTTCATCAATTTGATTATGTATATTAAAAGATTTTGTCACGTAGCTGGGAATTTTCTCAAATTGTGGTAGTGTTATGTTAAACGAAAGGTTAATATATGATGAAATAAAATTGAGATTAGTTATTGTTTCGAAATTTGTTTTGTAGTTTAAAGATTGGTATCTTGTATTTGCTATACAGTTCGGTTGGATCTTAAGAATACCAGTTTCATTTAATTTGATTTGAGAGTTAAGGTTTTGGCATTTAATCATAAGGTTTTCTGGGTTTGGGGAAACGAAAGTCCAAGAGTTGGAGTCTGCTAGCTGAAAGAAAATTGGGTGATGTATTTGCATTACTTGAGAATTGCAATTAGAAAGTAAATTCAGTTCGCAGGCATTGCTTGAAGATGTGAATAGGATTTACGCGTTTCTCTCGCAAAGATAATTATTTTTTGTAGTTGTTTGACATCTGTCTAAGTCATGTTTATCAAAGAGGAAATACGATTGTTTTTCTGAGTCTACGATAAGAAAAGGTTTTTCGGGGATTATAATTGCATAGGTTTTGTTTTTGATGAGATTTGGTATGCTAGTCATTTTATAAACGTTATAGTTTTTTGAAGAAGTAAGAGGAATTCTTAATACGAAATTAATTTGGTTGTCAATATAGTAAACATGAGTTTCTAAGAGATTAAAGAGTGTGTCTATATATTGCTCTTGTAAAGGAAGTGGTAAGCGATTTTCTTCTGGAAGAAGTAATTTTATCTTTTTAATTTCTTCGGTGAGTTTAGAAGGATCAATAAGGTATGGATGAAGTTTTCCATGGGCTGCGGAGTAAATAGCGTCAAGGAGGTGATCTTTGGTTGAATAATAATATTCTGATAAGGAGTTGAACATCGTAAAAAGTTCGTTTAGTTGAAGAAAGGATTTATTTATTACGTTGTTACTATTTGAGTTTTTGCTTACTTGATTAATAATTTTACTGGTTTCTTCAATTTTTTCTTCTATCTTAATAATTTGGTCGTTTGTAAGGTTTAATTGATGGATGATATTTTTCGATATTGAAATTTGTTTTTCATGTAATTGGGATTCGTAATATTGTTGTTGTTTAAGTTTGTTTATATGATGAGTAAAGGTTTTTGCGTCTTCGTCATCGAGGGTACCAAATAGTTGCTTGGATATAGAACCAATAGCATTTATTAATCCTCTCTTTTGCAGTCTAGGTTTTATAGTGGTTCCTAAGTATTTATTTATAATTTGGTCTTGTGATTTTAATCGATCAAGTACCATAGTAGAAAGGGTAGGAAGAGATTCGCATTGGGATAGGTTTTCGTGAGAAGAAAGAAGTTGTTTGCATGAAGATAGAATTTTGTCATAGGTCAGTAAAATAGAATTATATTGTAAGTTAAGTTCGGTAAGGTTAGTATAAATGACTAAGTTCCATTGATTAGAAAAAAGCTTAAGATTACCAACGTATTCGTAGTACAGCCCTGTTTTGTTTTGCAAGTCGATGATTTCATATAGTTGCTCGTTGTTATGTATATTCGTTTGGGAGCTCAAGATTAGGTTGTAGATGAGAGTCACAATTAAAAGTTTCTCCATTTCTGGAAAGGAATATTGAGATTGAGGTAAATTAGTTAGGTTGAATAAATTTTTAGTCTGTTGTTATGAACTTTTGTTATTTTGTTCTTTATTTTAATATTTGAGTTTACTCCTGACGTAGATATGATTTCGTATGATCCTGACCAAAGGGGAAGTAATTTTTTATTTGTATTTTTGGGATTGCTTTCATTTTTGAGTAAAACTAGGTTTCCTATTTGAAAATCAACAGGGTTTTGTTTCTTATCGTATTGTAGTTTTGAGGATTCCTTACTCTTGAGCAGTTTTTCTCTTGCTATCTTATGGCAGTGTTGAAGTCTTGATTTAAGTTCATTGGCATAAAGGTCGTAATTGTAACAAATTTCAGGATTTCTTGTTACGCTAGGAGGAAGTTCAACCTGTCTACCATACATGAGTTCGAACGGAGTAAATGACGTTGAAGTATTCGGGGTCGTGTTATGGACGAAAACGGCATATTTTATCCAGCTATCCCAATCATCTTGAGATTTGTTGATAAAACAACGAAGATACTCAACGAAGTTTCTGTGACTTCTTTCGCAAGAACCATTTGATTGTGGTCGGTAAGCAGTAGTTTGGAGTTTATTAATTTTAAGAAGCTTACATACATTTTTGAATATTTCACTAAGGAAGTTTTGGCCTTGATCTGACAACACGTATTTGGGTGTGCCATATCGAAATATTATTTCCTTGACGAATGCCTATGCGATTGTGTTCGCCTCTTGGTTGGGTATTGATATAGCATCGGTGTATTTCGTGAGGTCGTCAATGAATGTTAGGAGGTATCTGTTTTTATTGTTGGTCATAGGATATGGACCAACGATATTGATGGAAATTTTTTCGAATGGTTCCTTAGCGGTTGAAGTTATGAAGTTATGTTTTTCTGACAGAGTTCGCAGTTTTTTATGTAGTTTTTTATATCCCGGAACATATTCTTCCATTTGTGATATAATTGAATCCGTTTGAAGGTTCTGTTGACACCACAGTGTCCACCTATAGGATTTGAGTGGATTTCCTTGAGAATGGTTTTTATATCGTTCTCTGATAGGTCTTGTTTTGCCGAAGGAAAAGTCGAAAAGTTAGTAGTTTTGGCTAAAGACGTTGAGCAAGAATTAGAGTTTGTTTTTGAAGATGTTGAAGGATTCGAAGATGAAGAATTAGAATTTATCGATGAAGGAAAGGCTTCTGGATCAATATTTGAAGATGTGGGACAAGAATTAGTAGCGTTTGAACAAGAATTGGTATTTAATGATTTGGAACTGGAATTGGAATAAGACGATGTTGAAAAAGAATTGGTACTTGCAGACGATATAGGAGATGATGAAGATGACGAATTCTGAGAAGAAGTGGAAGAAGATTTTGTACCAGATCGAAGAGTCATTTTCGCAATTCTGCTAAGACAGTCAGCGTTTGTATTTTGATCACCTTTTTTATGAATGATTTCATATTCAAACTCTTCGAGCTGTAGACGATATCTCATCATTCTGGAATTTATATCTTTACAGTTGTGAATATAAACTAGAGGTTTATGATCAGTGTATAGTTGAAATTTTCTACCATACAGATAAGGTCTGAAATGTTTGACTGACCAAACAATAGCTAAAAGTTAATTATCAGTAGTAGAATAATTTTTTTCGCTTTTATTAAGAGTTCGTGATGCATAAGATATAGGAAGGTCATTACCAATTTCACCTTGCGAAAGGACACTACCAATAGCTACATCGCTAGCATCCGTTGTTAAGATAAAGTTTTTGGTGAAATCAGGATATTGAAGAAGGGGCGGATTAATTAGTCTTTCTTTTAATCCATGAAAGGAATTTGAACAAAGAGGAGTCCAGTCAAAACGAACATCCTTGCGTAAAAGATTAGTAAGGGGTTTGGAAATTTTTGCAAAATTTTTTATGAAACGGCGATAATATCCAGCGAGTCCCAAAAAGCTTTTTATTTCTTTGGGATTTTTGGGTTGAGTGAAATTCTTCACGCATTCGTTTTTTTGCGGATCAGGTTTGATACCTGATTCATTTATCACGTGTCCTAGGTAAGTGAGTTCCGTTCGCAAAAACTGGCATTTTTCGGGTTGCAATTTAAGATTATGTATTTAGAGACGTTCAAAGATTTCTTTTAATTTCAAATTGTGTTCATCTAAGGTTTTACCATAGACCACGATGTCATCCATGTAAACGAAAGTTTTTATACCTTGAAGACCAGTCAATACATTATTCATTAACCGTTCGAAGGTGGCTGGGGCACCTTTTAATCCATAAGGCATTCTAATGAATTCGTAATGACCAAAAGGTGAAGAGAAAGCGGTCTTCTCTCTATCTTCCCGTCTAACTTGGATTTGATGGAATCCACTGGCGAGATCTAAAGTAGAAAAAAAATTTGAACTTCCCAACTGATCTAGAATATCAGTTATGTTGGGTAATGGAAATGCATCACCGACAGTTTTGTCGTTGAGTTTGCGAAAATCGACGACGATTCTCCATTTCTTATTTCCATCTTTATCAGGTTTTTTAGGGACAAATAACTGAATTAATTTTTCTCTTCTAGTACAGCAGTCTCTATAGCTTCACTGAGAGATGTAAATCGAGAGGCTTTTATTATTAGTCCTATCTTGGGATTAAGACCCAAAAGGTTAAGGCTCAAAATTGTCTGCGAATGCTCTGAGCCTTCGCTAGCAACGCAAGCATCGTTCAGATTTGCTAGCGTTTGTTCCAATCTATTGGAATAAGAACGCACCGTCTCGTTTGTTCTTTGTTTAGTATGAATAAGCTCTAATTGGAGTTGGGACAAGGATTTGGTTTCTAAAAATTGTTGAATTAATTTTTCTCTAAGGGATTCCCAAGTGGAAAATTCCGTATATTTTACTATATTGTACGCTGGGCCAATTAGTTTTGTTTTTATTATAAGGAGTAGGATTGAGGTTTCGGATGCGGGGATGTCTTCTGCTATTAGATTACACGCATTAAAAAATTTATGTAGATGTGCCCTGTTCCCATCAAATTCGGGAATCAATTTAAGAGCAAAAGATCTATCTAATTTTGGGGCCATTTTGGATTCAGTTTCTACAATGGAATTGTCAGAGGAAGAGGAACCCTCGGTAGTACCAGTTTCAGAATCTTCTGAGTCGGATGTTTCGACACTCTTATTTTCGGACATAAACTGATAATATTACAAAAACAATATTGGACATAAATTGATAATATTAAAAAAAAATTTACAAAATATTTTAATTCAAGCTCAAAAAAAATTAGGCTAATAGAAGGTAATGATAAATATGATAATAATAATAATAGTAAAAGTAGGTAATAATATTTGGTAAAAATCAATATGTATCTAATATATTTTATTTTTAAATTCTTGCCTCTTTTTATTTTATGAATTAAATAATTAAAGTTGAGATGATGGTTGGCTAAAGATGAATATGTTGGAGATGTAGTAGATTAAAGATGAGAGATGTTAAAGATGTTGTAGATAAGAGATGACTTGATTGTCTTTTGTTTTCGTTGCAACCCCTTGGGTTGGTTAATTGTTTTTTTTTTTTAGTATTTTGAGACCTTTTACTTTTAATATGTTTGTTATAAATTGTTTCACATTTCATTAGCACTCTGTTTTTTTTTTTTTTTAACTTATTTGTAGTTTTTTATTTTTATCGAGAAAACAAACTGTAGGTATCACTTGTTGTAAAATTTTTTTTGTACTCTATTGTGTTGTTTTTGTTTTGTTTTAATGTTCACTGTTTGAAAGGCACTTTACACTTTTCAGGCAAACCCCACACCTGACACCAATTTTTATGTTGTGCTTTATTTATTTTTTTTAATTGAGACGCACGGATCTCAATCGGGGTCTTACCTTTTTAAGTGTTCCTTTTTGTGTTTCAAGAGTAAAAAAAATAAGTAAACGTATTTGTGTTTTTTTATATTTATTTTGTTCTTATTTCACTAGGTATAATACGATTTTTAAATAAAATACTTAAGCTTCAAATTTATAATTTTTTGGAATTTATTAGATATGGTAATGATTAAGCGAAAAAGAAATAGTAACGAAAAATGATAATATATATGCTACGACAGTCCGACTCTGAGTGTCGAATCCCCGACTCGTCACCCGACTCAAAGATCCGAAAAAAATGTAATATCAGCAAAAGTGTGCCTGGTCACCGTTGCCATTGGGTTTTTGGGATCAATTTAATAGGTTGGAAAAGTTGGATATGAAAATGAAAATGATGATCTGGGAATTATGGGTTTTGTTTCAATGTAGCAGGCAATGAAATTGGAGAAGTTTAACGGATTGGGAAAGTGAATGGGTATGAATGAGTTTTTAAGTGGAGCGATCGTTTACTGTGTGGTTGACGACTTTGGAGGTAGATGGAATTTGTAAGTAATTAAAGGAAATGATGATATGGGAATTTTAAGTGGGTCGGATATTGGTCAATCAAAAGAAAATGATGATATGGGAATTTGAAGTGGTTTCTAGTTGGGCAATTAAAGTAAATGATGAATATGGGAATACGGAATATTGGCCAATCAAAAGGAAATGATGAAGTTGCAATGGGTTGAAGTAAGTATGGGTTTAGTTGGATGGAATGATAAGGGGAAATGATAAGAGAAAGTTGTAAGGTACGTACTTTACAACAAAGTGGCTAACCATCGCTCTATTGAAAGTATAAAAACTGTAGAAACTCACAAATTAATTGTGTAACCAGATTTGGTTTAATACCGAATGCAAAAAACAAAAAATCTTCCCAAACTATATAAACCTTAGGAGCAACACAGTTTTAAAAGTGAGTAAAAATGCCATCTTTAAATCAAAAACTTCATGGATTAATCAAGAACTCAAAAAGTTGTATTTCAAAAGAGATAATATTGGAGTACATTTCAAAGTAATTCACTCTAAATTATCTTTACGTCTCCATTTTATTGAATTCTTATTGATTCATGATGAATCACACAAAAAAGCTGATCAAATCTCACAGGACCAGGACATAAAACAGAAAACTAAGCTGTACAAACTCAGTTTGAATACAAAAAATCAAACTCAAACTAGACAACGATCACAACCATCCTACGCCTACCAGAATAATTTCGTTTTTAAAGAGAGAGTTTTTAATAAAACAAGCGTTACTTTCTCCCCCTCTAAAATCGACTTGCTCCAGAGAGGATTAAATTTTGCTTATATGCCTAATTGAAATTTTCATTTTAGAGTTTTGTTACAATTTTATTGCTTTTGTTACGATTTTTTAAAAATCTTTTTACACTTTCGCGACGACACCTGCGGAAATACTTTGTGTTTTTATTGATGCAGCTTTACCTGATGACAATTTGGAGAGCAGATTAGACTGTGCTAGAATCATTGGAAAAGAAAAGATAAAATACAAACCAAATAATTTCTTCCGTGAGGTTAATTTAGTTAAGGTTAAGTTATTCAGTCGTTGCAAAATAAAATCAGAGATAAGTTTGATTTTATGTAAAGCTGACAAAGGCAATGTCATAACAACAATACATAAATCTGAGTACATGGATAAAATGAGTGGTACCTTGAGTGAAATGGATTTGCATGAGCTGAGCGAAGACCCACTAAATATAACAGAATTGTATATGAAGTAACCAATTCCTGCACCTAATAATTGATCCAAATGAAAAGTATCTAGTTCGAAACACTAACACTTCTGCTCCCATTTTATACGGGTTACCTAAGATACACAAAAATTGTTCTCCTCTTTGACCAGTTTCTTCTTCGTTTAATGCCCCGTCTCAAAAACTCAGTAAAATGATAGCTCGTATCTTGATTAGTATTTTAAACTTCAAACCTGAGAATGCTTTGAAGAATTCACTCGAGTTTATCGACAAAGTGAAAGACTTGGTTTTACCGTCAAACGCCAAGCTATCGTCATTCGACGTACACAATTTATTTCCTTCCGTTTCCACTCAAAAACTAAAGCAATTGCTCAAAAGTTCGTTTTCTAACAACTTAAAAGAGGAACTGAAGTGTCAACAACTTGACAAACTTTTATCGGTTTGCATTGATCAAAACTATTTTGAATTTCAGGCCTTGCAATGGGTTCTGCATTTTCACCGTTTGCTTCTGATTTTTTTCATGGATGATCTCGAAAAACGATTATTTGCTTCTTAAAATCCGGTGCAGAATATATTTTTGTGGGGTATATATGTGGATGACATATTCTGTGTTTGGACAGGAACACATCGAAATCTCTTGACTTTCCTCGAAAATGTCCTTAACAAATTGGACCCGAAATTGGTTTTTACTATTGAGTTTGATCCTGAATCACCCAACTTTTTAGACTTGACTGTTTTAATATCTTCCAGGAAATTAATTTTCGACATTTACAGAAAAAGTACATCAACGATACCGTTATTCCAATGTCGTCAAACCACTCACTTAATATAAAAATGTCAGCATTTCACTCATAGTAAACCGCCTTCTTAAAGTTCCATCAATCTAACTTCAAAAAAGAACTTAATTTAGTTAAAAACATTGCGACCAATAATGGATATGGTCGCAGAATTATTCACCGCCTTTTGCGAACAAAATGCAGGCACTTGGCACTTCAATCTATTTTTCCTTTGGAAAGAGATAAAAATAATGGATTTTGGCGTAAGATTCCCTACATCCCCGGCGTTTCTGAAAAACTGTCAAAACCTCTCTTAGAAGCTCATATTAAACCAGCGGTCTTCAATAAAATTAAAAAAAACACTAACAAAAGTAAAAAAAAGTGGAGTTTATAAAGCTACTTGCAAGGAATGCAGTGGAATCTACATCGGAAAAACCTCTAGACCACTTGGCAAAAGAATTATGGAAAATTTAAAAGGTTCAACCTGCGATGATCATTCTTCTGGTTTTTCCCAACACATGAGGAACATAGGTAATGGATGTTCCCTCAATGATGTCACCCTGCTTCATACCCTTCCACCTGACCGAGTATTGGAAACATATGAGGTGTTTGAAATAAACAAACACAAATCTAACAATACATTAGCACTTTTCGTAGCACTGAAAATAAATAAGGACAAGGAAGGTAAAAACAACAAAAACTCTACAAAGGATGAAGAAGAAGAAATCGTCGTACTATCGGGGGACGAAAAGGAAAGCTTCCCCGTATCCAAAAACGACACCGCCAAAAACGAAACTGCCTCGAGCTCTGAGGACGATCTGGCTCATCAAGGCGTTAAAAGAATCAAGAAAACGTCGAGAAAGTCGAGCAAAAAGATAAGGGAAGATGACCCCAGCAACCAACAACCAGCCGCCCAAGAACCAATGGATCAGCAGCAAATTACCGTGGATGCCTCGTCAACCGCCGAACCCATCCCTTCAACATCAACGATTTCAGTGATGAAAGCAGTAATGCCACCAACAGCCGCCAAAACAGCAGCCGACGGCAAAGCAGCAGTCGCCGCCAAAACAGCCATTACCACCAAAACAATCACCGCCACCAACACAGCTACCGCCACCAAAGCAGCGACCACCGCCAAACCAGCCACGAATGTAAAACCAACGATGGGCTCAGGAATGAAGGTAAAAACAACAAAAACTCTACAAAGGATGAAGAAGAAGAAATCGTCGTACTATCGGGGGACGAAAAGGAAAGCTTCCCCGTATCCAAAAACGACACCGCCAAAAACGAAACTGCCTCGAGCTCTGAGGACGATCTGGCTCATCAAGGCGTTAAAAGAATCAAGAAAACGTCGAGAAAGTCGAGCAAAAAGATAAGGGAAGATGACCCCAGCAACCAACAACCAGCCGCCCAAGAACCAATGGATCAGCAGCAAATTACCGTGGATGCCTCGTCAACCGCCGAACCCATCCCTTCAACATCAACGATTTCAGTGATGAAAGCAGTAATGCCACCAACAGCCGCCAAAACAGCAGCCGACGGCAAAGCAGCAGTCGCCGCCAAAACAGCCATTACCACCAAAACAATCACCGCCACCAACACAGCTACCGCCACCAAAGCAGCGACCACCGCCAAACCAGCCACGAATGTAAAACCAACGATGGGCTCAGGAATGCCCCCTATCTTCTGCTACTCAGGAAGTGTGGCAGAAATAAGAAAACATTGTAAGGCCAACAATTTAAGTGTCACCTTTAAAAATAGGAACACAAAGACCACTGTCATCAACACTGGAGACAGAAAATCATTTGAAGCAGTTAAAAAGTATCTGGAAGTGACGAAAATCGAATTCAATTCGTTTACGCCAAGGGAGGACAGGAAGAACCTTCAGTTACTGAAAGGTATCCACCATTCGTTCCACACTAAAAGCTCGACTTACTGAGAGGAACAAGGCGATAGCTGAGAAAAAAGCGCACAAGGAGTTTGTTGCAAAGTCGGCATGCCTGGTTACACACCCAAACGTCAGCTACGCAGCAATGGCCAAGCAAAATACGGCCACCAAACCAGTTACAGTTCCAAGCCAACAGCAACCAAACAATCTAACAAAGACAGTGCCAAGCAAACCAGCCAAACATACATCAGCTTCCCCGTCAATGAACCTCAACAACGAAGTTCAGCGTATCTTTGGGTCTAATCTTCTCTCAGTTATGGAGAAAGCTCGAAGTGCCGTTCCAAAACACTACAGTCAACTGAGCGAAAAGGAAAAATCAATGGCATTGGCCACCTTCATTTTTGAATTATGTATGTAAAGAAGCTCCGCACTCTGACGTATAATGTAAATTCATTATACAGCCTGGAGAAGAGGACGTCATTCAACTTGTTCATGAAGAACAACATACCGGACATCGCCCTTATCAGAGAGACGAACGTGACAAAGCGTAATAATATCAACCTCGCGGGATATAAAACCTACCGACAAGATAAAACCGAAGAACGAAGAAGAGGAACGGCAATTTACGTCAAAGGAAAATTCTCTCCCAACACAAGCGAGGTCATTATAAAAGGACTGAAAACCAGCGAAGCCACAGCCATCAAGATGACCCTAGGTAGAGATGAAACCCTTACAGTCATCAGCGTCTACTTTCAATGCGCATCCACTGCAAGGAACATCAAAAGTGACCTGAATATCCTTAACGGGATTCTAAAGCGAGGCACCTACGGAATCATTGGCGGTGATTTCAATGCAAGACATCACCTATGGTTGGACACGGTAACAAATTGCGAAGGCAGAGCTATTATTGACTGGATGGAACAAAACAGTGAAGAACATTCACTGGTGGTTATATCACAACCTAAACCAACCTTTCCCAGAACACCATCGACGCTGGACTTCTACCTGGCCTCATCCAACCTGGTACATATTCTTCCAGAGTTAAGAAATTACAGCTGCTCAATAGTACATAGTGACTCGGACCATGAAGCCGTCCAACTGTCAATTAACCTTGACCAACCTATAGCTCTAGCAATAGAAGTACCTGAGAACTATATAAATTACAGACGGCTAAATATTGAAAGACTTCAGAGGGACATGAAAATATAACTCTCCCACCTTCAAACAGGAATCTGCTGGATAGTCAAATCGACGCAGCTATAGATAACTTGGAAAATGCTGTATCTGGTGCACTGGACAATCAAAAGCGGCCTAGAACATCAAGGGATAGGTACCAACACCTTTCCTCAGTACTTGCAGAATCTCTATGCTCACAGACAGCGACTTAGGAAACGGGTACAAAAGATTCATCAAAGTGAACTCAACACAACAAGCAGCAACTACCGAACAGTTTTGTGTGAACTTCAGCAGGTAAACATCATGTTCCGGAACTGCATTAAACACCAAAATAACATCCAGTACCAGAAGAGACTGCAAGCAATCAAGCCAGGGCCTGATGCCTTCAAAAACATCAACAGGATTATTGGGAAACAGCCACATATTCCGGAAACAATCATCTGCAATGATAACAGTGAAGCAACCTCAACCCAGGACAAAACGGAAGCGTTTGCTAATTACTTCGAAGAAAACTTCAATCCAAACCCACCCGACGACCCGGTGTTTCTACGTGAAGTTGAGTCATCCATTCACCGGACTCTACTGCCGAATCCAGAAGTTATCCATTTCAGTGAAACCAATTCAGCAAGTAATCCGATCGAGAGTCCACACCTGTGCTGTCTGGAGGAGGTTGCTGAGATCATCGGTAATTCTAAACCAAAGAAATCAGCTGGACCAGATGGAGTCTCCAACTTTGTGCTGAAAAGGCTACCAAATGCAGCAATGATCCTCCTCACAATCATTCTCAACAACTGTGTCAACAACTGTTACTTCCCCCAGAGGTGGAAAACAGCTAAGATCGTGGCAATTCCGAAGAAAGGTGCATCCAACCAAGTGTCCAACTACAGGCCGATATCGCTTCTCAATAGCATCAGCAAAATTTTGGAAGAAGTTATTCTCCGGAGACTTAAAAGATTTTGCAGTGAACACTCAATCGTCCCCGATATGCAGTTTGGATTTCGAGAAAAACACTCAACGCTGCATCCGCTGTTAAAGTTTCAACACGATATCACCACAGCCCTCAACAAGAATCAAGTCACCGTCGGGTGCTTTCTGGATGTCGAGAAAGCATTTGACAGCGTTTGGATAGAAGCGCTTATTCATAAACTCTATCTATTGAACTTACCTCCGCCACTAATAAAAATTCTTTTTTCTTTTCTTTCTTTCAGAAAATTCTTCGTCCAAATAGGCAAGCGAAAATCGAACTTGAAGAACATCAGAGCCGGAGTCGCCCAAGGATCAAAACTAGGCCCCTTCCTCTATAGCTTGATGACATCAGATCAACCCGCTCCAACTGAATGCGATAATATTCTCTATGCTGATGATTCGCTAACTTACGCTGCCTCAAATTCACCGCTTATAGCAGTCCGGAAAGTAGAGGCTCACATCCATAGACTCTTCCAATTTTACAAGAAGTGGGGGATTCGGATCAATGCCACAAAATCGGAACTTATATGCTTCAGAAGCCCTTCAATGAGAAGAGCCAGCTGCACAGTAGCCAATATAAGAAAACTGGTTCTGAAACTTCCTGACGGATCAACCATACCAGTCAAACCGAGTGTAAAATACTTGGGGATCCATTTCAATGAGCTGCTCAGGTTCAACCCGCACTCAAGGAATGTCCTCAAGAAAGCCAGCTGGGCCTTCCATCGTCTGCACCCATTAATGAAAAAAAGAACCGGACTAAGCCAAGAGACGAAGATGCTTCTATACAAGCAACTTCTGCGACCCATCATCAGCTACTCGTTTCCAGCCTGGTTTACAATTTCGAAGACAGCCATGAGTGAACTCCAAGTATTTGAAAGGAAGATTTTAAGAATATGCACTGGACTTTTCTTTGACCGGCAGAGACAGAGGCACTACAGGAACGAACTCCTATATAAAGAAGCAAAAATAATTCCGCTGGACAAATATCTAGTGATGTCGACAAAGAAGCTAATTGGTAACATAATCAACCACCCGAATCAGCTAATGAGAAAGATTGCCATCGAACATCGACATCCTGAGCCAAGGTATCTCAGCGTTATGGAAACCATGGACGAGAACTTTTTTACGGACAACGACAACGAGAACGCAATCTCGTTCTACGCTGACACAAGGTCGGTGCACTACCGCGGCTAAACGCCGTACCCCCCCCCCCCAACACCTAAATCAAAATGACAACCGGGAAGGAACACCCTGAGGACGATTAAGTCAACCGACTTCTTAAATCAAATTTATTTATCACTAGTATATGTATTATGTATTTTGTGAAACTTAAGTCAGTGTTTAAGGTTAGGCCCCTTATGTGCCAACAATAATGTAAAAAAAAAACATCATAGTATCGTAAGTAGATGTAAGCCAAATTGTATATATAATGTTCAATAAAATTTAATTGAATTGAATTGAATACATTAAACTGCCAAATAGACTTGACTGCCAACAGCCTTAATGTTAAAACCTTAAATGTTATCTAAATTTAAACATAAATTCACTTTTATTTTATTTATTTGCTGATAAAATCTCACAGGACCAGTACATAAAAGAGAAAACTAAGCTGTACAAACTCAGTTTGAATACAACAAATCAAACTCAAACTAGACAACGATCACAACCATCCTACGCCTACCCGAATAATTTCGGTTTTAAAGCGTTTCTTTCTCCCCCTCTGAGATCGACTTGCTCCAAAGAGGAATAAATTTTGCTTATATGCCTAAATGAAATTTTCATTTTAGAGTTTTGTTACAATTTTATTGCTTTTGTTACGATTTTTTAAAAATCTTGTTACACTTTCGCGACGACCTGCGGCAATACTGTGGCTAATCCAACAAAAGAAATCTAATATCTTTACGGATCTCTGTGTTTTTACTGATGCAGCTTTACCTGATGACAATTTGGAGAGCAGGGTAGACTGTTCTAGAATCATTGGAAAAGAAAAGATAAAATACAAACCAAATAATTTATTCCGTGAGGTTAATAAAAATATTCAGTCGTTGCAAAATAAAATCAGAGATGAGTTTGATTTTATGTAAAGCTGGCAAAGGCAATGTCATAACAATAATGCATAAATCTGAGTACAAGTACACTTATAATTGATACAAATGAAAAGTATCTAGTTCGAAACACTAACACTTCTGCTCCCATTTTATACCGGTTACCATTGTAAACAAGGAAGGTGCCATTGTAAACAAGGAAGGTGCTCCTCTCCGACCAGATTCTTCTTCGTTTAATGCCCCGTTTAATGCCCCTCAGTAAAATTATAGCTCATCTTGCCTAATATTTTAAACTTCAAACCTGAGTATGCTTTGAAGGATTCACTTGAGTTTATCGACAAAGTGAAAGACTTGCTTTTACCGTCAAACGCCAAGCTAGTATCATTCGACATAAAAAAATTATTTCCTTCCGTTTCCACTCAAAAACTAATGCAGTTACTCAAAAGTTCGATTTCCTACAACTTAAAAAAAGTAACTGATGTGTCAACAACTTGACAAACTTTTATCGGTTTGCATTGATCAAAACGATTTTGAATTTGAATGGGAAATTTTACAAGCAAACTTCAGGCCTTGCAATGGGTTCTTCATTTTCGCGATTTTTTTCATGGATGATCTCGAAAAACGATTATTCGCTTATAAAAATCCGATGTTGCAGAATATATTTTTGTGGGGTATACATCGAAATCTCTTGACTTTCCTCGAAAATGTCCTTAACAAATTGGACCCGAAATTGGTTTTAACTATTGAGTTTGATCCTGAATCACCCAACTTTTTAGGCTTGACTATTTCAATATCTTCCAGGAAATTAGTTTTCGACATCTACAGAAAAAGTACATCAACAGGTACCGTTATTCCAATGTCATCAAACCACCCACATCAGGAACACAGGTCATGGATGTTCCCTCAATGATGTCACCCTGCTTCATACCTTTCCACCTGGTCGAGTATTGGAGAAATATGAGATGTATGAAATAAAAAAACACAAATCTAACAATATATTAAACTTTCAAATAGAAAACAGCCCGTTGTTAAAACCTTAAAACTTGTCCTCTCCTAACCAAGATGTTGACCAGCTTATTGTCTGTATAAACTTAGGTAATTCAGATTTGTTTGTTTTAGCTAGTTATATTCCACCAAGGAGCACCTTAGAACTCTATAACTTACATTTGTTTAATTCTAAAAATGTTTTGGATAGTTTAAATACACAACAACATGTTATTTTTGCTGGTGATTTTAACCTTGGTGACATCAAATGGAGTCTAGATTTAGACGATAAACATTTAATTCCTTTTAATGTAATAAGTGAAATTGAGTCATCAGTTATTGATTTTTTAAGCCAGTATGATTTAATTCAAATTAACTATCAATTTAATAATTTTAATCGAATTTTGGATATGGTATTTGTGGACAAGGAATTTTTTATCTCAGTAGAAAAATCTATGTTACCTATTATAAAAAATTCACTCCATCATCTTGCAATTGAAGGAGATCTTATTTTATATTGTTATCTAAAAAATGAAAATGTTAGTAACATAATTGTTTATGATTTTAAAAAGGCTAACTTTGATGCAATGGTCGAGTACTTTTCATCGATTTCGTGGGTTAATATATTTCAAGATTTTGATTTAGAAAATATTTACTCTATTTTTACAAATATTTTGAAAAACGCAGTTGAATAGTATGTACCTATTAAAAGTTTCATAGCTAATTCAAATCCAGTCTGGTACAATAGGAGACTAACTAACCTCAAAAATCAAAAAAATAAAGCGTACAAAATTTACAAAAATAACAAAGAAAATCTAGATTTTCGTACAAATTATTTAGTCTGCCAACGTAAATTTGACTATTTGGACAAGTTTCTGTATCGTAACTACATTCTTTCGATAGAAAATGATCTAAAAAAAGATAGTAAAGGCTTTTGGAAATTTTTAAATACCAAAAGAAAATCTTTCGGACTTCCAAGCTGTATGACCTCGACACAACTACTAGTGAAGTTCCCGTAATTTGCAACTTATTTGCGAAATATTTTAAATCAGTTTATTCATCTGAATATGTTTCACATTCAGACCTTCCAAACTTAACCAAATGTGTTGACATTGGCTCTATTGACCTTTTCCAAGCGGAAGTGGAAGAAGCATTGATAGGCCTAGATTTGAACAAGAAAGGAGGCCCAGATGAAATTCCACCTATTCTTTTAAAAAAATGTGCGATTGCCTTATCTCAGCCTCTATCACGAATTTTTAATCTATCTTTGTCTGAGGGTCATTTTTTGAAAACTTGGAAAATTTCATTCTTATCACCAATTTTTAAATCGGGTTCTAAACAGGAAGTCACAAACTATAGGCCAATTTGTAAGTTATCTGCCATACCTAAACTTTTTGAAAAAGTAGTTTATAACAGAATTTCAAAACTTATTCAAGATAAAATTTCAGTTTTTCAACATGGGTTTGTAGCTGGTAAATCAACAGCAACTAACCTAACGATAATGGCGAATGCCATAATAAATAATATGGAAAAAGGCTTCCAAACGGACATTATTTTTACCGACTTTGCGAAAGCTTTTGACAGAGTTAATCATAAAATTCTGGTCAATAAACTTTCTTCTTTTGGTTTCAATTCATCTCTTTCAAAGTGGTTGGAGTCTTACTTAACTGAAAGAATCCAAATTGTGAAAATTCAAAATTTCAACTCTGAAGATATTCTTATTCCTTCGGGTGTTCCACAAGGTAGCCATTTAGGCCCGTTCCTTTTTCTACTTTTTGTCAATGACATACCTACTTTTTTCAAGCATTCACATTGTCTTCTTTTTGCGGATGATCTTAAGCTTTACCGAAGGATTGCTTGCGAATCCGACTGTAGCCTTATGCTAGAGGATTTGGAGAGTTTGGCTAATTGGTGTGATATCAACCATCTTCACTTAAATATTGCTAAATGCCAAATATTGTCTTGTTTTAGGATTCGTAATCCAACTTTCTTCGACTACAGTATCGAAAATACAAAGCTGGCAAGAGTAACCCAGAAAAAAGATTTAGGAGTTATTCTGGATGTTAATCTATCGTTTCTTCCACATTATGATTTTATGGTTAATAAAGCCAACCAGATGCTAGGTTTCATTAAAAGGAATACCAAAGAATTTAACGATTCATATACTCTACTATCAGTTTATAATTCTCTTGTTAGATCTGTGCTTGAGTATTGCTGTACAGTTTGGAATCCTTATTATGCTAACTCATTGCAGAGAATAGAAAAAATTCAAAGAAATTTTACACGCTACGTTTTTTTTAAGTTAAATTGGAGAATAGTCACACCTCCTTAAAAAACCAGATGTCTTTTGTTCGGATTAAAAACGCTTGTAACTCGACGTAAATACTTTTCAATTATGTTGATCAGAGATATTATGACCAATCATATTAAATGTCCTCCATTAGCTTCTTTAGTCTACGAGGGCAATGCACCTTTAAGAGTTACACGCGAACGATTTTTAATTTATGAGCAGTTTCATTTTACAAACTACGGTCGGAATGAACCCATCACCCGTTGCATCAGAGATGCAAACTCTATTTGCTCTAGAGTTGATTTTTATATGGTTTGCACGAGAGAAACGTTTAAATCAGTTATATTAAACAAAATTTAAATATATTAAATAACTTAATTTGTCATATTATTGATTTCTGTTCTCTTTTTTTGTGTTTTGCTTGTATAAATTATGTAAGCCCACTTACAGTAATTATATCTTCCTACCTATGTATATTAGTCTGTAAGAGTTTATAATATGCTCTGATTGATGAAATAAATCTAAATCTAAATCTAAATCTAAATCTTAAATTTTATCTAAATTTAAATATAAATTTACTTTTATTTAATTTATTTGTTCATCTCTTTTATTCATTCATATATAGTGCAATTAATACCTTTGTATTTACATTGCTTATGTTAATTGCCCTGATGAAGTCCGAAAACGACAAAATGCGTCGGTTTAATTTTGTAAATCAATAAAATAAATTTTAATTATTTTTTACTGTGAAAAAAAACAAGTTTACATTTTTCAAAATGTTAAGAAGCTATTTTGTTTTAAAAAGAGCAATATGAATCGTGTGTAATTTATCTATCAGTGGTTATTGATTTTCTGTACACGTCAAATTGAATTTTATGAACTAAGCGTTTTATTTTTAAATCGAGAAAAGATAGTGTGTGATCTGACGCGTCCTCTAATTCATAAGTGAATTTTATGCTATTGTGACGACTATTGATGAGATGTAAAACGCGGTCGACATCCGATTGTTCTACAACAGCAAAAGTATCGTCAACATATCTTCACCAAATTCTTGGTAAAATGTTTTCTCATTAATTTCTTTCTCATATTTGCACAGAAACGCTTCAGCAATAAACGGTGAAAGACTATTGCCCATGCTGCAGCCAAAATCGTTGGAATAAAACGTGTCTCTAAATTGAAAACGACTATATTTCATGCATGTTTCAATTGCAAAAATATATGCGTTAGTCTGTTCTATTGAAACATTCGATTTTTGTAGATCTTCTTTAATAGCATCTATAGCTACATTAACTGGAACGCTGGGGGAAAGCGCAGCTACGTCGAACAAAATCGAAATTTCATCCTCTGCCAAATGGATGTCTATTACCCTCTCAATAATTTCAAAAGAGTTCTCGACTGAAAAACCTTCAAACCTACCAAAATTTTTCATTTCAGACACAAGCCATTTCGCCGGTTTATCGAAAGGCGAATTAACACATGAAACGATTTTTCTCATTTTGTCGCCACTTTTATGTATTTTTGGCACACCGTACATAGTGGGTACTTGGTGATTTGATTCTCTCAGATGATATTTGTTTACATTGAAACCCTTATGTAGAACTTCGATGATAGATTTCGAGTCTTTAACCATTTTACTAAGCGGATTACAACAAACCTTAAAATTATCTTCAGTAATTGACTGAATTATCATATCATTGTAATAACGGAAGAGACTTAAACAATTTAACATAATTGAGACCACAAATTGTATTCTTTTAACAGATTAACTTGTTAAAAATTATATTTTTTATTATTTATATTTTTGCAATAATTTTAAAACAATAAAAAAAACACACAAAAGGTAATTTATATTTTTGTATTGATTTGCTAAGACTTTCCATTAACTAAATTAATAATCTAATATATAAAAATGGAGCTGATATTTTGTGCGTTTACTTATAACTCATGTAGTTTTCAACAAATTTCCTTTATTTTTCTTTGAAACTATTCAGAAAATTAATGAGAAGGACATATTGCGTTTTATTAAGAAAAAAAAAATTACTTTTTCAATCAAAACAATGCAAAATGTGCATTTAATAAATAAAAATAAAAAAACATTTAAATACACGGTACACAAAATCGTTAAGCAAATCTGCGAATGGCAGCCAATGAAAACATGGAGATTTCCTGAGCTGCACGATTGTGAATTGATAGTACTTTGAAATTTATTTAATTCGTAATTTTTCACTGATAATTTTGATTTTCTTTCAATTTACAAAAGTCAGATTTATTTTTACTGAACATTTCATAGTTTCAAAAATAAAATATAGAATACCAATTAATTTACAAGTTATCAATTGGCAATTAACAATGGTGATAGGAGTGTTAGTGCTAATTTGTATCGATGTAAATTTTTATTTTTTAATTTGATATTTTTTCCGTTAGTTTTTCAATTCCGTTTCCCATCCCTTCCCTATTTTTCGTTGCTGTTGCAAACGAAATGCACCCGTAAAGGCAACTTAAAATTGTTAATTTTCGGGAAAAATAGACCGATGTTGAAGGGCAATAGCTTGGCCCTTAAAAAGTCAAAATAAATGTGGTTGGTCTAACCTATTGTTGCAAATTTTATTACAGCTTTAGAAAAAAGTTTGCATTTTGTTTTTCGAGAAAAGTCACCTAATTTTGCAGTTTTCGTGTGATTCCCAGCTAAGACAAGTTCTTCATAAAGATTTAAATTTGGATTAGTTCTTCCATAACTGATCAATACAACATACTAAAATATAAGACCCACACCATGCTTTTCGATTAAATTGTCGATTTTTATTGCGCTATGAACAAATACTCGTAGACTCGTCGGGCTGGTTCGTTGGTGTTCATACGCTCCACGTGACCCAGCCATCTCAGCCGTTGTATTTTCAGCTCCTTGAACAGGTCAATATCGCTGTGTAGCCCGTATAGCTCGTCATTGAATCTTCTTCTCCATATTCCTTCGATGGACCAAGAATCACTCGAAGAATCTTTTTCTCAAAGTGTAGGAAAATCTATCATACCTACCCCGACAGTAGGCAACGTAAAGAGCCATAATAGCAACATGTATATATTCATTCAGATACCCAACCAACTTAAAAATTTTCGCGTCTTTCTTCGCAACAAAATATTTCACTTCTGCGTCATCAACCCCAATGTTGATAGAGAACATTTCTTGTAGCTGAGACAAAACTTGTGGAAGATAGTTCGAACACAAACCCAACCTTGTTGTTTGTAACTACACCTATCGGTATATAGAAGTACAAAGTCAACCGCGCTAAAAGAAAATACTACACGAGCAAGATATTGGAGATGTCAAAGAAAAAGGAGCAAATGGAGGCAAAGAGAGGCAAGATTCATTTTGTGAGGCGTACCGCATTGTATATAGTTAAATTTCTATAGTATTTTCATGCTGAATAATCACCGCCTGGCCATCTTGAGAAACGTGTGATAAACACATTTTCGTGCATTTAATAGTTGTCTATTCTGTAACCCTAACAACAGTTGTAAACATATATTATTTTTGTTTTGTTTACGACTCTTGTCAAGGAAATATGGATTTTAGAGCCAATAAAATACATTATATATTATTAATTTGTTTCGTAGACGACTATTGTTAGGGTAACAGAATAGACACTTAGTAAATGTAAGAACCTCCAAATGTGCAGTTAACAACTTTCTTTAGATGGCGCTGCTCCATGGTTGTACTATAGAAATTTATATACAATGCGTACCGCATCATGATGGAAAATGAAGACAACAATATCATTCATAACTGAACGAAATGGCGGATACACTTAGTGATGTGTAAAGAGAAGAAGTACCATCCAACAATGTTCAATCGAGTTGTACCCCTAGTGATATGGTGAGATTTGTGTATATGTGTCAAAGTTCTATAATTCTTCAAGAAGTCGTAAAAATAGTCTCAGGAAGCTAGAAAAAGAAGTAAGAAAGTAAGAATTAGCCCTTAGAAAAGATTAAGTAGGTAAAACTTTGGTGTGAAGAGAAAAAGTAAAAGAGTATTATCATATAGTAGTGTTAGGTGACACTCCAATAACCTCAGAGTAGAAGAATAGAGAAGGTAAGGTCAGTAAAATGAAGCCTTAACTAAAAGTTCAAGTATGCATTCAGTTTCAGTCAAAGTCATAAAACGAAAGAAAGAATCTAGTACCATTCGACCGAAAAACATAACTCGTAGTAAAACGGTAGAAAAATAGATGATATTAATTAGTCATAATCCGAAAAGGGATCGGCCAAGCAAGTCATTGATTTGAAACGTTAGTCAAAATGATAGGACAAATTTTTCTTATTAACCGAGTCAGAAGAGTACGGGTCGAATGACAGATCGAGAAATAATTTTTTTTAAGAAATAATTTGAGTAAAATAAAAGTACTCCGCAGACAAGAAAAAATCAATTTTCATAAAAATCTATTACGTACCTCGTCACAAATTGTTGTAAAACGAAAATTTTATTGTTCTTTGTTAAATCTGAAGTTAATCAGAAGGTACGGCCGAAAAGCGTCCATACACGCAACCTCTCATTCAATTGTGAAATTCAGGTCAAATACTTACCCATTTTCATCAAATCCATTTTTATAAAAGATTTTGTTATCACTTACCTGATATGCAACTTATAAGCCAATCATTACGATACTCTCAACACGAAATATAAACGAGAGAAAGTAGTAATATAAAACGTAGCTAAAGAAAAATTTTGTTCCTGTTGAATAAATCTAAGAGAAAAAGATAATCTTCAATATGTTTACTTACCATCATCGGAAAATCGAAAAAAAATTATTCTGTAACATTTTTCACTTCACGTGACATCTAGTACAAATGATTATCTGGTCTAGAAAGTAAAACACACAAGTACTAGCATCAGTAATAAAGAAAGTACTCATCTACAGCTTACTTTATACTCGACGAAAAAAAGGAGGAGTTTCGTAAAGAAACCAATCCAATTTGAAAAAGTTAGCTAACGTACGTCGCAATTGAAATAGAAAAGTTCTTTCAATTTCCATCCCTCGTGTTATAAAGTTTAAATTGATATAAAAGACATTAAGGGTGATAAAATAAAGGTTGAGAAAAAATATAGAATTAAAACAAAAACGCTAGGATTACAAAGAATAATAAAGATTTCGCCAAAATATCAAGAGAATCCAGGTAAGAAAATATCCTATGTCAAGTAAAACAGAGTAGATTGAAAACCACGCAATTATCGTGAAAAAAATTATTTTTGAAATATTCCGAAACAATGGTGAACAGTTTCTTTTATTCTTTTTGATATCAAATAATCCGACAGACAATCTGAGCAAAACTGGAGCTAGGACGTAGTCCTGCATCCAGAACGAGGCTCCAAAACAAAAAAAAGAATCAAAATTCTTCACGAATTGTCTGGAAGAAAAAATAGCATATTCGTCATAACAGCACTGTTAAAGGCATCGGCAAAAAGTAGCCCAGACACTGCAACCATCAGGAAAAACGAATCCTACCGAACTATTGTGAAGAATCACCCTAGTGAACGAATAAATTCCTGTAGGAGAATCGAGAAAAAGAAAGAAATAAGCAGTAACAAAGCCAGGTAAAGAATTGTTAAAATACTATTTTTTTGGTATACAAAACTATAAAATTTCGTGCCACATGGCATAAACTACCCAGCGTTGAAAAAGCGCCAAGAGCCAAAAATTTCAGTATGTAAGAAGTAGGTAGACACAAAGCAACACAGTAAAAGTAGTTAACTAGCTTATACCTAGATTTTATCGTAGTTAGAATGCTTGTAGAATTGAAGAATTTTACTTTGAAACATATTTACAATTTTTACCATATCAATAGAAATTTCAAAGAAAAATCTTTAAATGCAATATACTAAAACCTTATTTGTATATACAGGCAGACAGCGAAAGAAGGCGTGGCGACGGACGCTAAAGGTGACCAAAAAGACAGTGGGACATCCGTCACAAAAGTGCACACTCCAACAATCGGTCACCCATAAGCCAAATTCCGCCACGTGCCCAAAAACCTTCGCCTGCGGGGCTTTTAATGAAAGGCCAACAAAAATCTATGGAACATTCATCTAAATTGGAAACAAAAAAGGAGCGTTGATAGTCAAATACGACGAAAATCACATCGTGGGAAGCCTCAACCATGCGGCTGGCTGAAACTTTCGACGTGGGACTTTTCAAGAAGCAGAAACATATTATTTAAAGTACATATCAACATGGGATTCAACAAGATGAACACCAAATGCAAACATTAAGTACCTATTTATCCCAAAAACATTTAGTCTTAAAAAGACAGCAGGTATGAAGTTCAAATTATATTTGTATATATGTAGGATCCGAAATCCCAACATACACACATGCATACACAAACACACACACATACACACATGCACAGATAACACACTAAACGAACCCCTTTTAAAAGAGACGACGACGATAACTATCGAACGACGACGACAACAGCGACAGCTACAACGAGTTAGTGCTAGTTCGAAATTAAAGACGCGCGGTGGCCTTTTCATTTTGTCGATCCCCATCTGTAATGTAGTTATAAGTATATCTTTAATTTATTATTAAAAACAATAAAGTGCTATTAATTACAAAAAATATAAATTCGGTGTACATTTTTAATTTCTTTAAAAAAACCAATTCTGTGGAGCATTAACCCTACAGAATTTGGGGGCTCAGAACCGTGATGTGAACACAAAAAACATTAAGAAGAACGAATAAGAAGTTGACGCGACGACGTGTTCTAAAGAAAAATCCCTAACAATAGTTTTTATAAACAAGATATGTGACGTGCGAGTGCGTGGATTAATTGCAAAAGAAGGTTCAATTGAAATTATTGAAATAAATTTGCAACCAGTGTCAAAAATAAATTAATAATTGTTCAGCCAGACGCCATAAAGCAACGGTTAAATAATTGCCAAGACCAACGGCACATTTATTTTGAATTTCACGATCGAAAGGGGAAACAGTGCGCGTATGTACCATTTTATATAAAAACCAGGCATATGCCCGTAGAAAGAAAGAGGGGTTGCGATTGCGATTTGCAAAACCAGAAGTGAATGTGATTGTATCTGTGTGATGATAAAAACAAAACAAAAAAGATGATGTAAATATAAAGAAGAAAGAAGTAAAAGAAGAAAAAAGTAAAAGAAGAAGAAGTAAAGAAGTTAAAAATAAACAAACAATAAGAAGAAGTGAAAAAAATAAGAAGTAAAAAAATAAAAAAAAACAGACATTGAAAGGTGTGCATAAAAATTAAACACCCAACGTTGTGCAGGAAGCAGCATATCAAAAAAGAAGACTTGCACGAAGACAACAGAAGCGGCCGTATTTATTTAAGTATATTTTTATTATTATTTGTAGACTCATAAATTTGCAACATTAAAGCTAATTATTTTTCTTTGAATTAAACCAGATTAATTTTTTGAATAATGTTTTAAATTTTTAAATTTTGAATTTAACATATTGAATTTTGGCAGATTTTATTTTTTTTGGGGAAAAGAGTGTAAAAATTGAAAAGGTGACAATGAATGAAGAACAGATAAGAGGTCTTACGTTAGATCAATTAAAAGAAAAATTAAGAGAGTTAGGGCTAGCATTAACTGGGAACAAGAAACAATTAATACTAAGACTAATGACATATTTTGAGTTGGGCCCTGCGGATGACGCTTCCGAGGATGAACATTTTATTGATGCCGTGGGGTAGCGGTGGGGGTACGCTTCGGCAGGGGATTGGCTCTTCTGTTCCTGCAGTCGTGACATTGCCACCAAGCGGTTTCGGCTTCAGAGATCTGGAGGAGGCAGTTCTCCCTTTTGCTGGGAAAAATATGGAAAATATTGAAGAATGGGTAACTCAGTATGAGGATATTTGTGCGGTGCTGGGTTTTGGTGGGTTGCAACAATACATTTTTGCTAGAAGACTGATCACAGGGGCAGCAAGATTGTTTATCCAAAGTGAGAGCGGTATTAGGGATTGGGTATCACTTAAAACAGCTCTAATAAAGGAGTTTGCTGTTGAATTGAGTGCAGCAGAAGTGCATCGACGTTTGAAGGCTCGTCGCAAGTTGCCAACCGAGACCAACCGAGAATATTTGTACAATCTAATGCAAATAGGCAAGCCAGTGCACATCGACGATGCATCCATTATCGATTATTTTATCGCAGGCCTCAAAGATGATAGGATAAATAAAGTTGTCTTGTACGAGGCAACCACAATTGAGGAACTTAAAGCAAAGTTGACTGTATATGAGCGTATACAACGGCAGTCAACAACGGATGTAAGCCAACGATTCCCGGTTGCGACTTCAGTAAAGCGGGAAGCATCAACTTCAGCCAAACCTGAGGAAGCAAGAAAGTGTTTTAAGTGTGGAGAGGCAAACCATCTGGCCAGAGCTTGTCCGAGGGGATACAAATGTTTCAAGTGTGACGCCTTTGGGCATAGATCGTTTGAGTGTAAGGGACCCGAAAACACCAAAGTGGAGCGGAAAGCTAAAGCTAATTTCGGAAGTGGCACAGGACATTTAATGAAGGAAATTACAATGATGGGCAGGGAGGTGACAGCATTAATTGACACAGGGTGTGATTTGTCGTTACTTAGGTATGAAATGTTGTTGCATTTCCCGAATGTAGTTTTAGAAGAGATTTCAACTACTTTAACTGGGTTGGGAAACAAAGAAGTAAGGACGGTTGGGTATTTCGACACGACAATAATCATCGATCGAATATCATTCAATGTAAGGCTACATGTCGTGAACGAACGGGACATGTCGTTTTCAATGATTATTGGGGTTGATGTGGTAAGGCAGGCATCCGTAACAATAAAAGTGCATGAAATACGTTTTCAACACAGACGAGAGGAACCACATGACGAAGAAGCAGCATGCTCATCAAAGAACGTTGCAGTAAAGGGCAATGCTCCGGTACAAAAAGAAGAAAAGAAGGATGAGAAAGACGAGAAGGTAGTATCGAGGGTTGCTGGAAGCTTAAAGAAGGATGGTCTGACGCGAGGAATGGCTCGAAGGACAGTGGTTAGATCGCATGTAGATGCAGTGGCGGAACTTCGTCAAGAGTTTCAAGCAATGAGTGTGTGGGCGTTGGAAGAAGATGTCACGCCTACAGTCGATCTATTTCATCTACCCAAACTATACCAGGAAAGGATTATTAGGGACTACAAACCTAAAGAGGACGTATCATGACCTATTTCAATGAAAATAGTGTTGAAGGACGAAGCCCCGTTGTATGAGAGAGCCAGAAGGTTGTCACAACCAGAAAAAGAAGAAGTCGAGAGGCAGGTGTCGGAGTGGCTGAAGAAGGGAATTATTCAGGAGAGCAATTCGGAGTTTGTATCACCAGTTGTTCTCGTGAATAAGAAGAACGGAGAAAAACGTATGTGCTGTGATTTCCGGAGGCTTAATGCAAAAATGGTCAAGGATCATTTTCCTATGCCATTGATTGATGACGTCATAGAACAGCTTCAACATGGTAAAGTTTTTACGACGCTCGACCTTGTCAATGGATTTTTCCATGTCCCAGTGGAACCAAACTCAATAAAGTATACTTCGTTCATTGTGCATAATGGCCAGTATGAGTTTCGAAGGGTTCGTTTCGGTATTTGTAATTCCCCGGCGGTGTTTACGAAGTTCATAATGACGGTGTTTAAACCATTGATCAACAAAGGAATGGTTCAGGTATATATGGACGACGTCATAATACCGGCGAGTAATTGCGAAGAAGGACTACAGCGGCTGCAAATGGTACTTGAAGTAGCAAGTAAGAATGGACTTCAGTTAAATTGGACGAAATGCAAGTTCCTACAAAGACGTA
This sequence comes from Baccha elongata, assembly GCA_951217065.1. NCBI lineage: Eukaryota > Metazoa > Arthropoda > Insecta > Diptera > Syrphidae > Baccha > Baccha elongata. The sequence goes on from OX578274.1 coordinate 84,896,048, forward strand.
TTGATTTTCTTGGATATGTTATTGAGAACGGGACGATACGACCATCAGAAGAAAAGACGAAAGCTGTGAGCAATTATCCCATGCCAAAGGATAAGAAATCACTCCAACGATTCTTGGGATTGACTTCTTATTTCAGAAGATTCATCGAAGGCTTTGCGTTAAGGGCGAAACCCTTGAGTGATTTGCTTCGGAAAAATGAGACGTTCAAGATGGATGACGAACAAATTGAATCGTTCGAATGGCTGAGAAATGCTCTGATATCGAGACGCTCCAACAAGAAAATTACTGATATCAGTTAAGAAAAAGGAAGGAAGCGGTAATGTATAAAATCAAGGATCTAGTCGCCGTCAGAAGAACGCAATTTGGCCCTGGACTAAAGTTGAAACCGAAATACCTGGGTCCGTACAAAATTGTGAAGGTGAATAAGCACGACCGGTTCGAGGTGGAGAAAATTGGGGACCATCCTGGGCCGGGGCGTACAACTGCCGCTGCTGATGGTATGAAACCATGGGTTGGGTCATTCGGGGCGAATTCCAAACAGGATGGCCGAATGTAGGATCCGAAATCCCAACATACACACATGCATAGACAAACACACACACATACACACATGCACAGAGAACACACTTTTGGAAATATAATATCTGAAATTCATTCTGTTTTTAAAATACTTGGTAACTGATAAACAGGGTGCACCTTTTTTATTCGTCGTACCTTTTTAGCAACTTTTATATTTAGATATTATTATTATATTTTTGTATTCAACTATATTGATATATTTTTGTAACATTATCCATTTTTATAACTTTGTTCTAAATTTGAAATTTTCTTTATATATTACCGAATCCCAATCTTTTGGTGAATTCGATGAAACTTTTTCTTTGAATTTGGGAAAGGGGATCATTTCTACAGACTCACAGTCTTTAAATACTATTCTTTTATTTGTTGTGTAATAACGTTTTGGAAATTTCCTAAGTAGGAATTTCTTCGGGAAATTTAATTTCAATTTTTGTTACAGGTAACTTTTACCTATTTTTTTTTATGATTGCTCGCGCCTTATAAAAATAACTGATTACTCAATCAGTCGAGTTGAAATCTTTCTTTTGGATTTAAGATCCTTAGAGCGAACTACCTTAACTAGCTTGGGATTAAAACTTAGCCAAGTTAAGCGACTAAAAATAAATCTAACAGAAAAATAAGTCAATTTTTGAACATTTGTTGTCCGCTGTAAATATAAAAAAAAAACAAGAGTTAGAAGGATATTGCTTCGAATATCACTTCCAATCGCGAAAAGAGGGTAAGTGTATGACTTGCACCCTCAAAAAAATTTTCATGAATCTTTAAGATTTATTTTCTTTTAGTGTTTTGAAGACAATTCTTATAAAGACGTTGTCGACTTTGGTAATATTTGATCTATTGGGTCAAAAATAATTGTTGTTTATCTTTTTTTTTGAATTTAGTGATTCTAAAATCAATTAGTATGAAATAAAGTTAGTAAGGTTCAATGAAGATTAATAGTGAAGATTCTAAAGGTAGTAGTCTTTTTAAGATAGATTTGTATCTCAAGCTTTGCTTTTGTCTCAGTTTTAAATCTTTTGTTAAGTTTCAACTTTCCAGAATGTTTTGAAATCATTTAAGAGTAAAAATTATAATTAGTTTATATACAGATAGATTTGTATAGAGATTTATTTAGTTTTTGTTATATATCAAGTATACGGTAAATGAAATGAGAGAACTAGAGTTTAATATAAATATAAAAGAGATGTTTATTAATTCAAGTTTACAATAGGAATGAACGCGAGAAGCGCGAACTATCAAAAAAGTAGAGAAGTGTTCAAGTTATCGATTAATTGATCGAACGAATAACAGCTGATGTTTTATGATACGTTTGCATCATTTCCCCTTTCGTATTTCAATAATTTAATCTCTCAGGAGGTTTTCGGCTACGATTGGATCTCCTTGGGCTCATGGGAACTGGCGCAACAGCTGTGTCTGGATTTCTGCAATTGAGAAGAATTGTATTAGTATTATTCACTGGCACATCCGTGTTATGAGTCAATTCAGAAAAAGATGTCTGAATTTGTAAGTCTTCTGACGATTTTAACGGTTGAGTGAGAGGATGATCATTTGTCAAATTTGGTGATTGTTCTGGCTGGGAAGATTCATCATTAGATGATAAAGCTTGTCGAATCGGGGTTGAGTTTGTAATGTCGCTATTGGCCTTATTAAAATTTGTCACATTTGGTAATATTTGATGATAGTCGTTATGGTTTGGCGTTGAGGCATTTTTAGGTCTAAGCTGACTTTGGTGACGTCTCAAAATAAATCGGTCACATTTAACTGTGTACATCATCCTTCCTAATGTGTTCACCACAATACCTTCCTTCCACTTAGGACCGCGACTATAATTTCTGGCAAAAACGAACTGCCCGATGGTAAAATGAGGCTTTTTGATTTGATCTTTGGGTATGTTATTTGGAGTTTGTTTAAGTAGTGAAAGTAGGTTGCGTGGTTGCCTTCCATGTAAAATTTCGGCTGGAGATTTGTTAGTAGTTGGATTAGGAGTTACTCGATAAGTGCTGAGGCAAATAGACAAGACATTTTCTGTACTGGTTGAATCAAGAAGAATTTTTGATATCGACGTTTTAAAGGTTCTAACGAATCGTTCAGCTTCGCCATTGGAGGCCGGATGAAATGGAGCAGTCGTTATGTGTTCTATACCATTCGATGAACAAAAATGCTGAAATTCTTTTGCAGTAAACTGTGCACCATTATCTGAAACGATTGTTTTTGGCAATCCTTCAATGGCAAATATACTTTTCAAACCTTTTATTGTTGCGGATGTAGTAATCGAGTTCATTTTAATAATAAAAGGAAATTTAGAGAAAGCGTCTATGCATATGAACCAGTAACTTCCAAGGTAGGGCCCCGCAAAATCAATATGAAGTCTTTCCCATGCCTCTTGGGGCTGCGGCCATGAACTGAATTGTTGCTTTGGAAGCGAACTACATTGTTGGCAGTTTTCGCATATGGCTATTTTAGACTCGATGCTTTTGTCTATATTAGGCCACCAACAATAGCGTCTAGCCAGTTGTTTGGTACGAATAATACCCCAATGTCCTTGGTGGAGCATCTGCAAAACTCGGTTTTGAAGAGCTGTTGGAATTACGACGCGACTGAAACCAGTTTGAAGCAAAATGACATCGTCTTCAATACTTAAAGAGAGCTTGCGATTGAAAAAAGGTGCAATTTCCTTCATATCATCTTTAAGTTTTTCTGGCCATCCATATAAGATATAATTTCTTACGTGTTTTAAAATAGGATCACGTTTGGTGTATTTGGCAACTGTTGCGGCGAATATGGGAAATTGTTCCAATGCTGATTGAATTTCTGTATCTAATAATAAACAAATTTCACTGTCAAAAGCAGGGTCAGGTCCTACAGGGAGGCGGGATAAGGCATCAGCATTGCCATTCTTATTAGTAGGCTTATAGCGTATACTATACTTATAGCCCATAAGAATCGTTGCCCAACGCAACAGGCGATTGGCAGTCATCACCGGTAAATCCTTTTCAGGATTGAAAATAGTAGTTAACGGTTTATGGTCAGTATAGAGAATGAACTGACGCCCGTACAAATACTGATGGAATTTAATTATTCCAAAAATAATAGATAACGCCTCTTTTTCCAACTGGCTATATCGTTTTTGATGAGCATCTAAAGTTTTAGAAGCATGCGCTATTGGTCTTTCCGACCCATCAGGAAAAATATGTGAAATTACGGCACCTATGCCGTAAGACGACGCATCCGTGGCTAATACAATGGGATAGCTGTCATTGAAATGAACCAAACTGGTTGCATCAACAATTTGGTTTTTTAACTCTTGAAAGGCTTGCTCTTGTTGCTCCTGCCATCTAAATTTAACACCTTTTCTACGCAACTCATTTAAAGGAGCACACATTTCCGAAAAGTTGTTTATAAATTTATTATAATAATTTACCTTACCAATGAATGCTTCCAATTGTTTAAGATCCTTTGGCCTTGGTAAATCTTTGACAGCTTTCAAACCATCATTCGAAGGGCGAATGCCAGATGCATTGATTATATGGCCTAAGTAGGTCACCTCCGGCTGCATGAAAATGCATTTACTTCTCTAACAACGAAGTCCACTTTCCTGAAGGCGATTAAAAACCTCTTCTAGGTTCCGCAGATGTTCCTCATCATTCCGTCCAGTGATGATAATGTCGTCAAGATAGTTGACAACGTGTTCCAATCCCGAAAAAATTTGCTCGAGTAACCTTTGAAATATCGCCGGTGCTGAGGCGATACCAAAGGGCAGCCGTTGATACTGGTAAAGACCGGGGATAGTATTAACAACTAGCAGATCCTTCGCCTGATCATCGAGTACCACCTGCAAATAGGCATCAGACAAATCTATTTTTGAAAATTTTTCGCCGCCTTGAAGTTTATAAAAGAGCTCTTCAACTCTTGGGATTGGATGCTTATCAATGGCAAGCTGGGCGTTTATCGTCACCTTGAAATCCCCACATATACGAATTCCTCCGTCTCGCTTTGGTGTTATGACGATCGGTGCCGCCCATTGGCTGAATTTAATGGGCTTCCAAATTCCAGCATCAACAAGTCGCTTGGCTTCAGCCTTAAAGGCTTCCATTTGAGAGAATGGTAACAAACGTGGCTTAAAAAATTTTGGCTTCGCGTCTTCCTTAAGTTGGAGGCTTGCTGTGAAGTTAAGACATGTGCCTAAGGAAGAATCAAAAATTAATTTATATTTATCACAAAGAGCGTCAATTTGTGGATTTAAAAAATTTCCTAAGGCTAATTGGTTAACACTGCATGCATTTTTATTGATTCCTAAGTTGAAAGCGTTAAACCAATTCATCCCAAAAATATTTCCTCCTTGCGTGGATTTTGTGACTAACAATGGAAGTAACTTTTCTTCATCATTGAACTGAACGCGCACATCACTCAAACCTAAAATAGGAACGGGCATATTTCCATACGCTAAAAGTGTTTGTGATGTGGCTCGATATGGTGGACACCCAAGTTGGTTAAAACCACCCATACTTATAATGGAACAGGTTGCTCCTGTATCCAGTTGAAAATTCATGTCAATATTGTTCACTTTAATGCTAATAAAAAATTTGCTGTCATGTTTACCGCTTTGTGTTGAAAAGATGGAATTTATAGAAAAAATTTGCTCAATTGACTCGATGGTATTTATGTTCTCTCTATTCCGCGGATTGATTTTACTTCTGTTTTGCATAAAACACACCGGAGTGATATGCCCAAGTCTTCCACATCTATGACACCTTGAATTCCGAAATTTGCAGTACTTTTGTATATGATGTGAACCACAACCTGAACACGATTGTAATGTTATTTGATTGGTCTCACCACTTTCCCGGTTTAGATTACCGGTTCTATTTTGTTGCCTGTTACCTTGATGTATGCTGTTTCTCTCATTATTGATTTTATTTTTACCGTAACTCCTGTTTTTGTTTTTTGCCTTCGTATAATTGCTGTTGCTATGCAGCTGGTTGACATCGCTTACTGTTGCTTCGTTATTTGTTATTGTGCGTATTGTTTTTTGTGTAGCTTCGTGTGCTTCGGCTATTGCTAAAACATCAACCAACGATGGATTAGCTTTTTGAAGGGCAGCGGTACGCACGGCATCATGCGGTGTGTGCAGTACCACTACATCTCTTATAAGTTCGTCTACATACTCATGCTTACAAGTCTCAACACTACATGCGTACTTACATTGCCTGGCTTTTCCTCTTAATTCAGCTACCCATTCACCGTAGCTTTGATTGCTCTTCATTTGTGATCGAAAAAATTCGCAACGTGCAGCTAAGACATGCGTTTTTGACTCAAAATGATCCGTCAGCTTAGCAACTAAATCCTTGTACCCCTTGTTATTAAGATCATTACTTCCATACAGCTTTTGCAGAAGCTCGTATTGTTCAGCTCCGATCCATGATAGAAAATATGCCTTGCGAGACTCCTCTTTAGTTACCTCATATGCTTTGAAATGCTGTTCCAGTTGAGACTCATACGTACTCCAATTGTCTTTCGATTTATCAAAATTGTGAAATGGAGGAACTGCTCGAATTGCCAGATTCGTTGAAGACTTTTGTTCTAAATGCAAGTCCATCCAATCCTTTTGGTCATTTAAAATTTTTTCCAAAAAAATTTTTTGGCCATTGAGTGCCTCAGAAAAAGATTTAACGAGTTCTTCCATTTTATATAAAAAAAATTATTTGACGCGGGTACTTAAATTACCTCGTCGCCAGAATGTTATATATCAAGTATACGGTAAATGAAATGAGAGAACTAGAGTTTAATATAAATATAAAAGAGATGTTTATTAATTCAAGTTTACAATAGGAATGAACGCGAGAAGCGCGAACTATCAAAAAAGTAGAGAAGTGTTCAAGTTATCGATTAATTGATCGAACGAATAACAGCTGATGTTTTATGATACGTTTGCATCAGTTTTGATTAGATTTTTAAGATACATTGAATAAAAATTATGTATATAAGTTTAAGTTGAATAATGATGGTTTTCATATTGATGTAAGGTCACAGTTGTTCAACTTCATTGGGAAGTAGTTCTTTTCTATGGTTTTTGTGACAGTTTTAGGTAATATGGAGACGTAAACCCTAAGGATGAGGGTCGTGACTGGAGTCACCTACGTGAATTCTAGGGTTAATTTTCCCTATCAATAACGCCTGCAACAGCAACAACAACAACAATCACGATAACTAACTCGATCGTTAATATGTATTAATACCGGGTCACGAGGATTTCTCTAAATTTAGCGGGATGCATCTACACAGATTTTCGCCAGTAGATTCATCAATGGGAGAGTAAGGAAAATTGCATTGTCCTTTCGCGACTTCCGGACGGGAAGTTAGGCGATAAAGGGGGAAATAAATACACCTATTTCTCCCGTTTTTGTAAAGGGTTCTTTCAATATTATATGGATAACAAGGAACATTAGGTAGGCTCAAGGGTTTAGAATCCAATTGGATAGTCAACACCATATCCAATCTTCACAAGCAACGCTGTTTTTCTTTTACAAATTTATTTATTTCCGACGTCTTCTTCTTATAAGAATTTTTCCCGACAGGCTCTTTTTGCTTTTCAGCATTAGCTTCTGAGAACATTACCCGAGTTATCCGTCATCTAGGCTCCAGGTATAACAATTGTAGCACCGGCTACCTGTTCCTGCAGCATGACCCACTTCCCTAGGCCGTTGAGCGGGCCAAGGCGATTTTTTTTCAGACCTGCAGCGGCAGTTGAACAGTAGTCACCCTACTAGTCTCAGCTTGGACGTGCCTAGCGATAGGTACTATAAGTCGCAGAGATTGGTAGGTGTATGATCCTTTAATATTTTTATTTGGTAACTTTTGAGATCGAACTTTAACTTGGATAGTGATACCTATTAGGTTCGTATAGGTCGAAGAATTAATGTCTCTTCATCACTCATCACAGACCCAGAAGCGATAAGTTTAGTCTCAGAGTAGTCAACACTAAAATAGTATGGTCTTCTTTCTCGTTTGGTAACATGAGAAGATGAACCTAGGTGTGATATAACCGACGTATACGATACCTACGTACGTCGAGTTCTCTTGTTGTGGGGAGGCTAAGGTGGGATAGTTCTATTGAAGGTTAGGGACCTTCAAGGCGAAAGAGTGTTCTTACCCTGTGTCTTTCTCAGAACGATGGAACTCACACATTTTATGTTAGGATCCCATAAGGGGTGGCCCGTTACATGAGGATTGATAGAGGTAGTAGTTGAGATTTAGGAATTGTTCTTCGTTTTCTTTGAGATTGTCTGGACCTTCTAGAAGTTCTGGTTTGCTTTTTTTCTTTTATGGGAACATGTATTCGACACAATGAGTGTCCAACTTCGTTTCATCTCCAACTCTTCTACCATTTTTATTAATTTTTTTTTATGTAGCGGGGGGGGGGGGCGAAAAAAAATCTCCATCCCATCCCATCTGTTACATAATGGCGCCCATACGTGTGGAGCCCGAGGGAATACATTTATAGAAGTTTAGAAGAATCTTGGAAATAAATAAGATATTTTTTTTTGTAGTGTTAAGAAATTTTTTTTTTTCTTACAAAATTTTGATTTTTTTTTGAGTCGATAGTTTTATCGAGATTTACCATCGGAAGGTAATAGGCTTAAGTGTCGACCGGTAATTGGTAGATCAACGTCCTGATTATGTCAGCAGCGATAACCTGCTCAATTTCTTCTCCACTCTCGATAAAAACAGTCATTTAGTAATTTTGCGATTTTTCAGAGTTAGATGTCCGTACTGGACGTATTATCGTCTAGTAGCTGTAGCTTCTACAGAGAATCATTTCATCTTTTTATGAAACCTTTTCTTTTTCGAAAGTTTGTTCTTTCGACCGGTGAATTGTCGACTTTCATCCTTTTTGCGTCTGTAGCGAAAGCCAAACGGCTGAAATACAACCAAGTGGTTTCGAGGTTTATGATTAAAACAAATATAAGTTTTGTTTCCTTTTTTGTAAATAAAATACGAATTTTTAAAAACATTTATTAAAATCCTTTTTTGATATCATTTATAAGCATACTCAATTTAGTGAGACAACTATCACGGTGGACGCGTCTTTCGGCCAATTTATCTAATGGAACCATAACTTCTAGTTGTTTGGAAATGTCTGCGGCTGTTTGACCTTCCACTTTAGGTGGCGGTCCCATTTTTTCACTAACAGCATACATCGTCAGTGAATTACGTTCAAAGTAATTGGCCATTCCTTAAGCATTTAAATGCGCTGTCTCCAAAGGACCCAATAATGCATATCGCATAGACAGCCCATCAGACATAACACTGTCCACGTCCTTTACATTTAGAATGCCATATTGATCAAGACAATATGTTTCATTTAAAATAGCATATTGTATACGATTAAGTGCAAATCCTTCGATTTCTCGACTCAGTGTGACTGGCTTTTGACCAATTTCTTCCATTTTTATGTTTACGTCTGGGTTAGTCCATGGAGCAGGTACAATTTTAACAAGTGGGACATAGTATGATGGATTTACGGGATGAGAAACAACGATCTGCGATATAAGTTAGATACAATATTTAACAATTGTTTGGTAGGGTTTCAATAAACCTTAAGAATATCTATGAATTGAATTGCTATAAGAGATTTGGCAATTCAAATTGATAATAAGAATATGACATTTGGATTCTAGAGTTTTTATAAGTAGAGTCGAATCTAGGGTCACCAAATAGTTTTTTTTTTTCATATGTCATTCGATTTTTGACAACCTGCGCAGTATATTACCTTTAATATGTGTACTGTGATCACCAGCGGCATCAATCTATCGTTCACCGCACTACCAGAAGTGGGAAATTTCATTCAATTCGAAAAATATGACAGTGGATGAGTTTCTGATCAGACTGGATAAAGTTAAAGATAGCTATGGCGCATCTTGGGACGAGATAGTTTCCAACTTCCACCATTTCGTAAGTGGTCCAGCTGAGGTTTGGTATTGGATATACCTCAAAAACAATCCGCAAACATCGTGGATAGCTTTAAAGCTAGCGTTGATTGACCACTATGGAAGTTAAGAAACGGACTCGGAAATTTCAAGACAGATGGCCGAGAGGAAAAAAATGCCTGGCGAAAATTTCGACGCATTTTACGACGCTATCTTGAAACTGAATTCTAAGATAAAAAATCCACGTCCGAATGAAGAACTGGCTGAGATCATCAAGCAAAATGTCAAACGTAGAATGGGTGAACTTCTTTTAACTTTCCGTACCACTAGACTAGCTGATTTGGTATATACCTGTCGAGAGATGGAACGATACCTAACTCAACATGAACCAATACGTCCTAAGATGCCACCGATTTTCAATAACCCTATAAGAAAACAAGTAAGTGAAATGGAGATCCAGGCTGAACCAGTTGTAGAAGACATGTCTCTAGCATTAGAAGCTTTTCAACGAAATCGTGAAACAAAAATTAATTTCGAAAAGGCGATTTGCTGGAATTGTCATAAGAACGGACATATATTCTTGGATTGCACAGAACAGCAAAAAGGAATCTTCTGCTATAGATGTGGTCAACCAGATGTTCTATCTCCTAACTGCCAAAAATGTAAGGGAAACCAATCATCGAGTCAGCGATTGACCGAGAGGGAGCTGGCAATGATGGGAAACTCGGGGAGTCCGTTGTAAAACTTTTACCTGAAACAGAAAACAAAATTACCATCTTTAGAAACCCTGAAACCTAGAACATTAAAAATAACTACCCAAAAATTATTAGAGCTCCAAAATTAAGACCTCTAAAACCACTTCACCAGAGGCAACTCGATTATGCTGAAGCGCGCAAATGCATTTATACCTACCCAATTCACCAGAAAAAAGTCCAGAAATTAAGAAACAGATTTATTTTAAAAACGTAAGCTACATAGAGCGGTAAACATGGCCAAAGTGGAATGTTTGAAAGACGATCCACGTACCTACTTAAAAGTAGAAATATTTAAACATAAATGGCTTGGTTTACTCGACTCCGGAGCGAGCATTAGTTGCCTCGGTAACGGTGCCGCTAAACAGTTGAGATTGAAAATCCTACCATTAGTTCTCTTTCCGTGATAACCTCTGAAGCACCGAAAAAAATTGAAGCAGTACCTAGGCCAAAATTAATATTTGTGCCCCGACTGGACCCCAACCTTCAATCCAGTGATATACTCCAACATCTGGTGGACATCAAATGTATCTCTTCTTCTTCATGCATTAAATGCACTAAAATCAGTAAACCTGATAGCTTCGTATCCTCTTTCAAAATAACAGCTCCCTCATCATTATTTGATGCTCTTTGTAATAGCAAGTATTGGCCTACCGATACTCTTGTTAAGGAATTTTTGCTGCGTTCTAAACAAAGAGTTAATCGAAAATCTTCGGAAATCCCTGCTTCAAAAAACTAAATAGGTTATCCCTCTTCTATCAGAACGTTAGAGGGATACGCAGCAAAACTGCTGAAATTTAAAAAAAATCTCAGGCATTTCCGCATGATATCATTGTTCTTACTGAAACATGGCTCAATGATACCTTCTAAGACAAGGACATTTTTGACGAAGAGTTCAATGTTTTCAGAAGAGATCGTCATGTAAATAAACCCAAAGAAGTTAGTGGTGGTATTTTGATTGCTGTTCGTAATCACCTAACATCTAATCTTGTCTCTTTCCCTTTTAATGTATCAATTGAACTTATTTGCATTAGAATTTCAATTGAATCCAAAGATTTTTACATTCTGAATGTTTATATTCCTCCTAAAAGTCCAGCAGCAATTTATTCTGAGGTCTCCTTAGCTTTGGATCATGTAATTGTTACAGCTGGCTTTAATAGTAATATTTTATTGGTGGGTGACTTCAATTTGCCTAACGTTAATTGGATCCCCTCAGAAGACGAGTCCTATTTTGAAGCATCCTCGACTTCCTCTCAACAGGAGCTTTTTCTTTTGGATAATATTATTTGTACTGACTTACAGCAAGTAAGCTGTATTAAAAACTTAAAAAATCGAATTCTCGATTTAGTCTTTTCATCTGACGCTGCTAGTGTTATTGTGGTAGAATCTGCCACAGCCTTATCTAATAAAGACAGCTACCATCCTCCCCTGGATATATGTTTGGATTTGAGCTGCCATTTGCTCAATAACACTCAGTCTCATGACTGTTCATATTCTCTTGATTTTCGTAAAGCTAATTTTCAATTACTTTATGATGAATTAAGTTCCTCTGGTATTTCAGATATTTCTTTAACTAATATTGACGTTGCAGTTACTGAATTTTATACTATTTTCAATAACTGCTTAGCAAAATCTGTTCCTACTAAACTGTCTAAAACTTCCCAAGTTTTACATCCATGGTTTACAAAGGAGCTCACATCTCTTCGTAACAAAAGAAATAAGGCTTATAAAACTTATATCAAAAGTTTTTCTACTTTGGATCATAATGTGTATATTTCGCATTTTTAAGGAAATGGAGGTTTTATTGAAACTTGATCCAAAGAAGTTTTGGAATTTTGTAAATTCAAAAAAGAAGTCTGACGGATATCCAATAAACTTTGTTTATAATGATTCTTCGTTAACGAGCTCTTCTGATATCTGTAATGCATTTTCAAAAAATTTTAGTAACTCTTTTATTGACACTCGTGTTGATATTGATGTCGAGTTCTTTGAATATTTGCGTGACTGTCCTCAAGTTTCTTTTAACAACGTTCCAATGGAACATGACAAAATTTTACATTTTCTTTCATTGCTAAAAGATGACTACTCTCCAGGCCCAGATGGCATTCCTCCAATTATATTAAAAAAATGTAGCTCCATTATAGCTTTTCCTCTTCAACTTCTTTTCGAGCTATCCCTTAAGTCGGGGAAATTTCCCAGTGTATAGAAAAAAATCATTTATTACACCCGTTTTTAAAAAGGGTAGTAAGTCTGACATAAAGAACTACAGACCGATTGCCAAACTCTCTTGTATTCCAAAGCTATTTCAGCAAGTGGTTTGTAATAGTATGACGTTTTTCTGCAAAAATATTATCTGTAATCAACAAGAGGCGGTCAACGGTAACGAACCTTCTAACGTTTTTACACAAGTGCTCCAATGCTTTGGAAAACGGACAGGAACTAGATTGCATTTATACCGACTTTTCAAAAGCTTTTGACCAACTTTCCCACGACATTATAATTTTTAAACTTAAGGCCCTTGGATTTTCTGCTGGATTTATTGATTGGATATATTCTTATCTTCGAAATAGATCCTACCAGGTGAAATTCAGAAAAACATTTTCAAACCCTTTTACTGCCAACTCTGGAGTACCACAAGGAAGTCATTTAGGTCCCATTCTTTTTATTCTTGCTATTAATGATGTAACATCATGCATTCGCAATAGTGAAATTCTGGTTTTTGCTGACGATATGAAGATTTTTTAATCTATATGCTCAAGCGGTGATCGTGTGAATCTGCAAGCCGACATTGATAGCTTTTGTTCTTGGTGCAGCAAAAATGGATTAAACCTTAACCCAGCGAAATGTCAAACTATGACTTTTTCAAACAAACGAGTACCAATAATATTTGACTATAATATTTCACAACATACATTGTGCCGTGTTGTTAGTTTTAAAGATCTTGGAATCCTCTTCAATCCAAGTCTAGATTTCACAGAGCACATCAACTCTCTTGTTAAAAAGGCTAACTCAATGTAAGGATTTGTAAAAAGATGGTCCAAAGAGTTTCAAGACCCTTATGTTACCCTATCTTTATACAATTGTTTTGTTCGTCCGCATCTGGAATACGCATCGCAGGTATGGACTCCGTTCTATGATGTTCATAGATCTAGGATAGAGGCAGTTCAGCATAATTTTGTTCGTTTTGTTTTAAAGGGTCTTCCCTGGACAGATCCTTGTAACCTTCCACCTTATGAACACCGAATTCAGCTTCTACACATTCAGTCCTTGTTACAGAGGCGTGTAAATAACGATATAGTTTTTATCCACCAACTTCTTTCGGGCGCATTAGATGCACCTGATCTACTTACTTGTGTTGGACTCAATTATCGTGGGGGTGCTCACCATCTGCGTAGCCTTGAGCTCCTACATTGTCCACACCATCGGACTAATTACGGTATGAATGAGCCGCTTACTCGCATGTGCAGGCTTTTCAATTTAAATTCTAAAATTATTGATTTTAATGACAATAAAATAAATCTTAAAAATGTACTTAAAACCAGTGCTCCACGCTTTATATAAATTATATGTTTTATTGTATTATAGTGCTTGTGTTATTGTAGTGATTTGTTTTACTTTACTAACAACTAACACCAGCACTAAGTGATGAGCCAGTGGAACACATATAATGTGTTGGCAAATCTTTGTTCATAAGCTGAAGCTTGCTCTAAGCTCCTTATGAACAGGATCTGATAGTGTAAAAAAAACATCTTGAAGATGCTAATATTCCATTAAAAAAATTTGATTCTAGTGTATCCACAGCTGATGGAACCAAACAGCGTATCACTGGGGTGGTCACTACAAATATTACGTACAAAGATCTAGTTCTTCCGATCAACCTGTACATAGTGCCATCTTTAGCCCAAGATTTATATCTAGGCATTGATTTTTGGAAGACATTCAAATTAGCTCCACAAATTATATCTTCGTTAGATACTGTTACCGAGACAACAACCGGTCAGGCAAATAAGCCGGAATGTCTCTTATCCGTAGAGGAATCTACGATTCTTCAAAACACAATTAAGCTATTTCCGTCATTCGCCGTTCGAGGTCTCGGACAAACGCATTTGATGGAACATTCTATAGATACGGGAGACGCAGAACCCATTAAACAACGTCACTATCCCGTATCGCCAGCAGTACAAAGCCTTGTGTACACGAAGTTGGATCGCATGATCTCGTGTTATCGAGGAAAGTAAGAGTGCTTGGTTTACAGTCCCGGGGAGACCGTTGTATCAATTTAAAGTGATGCCGTTGGGACTCTCGAATGCTGCGCAAAGTTTGACGAGCTTAATGGAAAAAGTGATTCCTTGCGTGTTGAGAAATAAGGTGTTCATTTACCTCGATGATCTTTTGGTCATCTCGAAATATTTTAACGATCACATTTCGACACTCAGTAAAGTAGCTAAACATCTTTCAGATGCAGGTCTGACCATAAATGTAGAAAAATCTAAATTTTGCTTCCGGGAATTGCAATACCTAGGGTATATTGTAGGGCAAGGATGTTTAAAAGCCGACCCAAATAAAGTGTCAGCGATAGTAGAGTTTCCTATACCAACCACCTTACGACAAGTCCGTCGATTCTTAGGAATGGCCGGTTGATACAGACGATTTATTGAAAACTTTTCAACTCTAACCGCTCCCATTTCAGACACCTTGAAAAAGAAACAAAAATTTGAATTTGGTACTGAAGCTATTGCAGCCTTAGAAGCTACTAAGAAAGCGTTGACTTCAGCACCAGTCTTGATTAACCCTGATTTTAGTAACAGTTTATTATTTGTTGCGATGCAATGAAAAACCAATTTATTTCTATTCGCAAAAATTAAATTCAGCCCAAAGAAGTTATACCGTGACTGAACGGGAATGTTTGGCTGCTGTCCAAGGAATTTACAAATTCCGACCTTACGTCGAGGGGTATAAATTCATAGTGATAACCGACCATGCCAGTCTACGGTGGCTGATGAACTTGAAGGATCCAATGGGAAGGTTAGCTCGATGGAGCCTCAAACTTCAAAGTTTCGACTTCGAAGTGGTCCATAGACGGGGATCCCAACACCATGTGCCTGACGCGTTGTCAAGGGTCTATGAAAAAGACGCAATGGATGTTGAGAAACCCACTGTTGAAACAACTACTTCGGATTCGCCTAAAGTGTTAAGTATAAATTTGAAAGATCCGGCTTTTAAGTCAGATGAGTATGCTCAGATAATAGCACACGTCAAAAAAATGCAGAGCGTCTGCCTGATCTTCAAATATCTGAAGAATTTATATATAAAAGAGTAAAACACGCCACAGGGAATCCCATTCAAGAGGATTTGTCGGGGAAGCTATGGGTTCCGTCGCAGCTGACTGGAACATTGGTAGAGCAAGCTCATTGCCCACCTAGATCGTCACATGGGGGGATCGCTTAGACTTTATATCGCCTCCGACAACAGTTCTATTGGCCAGCGATGAGTAGTCAAGTAAAAACATTTATTAGTAATTGCGATATGTGCAAAACAATTAAAGCACCTAATAGTACTTTAAGTACTGAAATGGGAAAGCCTTTACGGTTGATAGGCCATTTCAACATTTATATGTTGACTTTCTAGGGCCTTACCCTAGATCCAAAAGGGGTAACATTTTCATAGTGATCGCTCTGGATCAATTAACCAAGTTCGTATTAATCAAGCCATTTAAAAAAGCAAACACAAATGAGCTAATAAAATTTTTGACCGAGGAAATATTTTTAATGTTTGGGGTTCCGGAAACTCTATTATCAGATAATGGATCTCAATTTATCAGCAAAGATTTTAGTAACTGTTTAAGCAACTTCGACATCACGCACATCAAAACTGCCTTTTACGCACCTCAGGCTAATGCCAGCGAGAGAGTCAATCGATCAATCTTAAGTGCAATACGAGCGTATATCGATCCGAAACAGACCAATTGGGACATACACCTATCAGAAATTAGTAGTGCTTTACGTACATCAGTGCACAGCGTTATAGGAATGTCACCATATGAGGCACTATTCGGACAGCAGATGGTGGAGCATGGATCGGATTATCGTCTATTGAGGAAGTTGGACGGATTGAACCAATCAGAACTGAATTGGTTACCCAAAGTTGCAAAAATGGGAATACTGCATTCATATCTAAAGACAGCCTTAAACCAAGCTCATGAAACATAAGAGCATAAATACAATCTTAGAAGTAAAGCAGTAACATATCAAGTAGGAGACAAAGTCTTCAGGAGAAACTTCACACTTAGCAGCGAAGCCAAACACATAAACGCTAAGCTAAGTCCGAGATTCCTAAAAGCTTACGTCACCAAAGTAGTTGGAAACAATCTATATCATGTCAAGGACGAGAAAGGATTCGAAATGGTAGTACATACCAAAGATTTAAGGAAGTAAAGCTCAGAGTATTTGAAAAGATTCCATCACAACCGGCTAACTCAGCAGTGCATGAGACAAAAGAGTCGTGGGTGTAGAACTCAACAAAATTTTTTTGAAAACCTAATAGACAACTAGCTTTTCTTTTCCATCATCGTTGCATGAATTGGCATTTCACACAACGAGGATGTTTTGTAGGAAAATATATCATACCTACCCCGACAGTAGGCAACGTAAAGAGCCATAATAGCAACATGTATATATTCATTCAGATACCCAACCAACTTAAAAATTTTCGCGTCTTTCTTCGCAACAAAATATTTCACTTCTGCGTCATCAACCCCAATGTTGATAAGGAACATTTCTTGTAGCTGAGACAAAACTTGTGGAAGATAGTTCGAACACAAACCCAACCTTGTTGTTTGTGACTACACCTATCGGTATATAGAAGTACAAAGTCAACCGCGCTAAAAGAAAATACTACACGAGCAAGATATTGGAGATGTCAAAGAAAAAGGAGCAAATGGAGGCAAAGAGAGGCAAGATTCATTTTGTGAGGCGTACCGCATCACGATGGAAAATGAAGACAACAATATCATTCATAACTGAACGAAATGGCGGATACACTTAGTGATGTGTAAAGAGAAGAAGTACCATCCAACAATGTTCAATCGAGTTGTACCCCTAGTGATATGGTGAGATTTGTGTATGTGTGTCAAAGTTCTATAATTCTTCAAGAAGTCGTTAAAATAGTCTCAGGAAGCTAGAAAAAGAAGTAAGAAAGTAAGAATTAGCCCTTAGAAAAGATTAAGTAGGTAAAACTTTGGTGTGAAGAGAAAAAGTAAAAGAGTATTATCATATAGTAGTGTTAGGTGACACTCCAATAACCTCAGAGTAGAAGAATAGAGAAGGTAAGGTCAGTAAAATGAAGCCTTAACTAAAAGTTCAAGTATGCATTCGGTTTCAGTCAAAGTCATAAAACGAAAGAAAGAATCTAGTACCATTCGACCGAAAAACATAACTCGTAGTAAAACGGTAGAAAAATAGATGAGATTAATTAGTCATAATCCGAAAAGGGATCGGCCAAGCAAGTCATTGATTTGAACCGTTAGTTAAAATGATGGGACAAATTTTTCTTATCAACCGAGTCAGAAGAGTACGGGTCGAATGACAGATCGAGAAATAATTTTTTTTAGAAATAATTTGAGTAAAATAAAAGTACTCCGTCGACAAGAAAAAATCAATTTTCATAAAAATCTATTACTTACCTAGTCACAAATTGTTGTAAAACGAAAATTTTATTATGTTGTTGTTGTTTTGTTATGCCTCCAATATATTCCGAAAGGAAAAAACACATCATGTAAACATACATCGTATAAACAACCTCGTATAAACAATGCACCCTGTTAACATTGACGTAGCTTTTGTCTTATTTTGTTTTGAAGCATTGATTGACAGATGCTAAAATGTCAGTGTCTGAAAGTTTGTTAAATATAAATTTGTGATAACTCATACTAGGTACATTTTATATAATTTAATAATTGTTATTTAATGTTTAATGTTAAGATTTTTATAAAACTTTAAATGTTTTTTGTTTATAATTTTGTAGACCCTGAAGATGACACTTAGTGTCGAAATATATTGGTCCTAAAACAATAAAACAAAGTTTTTTCCTTTCGGAATATATTGGAGGCATAACAAAACAACAACAACATCATTAAACTGTATTCCGGCAAAACAAAATCCATTAATGAAAATTTTATTGTTCTTTGTTAAATCTGAAGTTAATCAGAAGGTACGGCCGAAAAGCGTCCACACACGCAACCTCTCATTCAATTGTGAAATTCAGGCCAAATACTTACCCATTTTCATCAAATCCATTTTTATAAAAGATTTTGTTATCACTTACCTGATATGCAACTTATAAGCCAATCATTACGATACTCTCAACACGAAATATAAACGAGAGAAAGTAGTAATATAAAACGTAGCTAAAGAAAAATTTTGTTCCTGTTGAATAAATCTAAGAGAAAAAGATAATCTTCAATATGTTTACTTACCATCATCGGAAAATCGAAAAAAAATTATTCTGTAACATTTTTCACTTCACGTGACATCTAGTACAAATGATTATCTGGTCTAGAAAGTAAAACACACAAGTACTAGCATCAGTAATAAAGAAAGTACTCATCTACAGCTTACTTTATACTCGACGAAAAAAAGGAGGAGTTTCGTAAAGAAACCAATCCAATTTGAAAAAGTTAGCTAACGTACGTCGCAATTGAAATAGAAAAGTTCTTTCAATTTCCATCCCTCGTGTTATAAAGTTTAAATTGATATAAAAGACATTAAGAGTGATAAAATAAGGGCTGAGAAAAAATATAGAATTAAAACAAAAACGCTAGGATTACAAAGAATAATAAAGATTACGCCAAAATATCAAGAGAATCCAGGTAAGAAAATATCCTATGTCAAGTAAAACAGAGTAGATTGAAAACCACGCAATTATCGTGAAAAAAATTATTTTTGCAATATTCCGAAACAATGGTGAACAGTTTCTTTTATTCTTTTCGATATCAAATAATCCGACAGACAATCTGAGCAAAACTGGAGCTAGGACGTAGTCCTGCATCCAGAACGAGGCTCCAAAACAAAAAAAGGAGCAAAATTTTTCACGAATTGTCTGGAAGAAAAAATAGCATATTCGTCATAACAGCACTGTTAAAGGCATCGGCAAAAAGTAGCCCAGACACTGCAACCATCAGGAAAAACGAATCCTACCGAGCTATTGTGAAGAATCACCCTAGTGAACGAATAAATTCCTGTAGGAGAATCGAGAAAAAGAAAGAAAATAAGCAGCATCAAAGCCAGGTAAAGAATTGTTAAAATACTATTTTTTTGGCATACAAAACATATAAAATTTCGTGCCACATGGCATAAACTACCCAGCGTTGAAAAAGTGCCAAGAGCCAAAAATTTCAGTATGTAAGAAGTAGGTAGACACAAAGCAACACAGTAAAAGTAGTTAACTAGCTTATACCTAGATTTTATCGTAGTTAGAATGCTTGTAGAATTGAAGAATTTTACTTTGAAACATATTTACAATTTTTACCATATCAATAGAAATTTCAAAGAAAAATCTTTAAATGCAATATACTAAAACCTTTTTTTTATATACAGGCAGACAGCGAAAGAAGGGGTGGCGACGGACGCTTAAGGTGACCAAAAAGACAGTGGGACATCCGTCACAAAAGTGCACACTCCGACAATCGGTCACCCATAAGCCAAATTCCGCCACGTGCCCAAAAACCTTCGCCTGCCTGGCTTTTAATGAAAGGCCAACAAAAATCTATGGAACATTCATCTAAATTGGAAACAAAAAAGGAGCGTTGATAGTCAAATACGACGAAAATCAAATCGTGGGAAGCCTCAACCATGCGGCTGGCTGAAACTTTCGACGTGGACTTTTCAAGAAGCAGAAACATATTATTTAAAGTACATATCAACATGGGATTCAACAAGATGAACACCAAATGCAAACATTAAGTACCTATTTATCCCAAAAACAAGAAATTAAAAAATTAAAACAATAACAAATTATTGTTTTTGATTTGTGATGTATAAGTGAAAGATTTTCACGAAAACAAAGGTTAGTGGCCTTTACATCATTGAATGCGTTTCGCCCAAATAGTTATATATACACGGTGGGCTTATCAATAAGATGCCGTGTACCTATTTTTCTTAGACGCATGATTATAATTAACAGCAGTAATTGCAAATTTGTTTAATAAGGTCTCTTCCATCGACCAAAACAAATCATGCGTCTAAGAAAAATAGGTACACGGCATCTTATTGATAAGCCCACCGTGTATATATACCTATTTGGGCGAAACGCATTCAATGATGTAAAGGCCACTAACCTTTGTTTTTGGGAAAATCTTTCACTTATACATCACAAATCAAAAACAATAATTTGTTATTGTTTTAATTTTTTAATTTCTTGTAAAGCCTGGCCACGGGCAATCTTTCTTTTAAGTTGGTGCATAACCTTAAACAAGGTTCCCAACAATATAATTAACAGCAGTAATTGCAAATTTGTTTAATAAGGTCTCTTCCATCAACCAAATCAAATCATGCGTCTAAGAAAAATAGGTACACGGCATCTTATTGATAAGCCCACCGTGTATATATACCTATTTGGGCGAAACGCATTCAATGATGTAAAGGCCACTAACCTTTGTTATCCCAAAAACATTTAGTCTTAAAAAGACAGCAGGTATGAAGTTCAAATTATATTTGTATATATGTATTTTCATTGTGAAGCTCTGGTAACATAAGATACTGTACCTCAAAAAGAAAAAAAACATATTTTTGCAAATACCTATGAATGTTCCTTATGTCTCTTATTTTTTTTTTTGTGTCATACATATATAAATGAAAAAGTCTCGTTTGTGATTCAAATAATATTTCATTAGTAAAATCAAATTTTAAAGCAACTTTTTTCTTATTCTTATAAGACACTTAGTGTCAAATTTACTTTTGGATGGTAAAGCCAATAATATTTCAATAATAAAAGTCAAACTGTAAAGCAAAATTTATTTTTGTAATTCTTATGAGACACTTAATGTCGAATTTTCATTTGAATGATAAAATCCATCAATTTTTTTTTGTAAAAATATTCATCATATGAATGATAATATACAATCTTTATAAAGAAAAAAATTTAAAACGACGTCAAGAAACATTTTTTTGTTTTTCGAAATATCAATTAAGATCTATTGAGACTTAACAATATTAATTTGCTAAGTGATTTTTATTTTGCCACAGTAACGTTTCATTTTGTAAAAAGAGACCACTGTACCTATGAACTTCGTCCTAAAGTAGAAAATAATTCAGATTAAAAAAAAAAGAAAAGGAAACAAAATTATTTCCTTGTGCCTACGTCATTTTAACCACAAAATCATACACGTTGGTGTGAATACAGTCGAGTAGACTTCACATGGTGAGATAAGGTCATGAAATTGAATAGTACCTTTCGTGAAGTTACATATCAATGATTGATAGTTGCTCATCAATGTTCGACTATGTGTTCTGAAGAATCTGTATCTGAAACCTAGAAACAAAGAAACTTTTTTTTTACTTTTGGAAATATAATATCTGAAATTCATTCTGTTTTTAAAATACTTGGTAACTGATAAACAGGGTGCACCTTTTTTATTCGTCGTACCTTTTTAGCAAATTTTATATTTAGATATTATTATTATATTTTTGTATTCAACTATATTGATATATTTTTGTAACATAAACATTTTTATAACTTTTTTCTAAATTTGAAATTTTCTTTATATATTACCGAATCCCAATCTTTTGGTGAATTCGATGAAACTTTTTCTTTGAATTTGGGAAAGGGGATCATTTCTACAGACTCACAGTCTTTAAATACTATTCTTTTATTTGTTGTGTAATAACGTTTTGGAAATTTCCTAAGTAGGAATTTCTTCGGGAAATTTAATTTCAATTTTTGTTACAGGTAACTTTTACCTATTTTTTTTATGATTGCTCGCGCTTTATAAAAATAACTGATTATACTTAATCAGTCGAGTTGAAATTTTTCTTTTGGATTTAAGATCCTTAGAGCGAACTACCTTAACTAGCTTGGGATTAAAACTTAGCCAAGTTAAGCGACTAAAAATAAATCTAACAGAAAAATAAGTCAATTTTTGAACATTTGTTGTCCGCTGTAAATATAAAAAAAAAAAACAAGAGTTAGAAGGATATTGCTTCGAATATCACTTCCAATCGCGAAAAGAGGGTAAGTGTATGACTTGCACCCTCAAAAAAATTTTCATGAATCTTTAAGATTTATTTTCTTTTAGTGTTTTGAAGACAATTCTTATAAAGACGTTGTCGACTTTGGTAATATTTGATCTATTGGGTCAAAAATAATTGTTATTGTTTGTCTTTTTTTTTGAATTTAGTGATTCTAAAATCAATTAGTATGAAATAAAGTTAGTAAGGTTCAATGAAGATTAATAGTGAAGATTCTAAAGGTAGTAGTCTTTTTAAAATAGATTTGTATCTCAAGCTTTGCTTTTGTCTCAGTTTTAAATCTTTTGTTAAGTTTCAACTTTCAAGAATGTTTTGAAATCATTTAAGAGTAAAAATTATAATTAGTTTATATACAGATAGATTTGTATAGAGATTTATTTAGTTTTGATTAGATTTTTAAGATACATTGAATAAAAATTATGTATATAAGTTCAAGTTGAATAATGATGGTTTTCATATTGATGTAAGGTCACAGTTGTTCAACTTCATTGGGAAGTAGTTCTTTTCTATGGTTTTTGTGACAGTTTTAGGTAATATGGAGACGTAAACCCTAAGGATGAGGGTCGTGACTGGAGTCACCTACGTGAATTCTAGGGTTAATTTTCCCTATCAATAACGCCTGCAACAGCAACAACAACAACAATCACGATAACTAACTCGATCGTTAATATGTATTAATACCGGGTCACGAGGATTTCTCTAAATTTAGCAGGATGCATCTACACAGATTTTCGCCAGTAGATTCATCAATGGGAGAGTCGTCAAAGAAAATTGCATTGTCCTTTCGCGAATTCCGGACGGGAAGTTAGGCGATAAAGGGGGAAATATATACACCTATTTCTCCCGTTTTTGTAAAGGGTTTTTTCAATATTATATGGATAACAAGGAACATTAGGTAGGGTCAAGGGTTTAGAATCCAATTGGATAGTCAACACCATATGCAAACTTCACAAGCAACGCTGTTTTTCTTTTACAAATTTATTTATTTCCGACGTCTTCTTCTTATAAGAATTTTTCCCGACAGGCTCTTTTTGCTTTTCAGCATTAGCTTCTGAGAACATTACCCGAGTTATCCGTCATCTAGGCTCCAGGTCTAACAATTGTAGCACCAGCTACCTGTTCCTGCAGCATGACCCACGACCCTAGGCCGTTGAGCGGGCCAAGGCGATTTTTTTTCAGACCTGCAGCGGCAGTTGAACAGTAGTCACCCTACTAGTCTCAGCTTGGACGTGCCTAGCGATAGGTACTATAAGACGCAGAGATTGGTAGGTGTAGGATCCTTTATTATTTTTATTTGGTAACTTTTGAGATTGAACTTAAACTTGGATAGTGATACCTATTAGGTTCGTATAGGTCGAAGAATTAATGTCTCTTCATCACTCATCACAGACACAGAAGCGATAAGTTTAGTCTCAGAGTAGTCAACACTAAAATAGTATGGTCTTCTTTCTCGTTTGGTAACATGAGAAGATGAACCTAGGTGTGATATAACCGACGTATACGATACCTACGTACGTCGAGTTCTCTTGTTGTGGGGAGGCTAAGGTGAGATAGTTCTATTGAAGATTAGGGACCTTCAAGGCGAAAGAGTGTTCTTACCCTGTGTCTTTCTCAGAACGATGGAACTCACACATTTTATGTTAGGATCCCATAAGGGGTGGCCCGTTACATGAGGATTGATAGAGGTAGTAGTTGAGATTTAGGAATTGTTCTTCGTTTTCTTTAAGATTGTATGGACCATCTAGAAGTTCTGGTTGCTTTTTTTCTTTTATGGGAACATGTATTCCTTCCCTTCTTTTTTGCCGGTAGAGATCTCAGGCTGCTCTCTCGTTGCTCTAGTTCTGGTCTGCAGCATTGCCTGGTAGGCCTCGTTCTTCTCTGCATGCACCAACCGGCATTCTGCATCAAACCAGGAGTTTCGTTGTAGACGCCTAGAGAAGCCCAGCACATCAGAGGCGTCACTTCTGATGGCTTGTTGACAATGTCTCCACTGGTCACCTGCACTTGATGCTAGTGACGGGCTTGTTGAAAAATTGGTAGAAACGTGGTCAACAAATGTTCTTAGGGTCTCTTGCGATCTTAGCTTCGTGATATGAAACCTTCTCACAGCATCAGCTTGGCGTTGCGGCGCCATACATATCCGCATTCGTACTCAAGATACTACCAAGTAGTAGTCAGAGTCTACGTTTGCCCCAAGGAACGCTCGAACATCCATGATACTGGAAGCATGTCTGGCATCAATAGCGATGTGATCGATTTGGTTGACGGTCTTTTGATCACTGCTCCGCCATTGGTTTGATTTCGTACTGGCCCAAGAAATAACATAGGGTAGTTAATCTTCAATAAAGTTCATCTGTTCATCGCATACAAATCAACTTTGCTTTTTTTTTAAATCGAATAAAAGAAAAATGTTTATCAACGAGATTCACAAGAAGAACACACAAGGCAGAAGTAAAAAACAAAAACAAAATCCCAAATCGAAACCTCGTGTACAAAATCCGGAATCAGATGGTTCGAAATTGCATTTTCTTGTATGATATATAAAAACTCAGTTTCGATTCAGATTAAAAAACGGCTGAACAGATTTTTATGATCACTTATTTGTTCGATTCGTCTTCTCCCCGAATAGCCGAATTAATAATAAACTACCAGAAAATCAGATGGTAAGATAATGCATTCCTCTGCATTCTTGAACCATTCATCAAATTATTATGAAACTGTTGTGAAATGTGCGTTACTTTCCTGTTAGGAGGTTTGATTGGAATAAAATGGTTAGAAATTGCATTTTTTGCATGATATCGTGTAATAAAACACCCAATCTTCGGTTTTTGAGCCATCAGTATAGAAGTGAACTGATTCATCTTCCAAGAATTCTAAATTCTCCCAATAAGATCTCGGTGGGATAGTGACTTGGAAATTATTATGAAAAACTAACTGGGGAGTGGTGTAGTCTGTGTTGCATGAGTTTGATCGGACTGAATTCAGAATGATGGCATGACCTATTGTATCATGGCATGACTCATTGAGAGATGGCGTTGAGACGAATAGCCGTGCTCGCTGTCGTTTGTATACAGAAAATATCGAGGGGTGTGAGGTTAAGTAGTATGTCTAGGGCAGCTGAAGGTGTCGAACGAAGAGCTCCACTGATACACATGCTGGCTGACTGTTGGACTTCACTTAGTTTATCACAGTACGTAACTTTATCTAAGGCAGTCCACCATACTGTCACCCCGTAAGTGAGTATAGGTCTAACGACCGCTGTGTAGAGCCAGTGAGTTATATGTGGGGATAATCCCCATTTGTTCCCGATAGATTTTCTTTGCAAGAAAACAGTGCTACTGTGGCTTTTCGTATTCTTTCTTGTGTGCTGGCTTTCTAGTGAAGCTTTTTGTCCAGTATAAAGCCTAGATATTTAGCTTCATCTAAGAAAGTTAGTGAAGTCCCTTTAATAATGGGAGTATTAGTTCAGGAATTTTAAACTTCCTTGTGAATAGGACAAGATCAGTTTTGGTCGGTTTTACACCCAGTCCGCATTTTTCTGCCCATTTCAACAGTTTATTAAGAGCGTTTTTGAATTAGTTCAGTTAGTTTTTCAAGCGTGCTTTCCTGTAACTGCAATGGCAACATCGTCAGCATATGCTATAACTTTAAAACATTGCATAGAAGAGGAGACTCACCTCTATCGTTTATGTCTACTCCCCCATACTGTGTGATGGGAGTTCGCATCGCACCCAATGATGACTTCTGCTTTTTTGCATCTTCGATGAGATTTTTAAGCATGTCGCTAGGGAGAGGGCTGAGCTGGTTATGGCCGAGATAACTGGGTTGCTACCCAGTAAGTTCTATTTTCAGTACGTATCATGGCATGACTCATTGAGAGATGGCGTTGAGACGAATAGCCGTGCTCGCTGTCATTTGTATACAGAAAATATCGAGGGGTGTGAGGTTAAGTAGTATGTCTAGGGCAGCTGAAGGTGTCGAACGAAGAGCTCCACTGATACACATGCTGGCTGACTGTTGGACTTCACTTAGTTTATCACAGTACGTAACTTTATCTAAGGCAGTCCACCATACTGTCACCCCGTAAGTGAGTATAGGTCTAATGACCGCTGTGTAGAGCCAGTGAGTTATATGTGGGGATAATCCCCATTTGTTCCCGATAGATTTTCTTTGCAAGAAAACAGTGCTACTGTGGCTTTTCGTATTCTTTCTTGTGTGCTGGCTTTCTAGTGAAGCTTTTTGTCCAGTATAAAGCCTAGATATTTAGCTTCATCTGAGAAAGTTAGTGAAGTCCCATTAATAATGGGAGTATTAGTTGAGGAATTTTAAACTTCCTTGTGAATAGGACAAGATCAGTTTTGGTCGGTTTTACACCCAGTCCGCATTTTTCTGCCCATTTCAGCAGTTTATTAAGAGCGTTTTTGAATTAGTTCAGTTAGTTTTTTAAGCGTGCTTTCCTGTAGCATCAGCATATGCTATAACTTTAAAACATTGCATAGAAGAGGAGACTCACCTCTATCGTTTATGTCTACTCCCCCATACTGTGTGATGGGAGTTCGCATCGCACCCAATGATGACTTCTGCTTTTTTGCATCTTCGATGAGATTTTTAAGCATGTCGCTAGGGAGAGGGCTGAGCTGGTTATGGCCGAGATAACTGGGTTGCTACCCAGTAAGTTCTATTTTCAGTACGTATCATGGCATGACTCATTGAGAGATGGCGTTGAGACGAATAGCCGTGCTCGCTGTCATTTGTATACAGAAAATATCGAGGGGTGTGAGGTTAAGTAGTATGTCTAGGGCAGCTGAAGGTGTCGAACGAAGAGCTCCACTGATACACATGCTGGCTGACTGTTGGACTTCACTTAGTTTATCACAGTACGTAACTTTATCTAAGGCAGTCCACCATACTGTCACCCCGTAAGTGAGTATAGGTCTAATGACCGCTGTGTAGAGCCAGTGAGTTATATGTGGGGATAATCCCCATTTGTTCCCGATAGATTTTCTTTGCAAGAAAACAGTGCTACTGTGGCTTTTCGTATTCTTTCTTGTGTGCTGGCTTTCTAGTGAAGCTTTTTGTCCAGTATAAAGCCTAGATATTTAGCTTCATCTGAGAAAGTTAGTGAAGTCCCATTAATAATGGGAGTATTAGTTGAGGAATTTTAAACTTCCTTGTGAATAGGACAAGATCAGTTTTGGTCGGTTTTACACCCAGTCCGCATTTTTCTGCCCATTTCAGCAGTTTATTAAGAGCGTTTTTGAATTAGTTCAGTTAGTTTTTTAAGCGTGCTTTCCTGTAGCATCAGCATATGCTATAACTTTAAAACATTGCATAGAAGAGGAGACTCACCTCTATCGTTTATGTCTACTCCCCCATACTGTGTGATGGGAGTTCGCATCGCACCCAATGATGACTTCTGCTTTTTTGCATCTTCGATGAAATTTTTAAGCATGTCGCTAGGGAGAGGGCTGAGCTGGTTATGGCCGAGATAACTGGGTTGCTACCCAGTAAGTTCTATTTTCAGTACGTAGACGTACTGTAGTCAAATCTCCATTGCTGTAATTAGGGAGTAAATATACATTAATATTACTTTTTACCAATATGTAGGATCTGGGGTCACCACAAGCCATGTGTTTATACTACTTTTAAGGTGAGTTGAACTTTGTTTGTCATAGCCAGTTTTATTAGAATTTGAAGGCAGTCCCAGACTAATTTTGATGTAATTTCAAAAGACTTCAATGCAAGCAGTGGAGCTCTGCTGTAGGATTGGATGTAAATGTTCTCATTATTTAGAGATCTGTTTAAATTCTCTCGAACGCAGAGCTCAATTGTCCATACTGGTGAATATGGATGCTTCAGAGCAAGCTCGTATACTCCAGCACAAACTCCTTCATTTGTTTTGGAACCGTCAGTGTACCATATATGAGATTTTTCTTAAAATATCAGTTTATTCTGTTCCCAATTTAGACGGTCCGGAAATCAGTTATCAAAGTTGTGCTTGAAGCTAAATTTTTGGAGACATTTGTCCGTCATTAGAATTCCAAGCAGTTTGAATTTGTTCCATTCCCGTACGATTTTATCATGAACTATTTTGGAATTCTTCAGTGATGAGCATATAGGCATTTGTCATAACTTCTTTCATGATCTCTAGATGAAGTGGTGGTATGTTTAACATGGTTTCTAGTGCTGCTGTGGGTGCTATTTTCATTGCTCCAGTTACGCAGACGCATGCTAGCCTTTGCAGTTTATTTAATTTTGTTCGCACAGGTTTGTTTTGTTTTTTTAAACTATACAGGTGCCGCATATAATATGAGTATGGGTTTTGTTATTGCATTGTACTTCCACAATGTCATGTTGGGGTTAAGTCCCCAATTTTTTCCAAGCAGATTTTTGCAAGTCCACAGTGAGTTCCTAGCTTTGTCTATGGTCTTTTCTAGATGAGAATTTCATGTAAGTTTTGAATCAAGGGTGATCCCTAGATATTTAACTTCCTTTGAAAATTCTATTGCTTCACCACAGACTGACTTCACCACAGACTGACTTCACCACAGACTGACAGCTTTCCTTTGGATTGACGTTTAGACCAACTTTAGTGCACCAATTAGCAACTAGGTTTAATGCTCTCTTTATACGGTTCGGGATTGTGCCTTCGAATTTGCCTCTGATTAGGATTTCTATGTCATCAGCATATTCTTGGACATAAAAACCATGGTCGCTAAGAATGTTAATAGTTCATTAACTACAATGGACCATAATAGAAGCGATAGAACTCCACCTTGTGGACATCCTTTTGCGGCTAAAACGCTTAATTTGTTACTGCCTAGTGAAGTTTTAATTATTTTGTCTTCTAGCATGTTTTTAATCCATTTACATGTAGTATTATCTATTCCTATGTTTTGGATACCTCTTAATACTGGATACATTTAGTATTGTCAAAAGCTCCCTCGATATCCAGGAAGCAACCAACTGCAATTTCCTTTAAAAGGGCATGGATGGCATGGGTGGTTGATTTACCCAGTTGAAACGCAAATTGATTTTTATGAAGGCGGTTTGTTTGTAGCGTCCCATCTCTTATATCTCTGATGTGTCTATCAATGATTTTTTCCATCATTTTAAGAAGGAAAGAGGTAAGACTTATGGGTCTATACGATTTGGGTAGTTCTAATGGTCTTCGACCTACATTGGGAATGTATCTGACAAGATATTGTATCTTACTGTATTAGCTTAATTCAATAAAATAAATTACTAAATTACTAAATTACTAAATTACATCCTTCCAGCTTTTTGTTATGTATATCCATGCATAGCTAGCTCTAAAAATGTTTATAATAATGGGTAGCAGCTGCAAGATGCCCTTTTGAAGTAGTGCAGGAAAAATACGGTCTTCTCCTGGGGCTTTAAAGGGTTGAAAAGACCAGACTACTTAACCTTCATGAAAAATTTGTTTCGATCTCTTCCAGTCTTCTCTGTGTTGTGTAATCAACCTACTCTGAATGGAAATTTCTTGAGATTGTTCTAGTGTACTTGATTCTGGAAAATGTGTGTTGGCTAAGAGCTGTAGCGCTGCAGCTCATTTTCAGTATAAGTACCATCTGGTTTTTTTATGAGACCTGTGAGATTAGTGTGCTGCTTAGAGAGAACTGTATACGAGCACTACTTCTTGTCTGTAAAGGTTCCACAGAAGTTTCTCCACGATTCTCATTTAGCTCTTCTAGTCCCTTGGGTGAATGATTGTTTGTAAACTTCCCATTCCCCATTGTTTTTGGAATTATTAAAGAGTTTTCTAGTTTTACCTCTCAAATATGCTAATTTTTTGTTCCACCATGTAGTGATACGGTTTCCTGTTTTCTCTTTCTCAGAACAGATTTTTCTCCCTGATGAAAGGCAGATGTTATTGCCGTATTGAGGTTTTCACATGAGAGCTCAAGATTGTCAATATTTGTTATATTTATGCTACATACGACTAGCCTATCCGCGAGTTCCTGATGAAAAACGTCCCAGTCAGTGAATTTAGGTTGTCTGTAAGTTTTAGAAATTATTGTTCCTAGCTCTATGTCAAAAAGTATTTGGCGATGGTCCGACATGGAAGTTTCTAATGAAACATGCCAGTTACTAACAAAGTTTTTTATAATAAAGGGTGATATCAAGTACTTCTGCCCTATTTCTGTTTATAAAAGTGGGGGTATTGCCTTGATTTAAAATCTGCAAATTATGTAAATTTATAATAAAGACTCACCTCTGCTGTTAATATTAGTGCTACCCCAGATCGTGTGATGGCCATTGGCTTCGTAGCCTACTATCAGCTGAAGGTTTCTTTCTCCACAACAGTCCACCAGTCCCTGTAGTGGAAAAAAATACATGTCTCTGGAGTCTTCAGGCAGGTAAGCTGAGCACATGACTGCATCTATCTAACCTGTCGTAGTGGGTAGCTCCACTATTGCCACTACCATGTCTTTGTTTATAAACTCTGGAATTGGAAAAGTATTAATATTGTTTTTAATTAAAATGCATGCCCTAGGCGTTCCGTCATTTACGGAGTCATAAATTAACACACCTGAGAGTCCCTTTACCTGTTCTTTGAATATGTATGGCTCCTGGATAAAGGCGACATCTAGGTGATCTTTTTTGAATTTGTTGCACAGAACTGCTGACCCAGATTTGGCATGATGTAAATTAATCTGAATTCACCTAATTCCCATGAGGGTTTTATGGGTCCTTTTGGCAACGTTGCCAATGTTAGAGAGTAACTCCGCTCGTGGGTCTGCTTCTAACAGGCTAGGCATATAGTCAGTGACATTCAGTGAGTTCTCTTGGTCTGTTATTGTTTTTTGTTGTTTTTCTTGGGCTGCTGCTCCAAGATCAACTGTTTTGCTTCAGTCTTTGTTGCGCTTTTTCTTGGGAGTGAGCTGTGGCTCTCGTCTTGTCTGCACCAGGGCGGTTGAAGTTGGAGTTATCCGGTTTAGGTAAACCCTTAATGCGGATATGTAGCTGGAAGAAATTCAGGAATAATTTGAATTTCTGTTCCACTACAGAATTTTTTGACTTTTTGGACATCTTATCATTCTTAGGAATGAAGGCTACACAAGTGTAGATTTTTGGTATGTCATCGCCCAGAAATGTTTTTTACCAAACTAACAATTTTACTTGTGTAAGGTCCAATTTCAAAAAATTAGTAAGCTATTATTTCTTTAGTGTCGTCATAAGGCTTATTTATAGATGTTAACTGTTTTTATTGAATATTTTAAATAATAGTTTCCTTAAAGCCTTTGGCAGAAAATACTCGCAAGCTATACGGAGGGACGATAAAATCGCTTTTTATAAGGTCGCTGTAAGGTTTGTCAAAGTTAGTCAGACAAAATCTAAATGTAAAGGCTTGTATAAAGCTTTATACTCGAAATCAATGAAAAGGCTTGTTAACCGAAGCAATGCGAACAGTCAAAATAATTTCTTTTTTTTTTTTTTTATATTGAGCGTGCACTAAAGGGGTTATGAATACCCTTATAATGATTAAACACAGTGCGAGCAATTAGGAAATGAGGATAGGATTAGAAAGGAGAAACCGATGCACATTGGTTTTGAATGTCTGCAGACTGTAATGAGTGGGAAATACTGTGTCTGGTAAAGCATTCCACATTCACGTAGTGCGGCTAAAGAAAGAATCTCTGTACTTAACAGTACGTCCGAAATTGGGTTCAAGGGTAAACTGATGGGCATTCCTAGCAGTGCGGGTATTACGGTTGAATTGTTTAAGGGGAGGAATGCAACTGGCTATTTCACTAGAGCATTGTTTATAAAAATAACGATAAAACAATGACAGGCATGAGACCTTGCGGCGGTGTTCAAGAGAAGCAAATGTCTCAGTAAGAGAACGATCTCCTATCATTTTTAAAGCTCTTTTTTCAATTCTATCCAGAAGACTCAAGTACGTTATTGGAGCTCCGGCCCAAATATGAGAGTTATACTCAAGTTTGGGACGAATAAAAGCTTTGTAAATTGTAGCCAGATCAGAAGGGGTAAAAAACTTCTTGCATCGTCGGAGAAAACCTAAACACTTAGCAGCATTTTTGGCTATGTCAAATATATGATCACTCCACAGCAAGTGGTTTGTGATGCACATACCTAGGACCGATAGTTGTTCAATCTCCTCGATGCAAGTACCACCCATGGATAGTGGCATTGGGGGAGGGTTACGCTTTTCAGACAGTAGGCAGCATTGAGTTTTCGAAGCATTAAATTCTACACGGTTTTTAAATCCCCATTGAACAATGCTGTCAAGATCAGAATTTAATGAGCTTATCATACGCTGCCGTTGACAGTCCACATCCGAAGAACAAGGATGAGAATCTAAAAACGAATATGAAAAGCAGAGGGTACTGTCATCAGCGAAACAATGTAGTGGGTTAGAAGTTTCAGACAAAAGATCATTTATAAAAATAAGGAAGAGCGTCGGAGACAAAACGGAGCCCTGGGGCACACCAGCGTTTATTTTGTGGATATCAGATTTGAACCCGTCCAATACTACTTGAATTGAACGGTCCGAAACGTAATTTCTAACCCAACAAAGAAGAGATTCATCAATACCAAAAGCACGCATTTTCGATAAGAGAGCTTGATGCCAAACTCTATCAAATGCCTTTGAAATATCAAGTGCAATAATCTTACTTTCTCCAAAACGATGTAAAGATTTATTCCACTGTTCGGTGAGATAAACCATGAGATCACCAGTGGACCTATTGCAACGAAAGCCATACTGCCGGTCATTAAGAAGCTTCCGTTCTTCAAGATATTTCTTAAGCTGAAAATTGATCAGCGTTTCCATGACCTTGGAAAGAAGGGACGTAAGTGCAATTGGACGATAGTTAGAGGGGGAGGAGGATTCACCTTTTTTAGGGACAGGCTGGACAAATGCAGTTTTCCATAAACTCGGAAAGAGACCAGTAGAATAGGACAGATGGAAAAGCTTACGCAGTGGTTTTGCCAGCGTTGAAGAACACCTCTTCAGAACAATAGCGGGGATACTATCCAGGCCAGCGGATTTGTGAATGTCAAGATCTTTTAGGACTCTAGCAACTGAACGAGTGCGAAAGAAGATTAGTCCCATAGAATCGTTTACGCTTTGAAGTACAGGAGGAGTCATGTCACTCATTGGCAGCATCGAATTAACAGCAAACTGTGCTGCAAGCAGATTGGCTTTATCAATCGAGCTTACAAAAGGAGTGTCATTGGAAACGAGCGTAGGAACTGACGATGACGTAGTGTTGCGCACATTTTTTACAAATGACCAAAAAATTTTACTACCTTTGGGACATTGTAGTATTTTTTGCCTTAATTTCTGGTCATGCAAAAATTTAATGCGTCGAATATGTCCGTTACAATTCTTTCTAGCTTGTTTGAACTTATTCCGGTTTTCCTCAGTAGGGTTGGCTTTATAAATCCGGAAACTTACATCTTTGATCCTAATAACCTCTTTACAGCTCGAATCAAACCATGAGTTTTCTTTAGGTTTAATAGATTTTACCCTATTCGGGATAAAATTTCTCATTCCTAAAAGAATTAAGTTTGTAACCATATCTGTGCTGGAATCCACGTCACTATCGAGGAAGCATAGTGACCAGTTAAAGATCCTGAAGAAGTCGTTGAGACCGTTCCAGTTGGCTTTCTCATATTGCCATACGGTTCTCGTAGGGTTTTTCTCTTTAACTGGGGTTTTTTGGCATGAGAAATTAGCAGATATGACACAATGGTCTGATGTGCCTAGAGGCGGTAATACACTAATCGTATATTTATTAGGATCAGAGGTAAGAAACAAGTCTAGAGTGTTGGCGGACTGACCTGCAACGTCAGGAATCCGAGTCGGCTCATCAACTAACTGAGTCAGGTGGTTTAACTCAGCAAAGATCTGCGACCTTGTCGTGGTGGTAGGGCTTAAACTGTTCATTATTCTACGGCATCTAAGATGTCTTGATCAGTGAACTAACAGCAGTCCGGGTGAACGGCACACCCTAGGACGTTCACCCTCAAGTTTGGTGGTGAAGAACCAGAGCATACCTGAATGTTTATTTATAAACATCTTCAGAGTAATGTCCGTGTTCAATAGGTAACCTATCCCAGGATTAACTGGGTAACGGCCCTACATCAAGCAAAAGTAGTTAGGGCAGGGGAATCACGAAAGTGTCCTTGACGATTACTCATTTAAACGTTTGATAGGGAACTTTCATAACATGAGTGTTTTGTTAGTTTTACACTGGGCTAGTGCCATATTGTGAAAGTAGCAAATAAGCAGGGTGGTCTTTGTAACTCAAGGAGGCCACCCGAAAAGGCGGTAGATAACTACTCTATCCCAGAACATAAACTGGGTAACGAGCGTTACTACCGTCAAAAAACTTGAGTAAGTCAAGTAGAATTGACAGAAGTTGAGATGTGGAACTTGAGTGGGTTCCAGTTCAAGACATACTTGGGCTACATCTTCAGGGTAGGCAATCCCTGTGACTTTGCAGGTAAAGTCAGAATGTCAAAGTGTTACAGTTGGGAGTATTTCCCCAACTACACGACGTTTTAGGTTTGACGTACAATAAACTTAGCACGGGTGTTAGGGGGCCCTAGAGTTTGTTCGAGAGGAATGTCCCTTGTGGAATTTAATCATGATCATTCTCTACCCTAACAGCTGGGCTGGCCCTTTCGGGGAGCTTCGTGCTGGCTGTGGTTATCCATAGCGGAAACATTTGGCACCTCGGTGCAAGAGATGTAGATCGGTCTCGCTTCTTAACAAGGAGTGTGCACATACCTACATGTTCTCAATTTGTTACTGCTTTATAATCTACTTCGGTAATTATATTTCAGGACGCTGGTTAACGTTTGATTTAACTCGCAGTGGAGCGCCACCGTGGAGTTAAGTCTTAATAGATAGTGTATCCACGTTAAATTTCAGTTTCATTCTTCCTTCGGGTGTTGTCTGACCAGAATAGCGCAGCCACGAAGAATTGTGAACATTGAAATCGCCCGTAACAACGATCTCACTGTGCGGAAAGTGGGATACAATTCTCTGGATAGAGTCGGACAGCGCATCGAATTCGTTGGAAGTCGAATTACTATCCAAACTTGGGCTACGATAAATAAAACATGTGTGAATGATGCGCCTTTGGACGGTGAATTTAAACCACATATAATTGAAATTTGTGTTGGTGCACTGACCATATTGTGGTAGAAGTTGATAGGCAACATCATTCCGTACATATACGGCTAGACCATGGTGAGAAAAGAATAAAGGCACGAAGCTATAACCGTAAAGGTTAAACTCCGAGTGGTCAGTGGTTTCACCAACCTGAGTTTCGCTTAGTGCCAAAATAGCTGGCCTGTTCAAAACAGTATGAACGTACGCAGCATGGAAATTTTTCCTAAGCCCACGAATGTTGCTATAATGAACACTGAACTTACCAGCCATCACAATACACAAAAACACAAAAAAAAACCAAAACAAGACAGTTAACTATGAAGCAAATTCATTTTGGACACTAAAACTTCACAGTTGTAATTTACCATTAGTGTTATGCCTTAATGGCAAATTAAAACTGATCCGCTCCTGAACCCCAAAAAAAATTTAACCGCAATTTATCTAGTTATCATTTCACATAGTCTATTGCCGCACTGTATGATATGTATATACCAGCAGTACTTGCAGTGGCTATGCGAAACAATTGTGGGCGTAGGTGGAACAGAGAGGGAGGGGAGCACAAGGAAGACTCGTTGTGTTGTTTTTTATTTTATTTTTCTTTATATTGATAGATGAATGTGCACTGCACTGCACTGAAGAAACTTGGTTATTTTATTTGGCAATTTTTTTTTGGTTTTATTATTGCACACGCGGCGCGTAGGTTTCTTTATTTTGATTTAAGTTTTATGCGATTGAAAAAAAGGGAGGTGGAATTTATGTGTTTATTTATTATTCTGTTTTATTTTATCAACACAGCAGAGACAAATGTACTACGCTCCCACGCGTGCGCTCACGGTGAGATGTAGATCGGAACTTGCAAATTAAAAAGGTGTCTATTAATTCAAGTCCATCACTATTTTATAAAATGTATTATTAATATACAATAATAGTTTTTAAAACGTTTTATTTTAAGATAATATTGATAATTTTTTTTTTCGAGGTGTAGAACTTTAAATTTTCATTACTTTTCAAGACGGCGACCGATTTAACAGCTGTCAAGTGATTTATTCTCAGTTTGGTTTGGCAATTTTGAATTGAGCAATCGTGGTTCCAACAAGACGGCACAACATGTCACACAGCTCGTGCCACAATCGATTTATTGAAAGACACGTTTGGTGACCGCCTAATTTTACGTTTTGGACCTGTGAATTGGCCTCCAAGATCTTGTGATTTAACACCGCTAGACTATTTTCTGTGGGGTTATGTAAAGTCATTAGTCTATGCGGATAAACCACAAACGCTTGCCCATTTGGAAGACAACATTCGCCGTGTTTTTGCCGATATACGGCCACATATGTTGGAAAAAGTCATCGAAAATTGGACGTCCAGATTGGTCTACATCCGAGCCAGCCGTGGCAGTTAAATGCCAGAAAACATATTTAAATTTAATGCCACAATATTATCTTTCGAGTAAATAAAAAATCATGTTAATCGAATATTTCATCGCTGTTTTATTGCAATTTAAAGTTCTATACCTCTAAAAAAAAACACCCTTAATAAATGAACGATAACCCATATGGCTTGTATAGAGTTATCACAAGACTTCTTTAAGGTTGCTAAACATTTATATGCAGTCGTTGCAGTTAATAACAAACTAAAGAAAACTATAGTTCCCTTAAGAAAGCTATTGCAATACCACTTGGAAAATATGCCACGTGGTGTGTTTGTTAATGACAGCTATAGCTCACATAAAAAAATTATCTCTTCGCTTAGTTGTTGATGACATTAACAAACTTAAGGAGGTAAATGGTCTCTTTAATTTGTTGTTTTGCTACAATTGGCATTATAACAAGAAAATGTTGAAAATGGAGTGTAAATGTTTTTTAACACATCAAATTATCAAACTTTATTATCATAACAGGCAGTTAATATAATAAGTATGAATTAAAAAAACTGCTAATGCTGAATTTTAAATCGATCTGTATAGCTACATATCTGTTCCTGTAGCACCAAGTAGGTACGGTATCAACTGGTTAAAATTCGATCTTCCTTCTCAATACATAACATTGGCCTAGTAGATGAGTGTTTGACGACTGTCAGTCGTTCAGCAACCGTGGAAGAGTGCACATCGTTGGCGGCTTTCACAGTGTAAATTTCAAGTAGAGACGCGAGTGCTTTTAGTAGTGAGTTAGATCTACCAAAACCAAGTGGCAAGTTAGCCTAGGTGGTAGAGGAGCAGATTCCCAAAATATAAGGAACAAGACCCTACTGGTTTATACAAGAACGCGACAATCGACGCACTACACCGACAAAAAAGTGGACTGCTGACTAGGTTGAAACTTCTTTATAGACGTTTCATGGACACACGTGATCTGGAGATTAGGACATTGAAGTCGTCGATCAAAAAGATTAACGTTCTGATTAAACAAAACTATAGATTATCTATTAATTTATATTGGGATAACAGAATTCGGGCTGTTAATTCTAGCGACCCTAGTATGTTTCCCCAAATAAATAAGATATTTAGAAGAAATGATCAAAACGATCTTCCATGTCTTAAACTCCAGAGGACAACAGATAACGAAGACGTACTAACGATTGCGGGAATTGATCCGGAAGGTGCCGTTTTCGATGATAATTATTATATTATAGAAGATCCTCAGGAAAAGGTAGAGGCTGTAGGGGCTGCTTTCCAGCAAGTGTATAAGGTGAATGCTAGCATTCGTCCGAATCATGACCTGGAGAACAGAGCCTTACTGCACAACTTCTACCTTGGAAATAACATAACGCAATGGCGATCTGAGAATACTGGTTTCACCGGGTTCAATGATGAAAATTTGGCAAACGCCACCATCGCCGAGCAAAATGGACCCAGTTCATTGTTAATTTCGAAGGTAGAACTTCAGTTAATTTTTCAAACATTAAAGAAAAAGAAATCTGCGGGGGTCGATGGTATACCCATCGTTGTGTTACGACATCTCCCTGAGGAAGCCATAGACATTTATACCACACTGTTTAACAACGCATTGAATAATGCATATTATCCAGTGAGTTGGAAGACAGCTGTGGTCCATCCTCTCCCCAAAAAGGGAAAGGACAGCTCCAATCCGGCAAATCTTCGGTCGATAAGTCTTCTTCCAAGTATCAGTAAGGTATTCGAAAAGATTCTCAATAGAGCTCTGTTCAAGTGGGCTGAGGACAAGAATATTATTCCAGACAATCAGTTTGGCTTTAAGGCGGGACATGACACTATTCATGCCGCGTCTAAGTTAGTTTCTGATGTTCAATGGAACAAAACGAAAAATCAATGCACAGGTGCCGTTCTTGTTGATTTGGAGAAGGCTTTCGACACCGTATGGTTAGAGGGTCTTTATCTGAAATTAACTAGATTTGGCATAAATAAACCACTGTTATATATGCTTCATGACATGCTCAATGGCAGAAAGTTTGTTGTCAAAAGTGGCAATGTAACTTCCACCACAACTTTTGATATTAAAAACGGTCTACAGCAAGGAGCTGTGAACTCGCCGATTCTTTTTAGTATTTACACCAGCGATCTGATAGGTAGTCTCACTCATGCGATTGCGTATGCCGATGACCTTGTAGCGTACAGGACGGGTCCAAAAGTTGAAGTCATCAGAATTCTCTTGCAGCGTGACTTCGACAAGATTCAGCAATATTGTGATGACTGGAAGTTAAAAATTAACTTTCAGAAATCAGAAACTATCCTGTTTAGAACCCCTTTGTCTAAGGCTTCTAGGGATACAAGAAAGAACTGGAGAAATCTAGTGATCGTTGGACCAAGTGGACATCCACTGGCGAGTAAAGATGTAGTAAAATACCTTGGTATCTGGCTAGATCAGTATCTATATTTCAATCGACATATAGATGCTGCTGTGGCCAGAGCTAGGGGAGCGTTTGCTCTGACAAGACGGTTGTTTTATAGCAGCCGCCTTGAAAACAGGGTGAAGGTGATTTGCTACATGGCCCTCATCCGGCCGATGATTGCCTATGGGTGCCCTGTGTGGTTTAACGTTGCCCCATCTCAAATGGAAAAGATTCGGGTGTTTGAGAGGCAGTGTCTTAGGACCTGTCTTGGATTACACAGAACACCAGAGTCGGAGTACAAACATTATTATGCCAACGAGGTCTTATACAACGGGGCCAATATAAACAGGATAGATAACTTTTTAATTAAGCTGATTCGGGGTCACATTGCAAGAGCGATGACCTCAGCCAATGGACTTATTTTCGGGGCTTACTACCCCAATGAAGAATATAGTGAGAGCGTTTGTCTTAACGGATTCATCCCGCCCGAGACATTCCTCTATTTAGACAGTCGGGGGCTGATACAGGATAGATTGGCGGTTCCGTTAATCTACCACGTCGGCCGTAGAACTGTGGATCGGCGAATCCTGTATGGTCGAGACGTCGGCTCTGGGAACGGAGCAGAGCGTCTGCGGTTCAGTAGAGCTGTGCCCCTTCGGGACAAAAGGGACTTTTATAAGCAAGTTCAAAAATACTGGTGGTTGGGTGACCACCTTGATATGGATGGTTAGTCATAGTTGTTGCCTTGGCCGACCTGCGTATTTTTAAGTATTAATAGGTTTATTTTATGTAGGACAGTGGTGGCACCAAAAAAATATAAAAAAATTAAATGGCATTTGTTGGTGTGTATGTGCATTTGGCGCTTTTAAATATATATATAAAATATATATATATATTTATAAGCGTGTGCACATACGCATTGGCTGCTGCGCAAAAAAAAAAAAAAAAAAAAAAAAAAATGCTGCTGGTGGCTGTTCTAGTTTTAAGTTATTTTAAGTATTCTTAAGTAGTTTTAAGTTATTTAAGTAATTTACGTATATTTACGTATATTTTAGTTTAGGTTAATTTAGTTTTATTATTTAGGTAAAGGGTAGTTTTAAGTTTTTATATATAAAATAAAATGTCTCGAAAAACGAGTTTTTAAAAATTTTCTCGTTTAGTTTTAAGTAATTTTGAAGTTTAATATAAGTTAGTTTTTACGCTCAAAGGCATTTTCAATATATAGTTATAGTATAATTTAGAGCGCCCGTATGGGGCCAGTAAGTTAGTTAAGTTATTCTGTAAGCTAGTTTTTTAGATTTTTGTCTAGCATTTAAGTTAGTTATAAGTTAAATTGAAAATAAAAATGAATTTATAAAAAAAAAAAAAAAAGAGGAGCAGATTTCAGAGTGGAAGGTCGTGGGTTCGATTCTCACCCCGGGCAAGGCCTTTTTTTAAATAATTTCTGGCAGGAGGTTTCAAAGAGAAGGAAACAACAGCAGCAACAACAAGAAGAGCAGATGGGAAAACCAACGGGGACATCGAAAGATGGTCCCCCAACAACAAGGAAGACAGTTGGAGGAACATCAGGTGATGTGTCATCCGACAGTCAAATAGCGGGGCCATCAGGCCAAGCTCAAAGAGAAACTGTAGGAGGGCAGTCCAAAGCCCAAAAAGCAACAACAACAGCAGCAGCAGCAGCAGTACCAGGAAAGCCCAAAGTGGCAACAACAACAACAACAGCAACGACAACTACAACAACATCGTCATCGGCACGTGCCGAGGTCGGAACAAGCAGCATGGCAACTGCAAAAACATCGAGCCCTATTAAAGGGAAAAGTCCAGGAGCGGCATGTGTCGATGAACCAGACCCACTGAAGAGAAGGCGCTACATCAGATATAAGCCAAATCTGGTTGTTAAGAAGCGCACCTCAGATATAGAGGCAGCGCAAAAAATAGGAGGGCGCGGACGTTCAGCCAAGGCCTCGGCTCAGGCAAAAATACAGAGGCAGCTGGATAGCTCCTCCAACGACGATGACGACAACGAAAACAACGACAAGAACGTAGAAGGCGATGATGAAGCGGAGGTGGATGACAGGCACGTCAAAAAGGCTGACGGAGCGATCGCCGCTGTCAATCCAAATGATAAGGACGCCAGTCTAACCGGCGAAGAAAACGCCGCTGACGATAATGCTGATGACATCTCTTACATGTCTGTTGAAGGAGAAGGACATTACGTCAGTGGCGAGGTAGTTGAGCTGTCCGACGAAGAAGAGGACAAGCAAATCGAGGCTTTAACAGAGCAGATCTCTTCGCTCATAGAGCTTGTTGAAGCGCTCAAGAAGAAGCAGGAGGCAAGACGGGAGAAGGAGCGCATAGTTGCTCTTGAGCAGCGCACCCGCCAACAAGCGCTCCAAGAGCAAGCTTCGCTACAACAGCAGCCTCCTCAGAAACAAAAACCACTCCCAGACCAGCAGCAGCCACAGAAGCAGCAGTCAAAGAAGCAGCAACAGAAACAGCTTCAAAAACCACAACAACCGTTTCAGCAACCACAGCATCAGCCTCAGCAACAGCAAGCAAAACAAAAACAACAACAACAACAACCACAACAGCAACGACAACAGACACAGAAGCAGCAACAGCAGCAGCAACAACAGCAACAGCAACAACCGCAACAGCAACAACCGCAGCAGTCACAACAGCAGCAGACCCAACAGCAGCCGATGCAACAGCAGCAGAGACAACAGCAGCAGTCACAACAACAGCAACAACAGCAACAGCCACAAGCAAAGAAAGGTAAGGTGCCACCTATTAATACTTATAAAATGCATTTAAAAGACACAATTGAAATATGTAGGAAATGGTTAAAGGCGCGCTGCCTGAGCGACCCTTTAAGATCCTAGCTGTGAATGTAAATTCGCTGATTAGGACCGAACGTAGAGCAAATCTCTTTCATTTGCTGCAAGACCAAAGTCCTGATGTGTTTATGGCTAGCGAAACTAAGCTTTCCCAGAAACACAAATTGACTAATAATAATTACAATATCGTGCGAAGGGATCGGCCTAACTCCTCTCAAGGGGGTGGGGTCGCAATCTTCATACGAAAGGGCATTAAATTTAAGGTTATATATAATAGTGAAGTGCGAAGATTTGGACAGCTAGAAGCCTGCATCATTTGCATTCCGCTCCTTCAGGGGAAAAGAATGTACGTGATCGCGGCGTACGCACCCGAAGCACCTCAGCCTGCTAATTTTATCGCAGAACTCGATAAACTTTTCGAATGCTTAAGACTGCACTTGGATGAAAATTATTATCTAATGGCAGGAGATTTGAACGCCAAACATGAAGATTGGGGAAATCAAATTCATAATCCGAGAGGGTACCATTTATTTAATTGGATGGGTCGTCGCAGTGTTGAGTGTAGGATCGATCTTTTTGCGACAGATAGACCTTCGTTTACTAGGAGCGGTGGCTTTCTGGATCTTTTACTGCTTGACTCACGACTTGTTTTAACTGACGCAACAAATCAACAGACAAGAAACTGTTTACGAACAATCGAATACGACAGCGATCACTGCGGACTTGCCACCGTAATACAGCTTCCGAGCGAACTTGTGGAATTGGATGAGTATGTGCCTGTGCACTCTTACAATTTCAGTAAGATGCGCTGGCCACGCTTCTCCAACGCCTTGGCAAGAGAAATACGTTCCGATGACATTTCTCCACCAAATGACAGAAACCTGACGAACCTCGAGATCGACGGGTTTCTGACTCAAATGGATACGACTATAAAACGAACAATGGACAAAACAATCCCAAAATATAAGGAACAAGACCCTACTGGTTTATACAAGAACGCGACAATCGACGCACTACACCGACAAAAAAGTGGACTGCTGACTAGGTTGAAACTTCTTTATAGACGTTTCACGGACACACGTGATCTGGAGATTAGGACATTGAAGTCGTCGATCAAAAACATTAACGTTCTGATTAAACAAAACTATAGATTATCTATTAATTTATATTGGGATAACAGAATTCGGGCTGTTAATTCTAGCGACCCTAGTATGTTTCCCCAAATAAATAAGATATTTAGAAGAAATGATCAAAACGATCTTCCATGTCTTAAACTCCAGAGGACAACAGATAACGAAGACGTACTAACGATGGCGGGAATTGATCCGGAAGGTGCCGTTTTCGATGACAATTTTTATATGATAGAAGATCCTCAGGAAAAGGTAGAAGCTGTAGGGGCTGCTTTCCAGCAAGTGTATAAGGTGAATGCTAGCATTCGTCCGAATCATGACCTGGAGAACAGAGCCTTGCTGCACAATTTCTATCTTGGAAATAACATAACGCAATGGCGATCTGAGAACACTGGTTTCACCGGGTTCAATGACGAAAATTTGGCAAACGCCACCATCGCCGAGCGAAATGGACCCAGTTCATTGTTAATTTCGAAGGTAGAACTTCAGTTAATTTTCCAAACATTAAAGAAAAAGAAATCTGCGGGGGTCGATGGTA
The DNA here is from genome assembly GCA_951217065.1 of Baccha elongata. NCBI lineage: Eukaryota > Metazoa > Arthropoda > Insecta > Diptera > Syrphidae > Baccha > Baccha elongata. The sequence continues at coordinate 84,940,031 of OX578274.1, forward strand.
TACCCAACATTGTGTTACGACATCTCCCTGAGGAAGCCATAGACATTTATACCACACTGTTTAACAACGCATTGAATAATGCATATTATCCAGTGAGTTGGAAGACAGCTGTGGTCCATCCTCTCCCCAAAAAGGGAAAGGACAGCTCCAATCCGGAAAATCTTCGGTCGATAAGTCTTCTTCCAAGTATCAGTAAGGTATTCGAAAAGATTCTCAATAGAGCTCTGTTCAAGTAGACTGAGGACAAGAATATTATTCCAGACAATCAGTTTGGCTTTAAGGCGGGACATGACACTATTCATGCCGCGTCTAAGTTAGTTTCTGATGTTCAATGGAACAAAGCAAAAAATCAATGCACGGGTGCCGTTCTGGTTGATTTAGAGAAGGCTTTTGACACCGTATGGTTAGAGGGTCTTTATCTGAAATTAACTAGATTTGGCATAAGTAAACCACTGTTATATATGCTTCATGACATGCTCAATGGTAGAAAGTTTGTTGTCAAAAGTGGCAATGTAACTTCGACCACAACTTTTGATATTAAAAACGGTCTACAGCAAGGAGCTGTGAACTCGCCGATTCTTTTTAGTATTTACACCAGCGATCTGATAGGTAGTCTCACTCATGCGATTGCGTATGCCGATGACCTTGCAGCGTACAGGACGGGTCCAAAAGTTGAGGTCATCAGAATTCTCTTGCAGCGTGACTTCGACAAGATTCAGCGATATTGTGATGACTGGAAGTTAAAAATTAACTTTCAGAAATCAGAAACTATCCTGTTTAGAACCCCTTTGTCTAAGGCTTCTAGGGATACAAGAAAGAACTGGAGAAATCTAGTGATCGTTGGACCAAGTGGACATCCACTGGCGAGTAAAGATGTAGTAAAGTACCTTGGTATCTGGCTAGATCAGTATCTATATTTCAATCAACATATAGATGCTGCTCTGGCCAGAGCTAGGGGAGCGTTTGCTCTGACAAGACGGTTGTTTTATAGCAGCCGCCTTGAAAACAAGGTGAAAGTGATTTGCTACATGGCCCTCATCCGGCCGATGATTGCCTATGGGTGCCCTGTGTGGTTTAACGTTGCCCCATCTCAAATGGAAAAGATTCGGGTGTTTGAGAGGCAGTGTCTTAGGACCTGTCTTGGATTACACAGAACACCAGAGTCGGAGTACAAACATTATTATGCCAACGAGGTCTTATACAACGGGGCCAATATAAACAGGATAGATAACTTTTTAATAAAGCTGATTCGGGGTCACATTGCAAGAGCGATGACCTCAGCCAATGGACTCATTTTCGGGGCTTATTACCCCAACGACGAATATAGTGAGAGCGTGTGTCTTAACGGTTTCATCCCGCCCGAGACATTCCTCTATTTAGACAGTCGGGGGCTGATACAGGATAGATTGGCGGTTCCGTTAATCTACCACGTCGGCCATAGAACTGTGGATCGGCGAATCCTGTATGGTCGAGACGTCGGCTCAGGGAACGGAGCAGAGCGTCTGCGGTTCAGTAGAGCTTCGGGACAAAAGGGACTTTTATAAGCAAGTTCAAAAATACTGGTGGTTCGGTGACCACCTTGATATTGATGGTTAGTCATAGTTGTTGCCTTGGCCGACCTGCGTATTTTGAAGTATTAATAGGTTTATTTTATGTAGGACAGTGGTGGCACCAAAAAAAATATAAAGCACATTAAATGGCATTTGTTTGTGTGTATGTGCATTTGGCGTTAAATATATATATATAAATTATATATATATTTATAAGCGTGTGCGCATACGCATTGGCTGCTGCACAAAAAAAAAAAAAAAAAAAAAAAAAAAAAAAAAAAAAAAAAACGCTGCGGGTGGCTGTTCTAGTTTTAAGTTATTTTAAGTATTTTTAAGTAGTTTTAAGTTAATTACGTATATTTACGTATATTTTAGTTTTATTTAGGTTAATTTAGTTTTATTTAGGTAAAGGGTAGTTTTAAGTTTTTATATAAAATAAATGTCTTGGAAAACGAGTTTTAAAAAAAAAATTTCTCGTTTAGTTTTAAGTAATTTTGAATTTTAATTTAAGTTAGTTTTTACGCCCAAAGGCATTTTTAATATATAGTTATAGTATAATTTAGAGCGCCCGTATGGGGCCAGTAAGTTAGTTAAGTTATTCTGTAAGCTAGTTTTTTAAGGTTTTTGTCTAGCATTTAAGTAGTTATAAGTTAAATTGAAAATAAAAATTGAATTAAAATGCAAAAAAAAAAAAAAGAGTGTTTGACTGGGGTGCGGTAGGTCGCAAGTTCGATCCCTGTGTGAGGCAAGTAAGTTTTTTTCAATAATAATAAAATTATATAACTAGGTTTCAGAAAAGGCATTGAAGAAACTCAGCACTTGAACGAAGAAAATATGGTCTCAAATAAAATAAATCGAAATAAAAGATAAACAAAAATGAAAAAGGAAAAAGTCGTTAAAAAAATTATTTTAAATTTTGTTTGAATTATTTTTGTTTCGGTAAGATTTCCGTAATGACTTCTGTAAGTCCCTAGCGAAACACTTTAAAAGAAATTATTGCCTCCTTAAGAAAGTCTTGTGACAACTTTTTAGCGAAACAAAAAGCCTTTCCTAGCAAAGTATTGTTTCCATTGCAAAGCATTCAGGCCTTATCCAAACTGTTTATTAAGAGTTATAACTTCGCTTATGTGCGCCAAATAGGTTTCTATAAGATTGATTACAGTTGTTATAAAAATAATAAAATAGCTTCTATTGGCCTTTATGAAAATTAAATTGTTACTTGGGTAATTTCCCTGCGGCCATGGCTTTATTCTTTTAACTGCTAACATGAGCCATTTTTTGGTATATTTGTCGTGGCAGGTAATGGATAGCCATCCATCTCTGGGGTGCAACAGTAACAAATTTGATGGGATGTTTGTTTTCTGCATTGTCCACTTCATTGATTATGCATTTCTTCACCAGTTGTATTTGTTGCGCCGACAGAGATTCTTCCGGATGCACTTTACATTGGGTAGTTGCATCCCTGTAGGATGCCCCTTATGTAGAGGGTTTCGGATCTGCTGATGCGGATAGGCTCTTCAAAATTATCTTTAAGGAGACGCACTTGAAGCGGTAAGGTGTCGGTTGCTGCTACATGAACAGGTTCCGGGGGTAATCAGCACACTTAAATTGCTATAAGGAAGGCCTGAGGTAATAATTAATAACCTTATTGAGAAAACAAGAAAAGAGCCATCACCTAGAGTAGACAAACTTCTGTTCTGTTATGGAAGCAAGTGAACTGCACGCAAATTTAAGAAATCCTTGTCTTCTTCAAGAAATGACGGAAAAATTACCCCCGAAACTTCGTTTAGATTGGGGATGTTATCGGAGAAGTGTAGACTGGGCAGATCTATATACCTTTAATAGTTTGCTTACCGACGTAGCACATTCAGCCTCCGAGGTAACACAAATAAACCCTTTTACATACAGCTCACCACGAACTGAAAAATAACCTCTGTTCTTCAGATTGCAAATCTTTGGATTTGTGTCAACAATTCTTAAATATGAACCTAAATGATAGATGGAATGTGACAAAAAGATTTTTTATATGTCGCATATGTGACAAAAAGATTTTTTATATGTCGCACATGCCTTCGTGACCATGGAAGGAATCGCTGCTATACAATGAAAGTTTGTGGTATTGATGGTTGCAATTACAAACATCACAATTTACTTCACAAAATTCGTAAGACCATGTCTGCAGGCGTCAACCATCACCAAAATAAAAACAAAAATATTCTCATTAAAATCGTCCCAGTCACAGTCCACAATGGAGGTAAACAGATCAACACATTTGCCTTTCTTGGTGATGGCTCCTCTATATCGTTGATGGAAGCAGAATTTGCAACTGAGTTAGGTGCGGAAGGTAAAACACGGCCGCTGTGCCTCAAGTAGACAGCGAATACCCATCGTACCGAAACCGAAATAAATATACAAATTTCTTCAAACTCTTCCGGAAAGAAATTTAATTTATTCAACATACGCACTATCCCTTCACTTAATCTTCCAACGCAAAGTGTACACATAAAAAAATTATCTTCTAGGTATACATATTAAAAAGAAGTTCCAATCGAACCATACTCCGATGCTAAACCCAGACTGTTGCTGGGACTAGATCAGTGGAAGCTGAGTATACCACTGCGATCTAAAGAAGGCATCGAAAACCAACCGGTTGCATAAAAAAAAGATTAGGGTGGATAAAATATGGACCGCACGAAGTAAACCTTGGAGAAGAACAACAAAAGCATTACAATTATCATAATGGTGATTGTATTAAGAACGAGGATAAATACCTCAGCACATTGTTTAAAGAATTGATTGCGGTAGAATCAGCTGACACCTCATAAACAAAATTTATACGTTCACGCGATGCTGAAAGAGCAGAAACAATTATGAATAAAAACACAAACAAGAATGGTATTCGTTTTGTGGTTCCTTTATTGTGGAAGTATGAGAACACGGACATACCTGATAGCCGGGCGATGGCTAAGAGACGACTGTTGTGCTTAGAAAAGAAAATGTCAAAAGATCCTACTTTGTATGAGAATTTAATCGAACAAGTCAAAAAGTATGTTCGAAAACAATACGCCAGAATGCTTTGCAAGGAAGAAATCGTAAATAAATACGCTCGTGTATGGTATCTACCTACCTTTCCGGTGTTCAATCCTAATAAACCAAATAAAGTAAGGATTGTATGGGATGCAGCAGCAACTGTTAATGGGATTTCACTCAACTCTTTGTTGTTATTTGGGCCTGATATTGTGCCAAAAATATTGTACGAAAAATAGCAATCTGCGCCGACATTAAAGAAATATTCCACCAAGTGGGTGTAAAGAGCTCAGACCATGCGCAGAGATTTCTATGGAGGAACAAAGAAAGCAAAGAAATATAGGAGTATGCCAAGATATACAGAAAACAAGGTAGTATATTGCGCATGTCGTTATCCTATCTCTCTCTTTTGTGTGACGTCACTCGAATTCTATATCTTGAAGTGAGTGCAGACTTCAGTATAAAAGTAAATACATGATGGTGTCAAAAGATGCAAAACTACTTATGTATTTCTGCATTAACTATCATATTTAATAAAAACAACACGTTAGAACTTTAAGATCAGACTTTATTTAATTTTCTTTTAAGCTGTTCTTTCTTCTTCCAAACATTGTTTATTATGTTTTGAATTCTGGTTCTAAATTACATTTTACATCGAAGGAAAGTTCTTTTTATTTCAAGATCCAAATAGCAGTCGGCTGCTAAAGAAAACAAATTTTGTATGTAGTTTTCAGATGGTTCGAGAGCGTATTTTTCTTCGTGGATATTGTTCAATTTGTTGAAAATTTAACTTCTTCAATTCCATGAGTATTTGCAGTAGGAATCGGAAGGCTTTTGGACCATTCGCATGGATTTTTATACACTTGGATATATCATCTTCATCTATACTCCACTTTAGCCGTGCATTCCTTTTTCCAAGTTTTTTTTCTGCGTGGGAGTAAAGATGGAACTTGTTGCACTGCATTCTTGCTTAAGATTATAGTTTTCCTTTATTAGGTCCGTGATTTTGGAATTCTGAGACATTTTTTCGTCCTCAAGCGAAATTATTTTTTCTGGAAGTTCTGAAATAGTTTTCTCTAATGCAACAGCAGCAACAGCTTCCGTCCTAAAGATTTCGAAATGGAATTTTTTAATACAGAAAATATTATGCTTTCAATTTTATGATTACGTGATGGGTTTAAGGTGGTCGTGATAATTGTCTTCGGAACCAGTGGCATCCATAATTGATTGGTCTTCTTCAACAGCAGGACTTTTCAGCAAAGCGTCTACTTCTAATCGTCGCTGTCGTTTTTCCAATCGATCGCTTCGCTTGTTGTTTTGGTCAATAATCTCCTTATTTGAAAAACTGGTGAATCGAAAATTTTCTGTGAGAATGGCATCGGATTTCAGTTTTTTGCAACTTTTTGGTGAATATTCCAAAAGTTCGTGTTACAAATTGCGAATATATTTGTCCCGAGTGAAATGTTTTGAACAAATGTAGGTCGTTTGATTATTTATTTTAACCTTTCTGCCACATTTATTCTGCCAAACTTTTGCCAATTCCAAATCTATGGGAAAACGAAATAGCTTCACAGGCACATTATTAACTTTATTATTTTGGTATCACAACCAAAAACTGAACAAACCGCCATAGTTATTATTTCACAAAATTATTCTTTTCGAAAACACAACACACGCGCTATATTTCACAAGCTCACAAGAAAAGAAAGCGCAGCTGTCAAACGACAATAATTCATATGACGTACATGCGCAGAACATACACAAAATAATGCGCGGGAATATATTACCTTTCTATTCAGTATATCTTGGGAGTATGCAATGCAGGTTTTAACTTTTGGTTCAACATGCTCTCCGTTTTGTGCACAATACGTTAAAAATAAAAATGCAAACTGCTATATTGAAAATTATCCTAGAGCAGCAAGAGAAATTGTTCAGAATCATTATGCGGATGACTACTTAGACAGTGTGGATTCAGAAGAAGAAGCGGTGAAGTTGGCAAGGGAGGTGATATTCATACACAGTCAAGCGGGGTTTGATATCAGAAATTTTATGTCGAATTCTAAGCGTGTACTTATGTCTTTAAAAGAGAAAAGTTCAAATTATGAAAAAGCATTGAAAATTGGCATATCTTATCAACACCAGAGAAAATTCTTGGAATGTGGTGGTCGACAAAAATGGATTCATTTTTTTGTCGCAGTTAAAGCTCATACGTTAAAGTTCGATATAGTCACAAATGAGATTTGGCCTACAAAAAGAGAAATTCTTAAGGTTCTTATGTCGGTTTTTGATCCCCTTGGGCTCATTGCTAATTTTCTGGTTTTTTTAAAAAAAATTCTGCAGGATATATGGAGCTTTGGTATTGATTGGGATAACAAATTTAACTTGCTGCAATAAGAAAAATGGTGTAAATGGAAAATTTATATTCCTGACATAAAAAACATCTTTATCGAAAGGTCATATGCAAAACAGCTTGTATTTACGAATAACGTCTCCGTGCAGTTGCATATTTTCGTGGACGCGAGTGAAGCGGCCTATTCCGCAGTTGGATACTTACGTGTAGCTTTTGAAAATAATATTGAAATAATTTTGGTGACTGCTAAAACCAAAGTAGCTCCAACGAAATTAATATCCATCTCAAGATTGGAACTAGAAACCGATTGGAATACGATTGGCGAAACTTATAACTACAGGACACTCTATTAACATCACGGAAAAATATTTTTAGTCGGACTCAAAAAACGTTTTAAGTTGGATAAACTCCGACCATCGAAAATATAAGCAGTTTGTAGCATTTCGAGTCGGACAAATCCTTGAGGAGACAGAAGTTGAAAACTGGAGATGGATTTCAAGCAAGATTAACAACGCTGACAAAACCACAAAATGGAAATCCTATCACAATTTTTCATCAGATAGTTATTGGTTTCGGGGACCTAATTTTCTGTATGAATCGATGGATACATGGCCAGAGAAATTCAATCATTGTGAGTCAACAGAAGAAATAAGATATGTACATCTGCATCAGGTGAAAGAAGTTGAGTGGGTAATAGAAGTGTCTCGATTCAGTCGAATCGTTTGATTCGAACTATGGCCCGAATATTTGATTGGTTTCGAGTTTCATCTAAAGAAGGAAAAGAAAAGAAGACTACAAAATGTTTAACATGCGTTGATTTTATGAATTCAGAAAACTATAAGGAGTTGCCAAAGTGAAATATTTTTCGAAGAGATCTCAATACTACAAAAAAGCGATAATGGCCAGATTGAAAAAACAAGTTCTTTGCATAAGCTTTCTCCATATCTAGGTATTGATTCCATATTGCGAGTAAAAAGAAGAACTGACTCAATTGCTGAAGTGCCTACGAGTACCAAAAGGCAAATAATCTTGCCGAGAACACATGAAATTACCAATTTAATTATTTTCGATCGCCACTATAGGTTTTGTCACCAATTTGACGAAACGGTAGTTAACTAGTTGCGGCAAAAGTACTGCATACCAAAGTTACGAGTTCTGCTTAAAACAATAAAGGGAACGTGTCAGACATGTAAAAATAATAGAGCTATGCCAAAGCCACCTACTATGGGAAACTTGCCTCCAGCTAGGTTAAAACCATTCACTAGACCTTTCTCATATATTAGCATTGATTATTTCGGGCCTCTATTTGTTACAGTTGGAAAAAATACGGAGAAACGGTGGGGCGTGCTAATAACGTGCATGACTATTCGTGCAGTGCACGAATAGTCATGTACCTTGCCCACCGACTTTTGTATAATGGCGTTAAAAAAATTTATTGCACGCAGAGGTTGGCCGGTTGAAATTCATAGCACGCTCTATCGATGTGGACAAATTATCTCAATGTTTCGCTGGACCAAGGATGAAGTGTCACTTCATTCCTCCTTCGTCTCCTCACATCGGAGGCTGCTGGGAGAGGCTTATTCGTTCTGTTAAGCAAACGTTGACGCATATATTACCAACTCGAAACCCATCAGACGAGCTACTTTTGACAATGATGGTGGAGGTAGAGAGAACCGTGAATTCGCGGCCACTAACTTACGTTCCTTTGGATGACGGAATGTGCAGAGGCCTTAACACCAAATCATTTCCTGTTGGGGTCTTCTAATGGTGAAAAGTTCCTAGGCATTTTGTCAGACGAAGGAGTATTAGAGTAGAGTTGGAGTTTTTGAAATTATGCCTTCTTCACTCTTCTCAAAAATTGTTTGATGAAAAAGACTGTTTCGCGTTTCGAATCACGAGTAGATAATTAATTAACTGGGAGAATGCCCAGCAAGAATCTTTTTCTTGAGTTTTGTTCTTTTTAATTTTTCTCGAAAAAATTGTTAATTGGGTGTGATGTCCGAACTCGGCCTTGCAGAATTCGTCAAGTTTTGGGACAACTCCAACAACTTGGTGAATTCCGTGAATGTAAAGCGAGAGTAAAGTTTCGTTAGGAATTCAACAACGGTGGGGCTGGAAAGTAAGAGAAGCTTCCACGCTACCGCTATACCCGTGACCGAATTCCACGAAAAAGATTGGATGGTTGTATGTATGTGTGACTGAATGAGAAGGCCGAGGGAGGACGAATATATTGAGGTTGGTGAAAAAGATCACTTCTGGTTGAGCTAGATGAACAAGAGGTTGATCAAAACAAAAAAAGAGTCGAGAAAATTAAAAAGTAAAAAAAAAATTCGAGAAGGAGATTTGGTAGAAAAATAGAAATGTTTGAAGATAAAGTAGAGAGTCGAGACGTGAAAATTAAAGTTGGAGATTGAAGGAGAAAGGAAAAGATAAAAGATAAGTAGAGTGTAGAGTGTTGTGGTTTATATCTAGTGTGTGGCCATTTTGGTTTTAATTGTCGCGGTAGACCTTTTAATTCGATTAATGTACGTGGTTTAATTTGTTTAATTGTTTGCCCCTTGTTTTAATTCCGGTAACGTTCCATTCTTCGGCTTTACGGTTCCCCGTGAACCCCGTAAAATTTCATTTAATTCAAACTGCAAAAAGGCAGAATTACTATTTGGTACCTTTTTTTATCTTTATTTACTGTCAATAATTTATTTCGAAAAAATTTAAGGTTGTAGGACTATAATTTGTCTGTCTCACGTTGAGGTGCCAAAATACTTCCAGTATAAGTTCGGCGACGGTTCTATGTTACCTTTTTATTCAATGGGCGCCTAAATAAGACAAGAGTACTGTCAGTGGAGACGGTATGGAATACAACCTTCGACCAAAGCGAGCAAAACTAAAGTGCCTTTGTCCAGCTTGTGCGCGCTCTTTTATACAAATTCTATAGAGCTTTTGTGTGGAGAAATGTATCTGGTGTCAGCTGTTTTGTTTATATAAATAAAGCTTTTCAACATAGAGTGGTGAATTCATTTCTTTTTATGCTTTTGAGCGTTGTCAGATTTAATATTTAAATAATAGTTTAATGTTTGCAAGAAAATAAAAATAAAATGATAGTTGTATGAAATTAATTAAAATTAATGATTTCAATGTAAATGTATGTCATTTAGTATATTTATAGGCATTGCCAAATTAGTATTTTTAACATGAATTTAATGAAATTATATAGAAAAATAAATTTATAATGATAAAATAGTCTGAAAACTTCATACCACAAATCACGCCAAAACTTGAGCGATTCACTGAAATCATGCAACAAGCAAAAGAGACAACTGAAAAGAAACAAGATGATAACAAAAAATATGCAGATAGAAAACGACGACCAAAACCTAAGCTAGAGGTAGGAGACTTGGTATTTGTTACTACCCCTATTCTAAGCCAAGCATCTAAAAAGCTTACTTCTGAGTTTGTTCCTCGACGAGATGGACCATACCTTATTTTCAAACAACTGGGGGTCACTACATTTCAAATTGCTGCTAAAGACAATCCTTCTTTACCTTTGGGGACATACCATGTGTCTTCTCTTACCAAATACAAGACGACTCAAAATAACAATGATGAACAACCTATCCGAACTTTGCGCAGACGAGGTAGACCTGCCGAGAAGATTATTCCTGGCGCATCATCGGGACGATCTCTACGCCAGAGGGGGAGAATGTAACAACCATATTCAACAATCAACTATTTTATCATTATAAATTTATTTTTCTATATAATTTCATTATATTCATGTTAAAAATACTAATTTGGAAATGCCTATAAATATACTAAATGACATACATTTACATTGAAATCATTCATTTTAATTAATTTCATACAACTATCATTTTAATTTTATTTTCTTGCAAACATTTAACTATTATTTAAATATTAAATCTGGCAACGCTCAAAAGCATAAAAAGAAATGAATTCACCACTCTATGTTGAAAAGCTTTATTTATATAAACAAAACAGCTGACACCAGATACATTTCTCCACACAAAGGCTCTATAGAATTTGTATAAAAGAGCGTGCACAAGCTGGACAAAGGCACTTTAGTTTTGCTCGCTTTGGTCGAAGGTTGTATTCCATACCGTCACCACTGAAAGCAATTTACGCCAAAGCAATTTACGCTTCCCGCACTCCTCTTGTCGCGTTTATTAAATTTTGCCTGCTCCAATAATAAAATTACTGTAGTCCCACGGACAGCATAATTTTGTGTGGAGTAAATACAATTTATCGTATTTTATAAAAATATTGTTAGACGTAATTTATAAGGGTATTCAATAAAGAATAATTTTGTTTTCTTTTAAAATAACAAACGCAAATCTTTAATTTACGAACATTAATAAGACAAAGATTTGATAGATTGCCTATTCAACGAACTACTGCAGTCCCAGGACAGCATAGATCGCGGTAGAGAGTTTATCAAACCCCGGGTTATTTTCTTTAGTTTTGCTCGCTTTGGTCGAAGGTTGTATTCCATACCGTCTCCACTGACAGTACTCTTGTCTTATTTAGGCGCCAATTGAATAAAAAGGTAACCCAGAACCGTCGCCGAACTTATACTGGAAGTATTTTGGCACCTCAACGTGAGACAGACAAATTATAGTCCTACAACCTTAAATTTTTTCGAAATAAATTATTGACAGTAAATAAAGATAAAAAAAAAGGTACCAAACAGTAATTCTGCCTTTTTGCAGTTTGAATTAAATGAAATTTTACGGGGTTCACGGGGAACCGTAAAGCCGAAGAATGGAACGTTACCGGAATTAAAACAAGGGGCAAACAATTAAACAAATTAAACCACGTACATTAATCGAATCAAAAGTTCTACCGCGACAATTAAAACCAAAATGGCCACACACTTGAGATAAACCACAACACTCTTCACTCTACTTATCTTTTATCTTTTCCTTTCTCCTTCAATCTCCAACTTTAATTTTCACGTCTCGACTCTCTACTTTATCTTCAAACATTTCTATTTTTATACCAAATCTCCTTCTCGAATTTTTTTTTTACTTTTTAATTTTCTCGACTCTTTTTTTGTTTTGATCAACCTCTTGTTCATCTAGCTCAACCAGAAGTGATCTTTTTCGCCAACCTCAATATATTCGTCCTCCCTCGGCCTTCTCATTCACTCACACATACATACAACCATCCAATCTTTTTCGTGGAATTCGGTCACGGTATAGCGGTAGCGTGGTCGATCTTCAGCTGTGAAAGCATACGGACGCATTGACGACTTTCCCAGCATACATAGTAAATTTCGGTAGTTCAAGTTGAGTTAAATTCATTTAAATATTAAGTGCTATAATTGCACAAGCAGCATCGGCAATTAAGTTACCAATTTTAAGCGGCGAGTTAGCCCAGTTGGTAGAGTGGCAGAGATTAGGACATTGAAGTCGTAGATCAAAAACATTAATGTTCTGATGAAACAAAATTATAGATTGTCTATTAATTTATATTGGGATAACAGAATTCGGGCCGTTAACTCTAGCGACCCTAGTATGTTTCCCCAAATAAATAAGATATTTAGAAGAAATGATCAAAACGAACTTCCATGTCTTAAACTTCAGAGGACATCAGATAACGAAGACGTACTTACGATTGCGGGAATAGATCCGGAGAGTGCCGTTTTCGATGATAACTTTTTCATGATAGAAGATCCTCAGGAAAAGGTAGAAGCTTTAGGGGCTGCTTTCCAGCAAGTGTATAAGGTGAATGCTAGCATTCGTCCGAATCATGACCTGGAGAACAGAGCCTTACTACACAACTTCTACCTTGGAAATAACATAACGCAATGGCGATCTGAGAATACTGGTTTCACCGTGTTCAATGACGAAAATTTGGCAAACGCCACCATCGCCGAGCGAAATGGACCCAGTTCATTGTTAATTTTGAAGGTAGAACTTCAGTTGATTTTTCAAACATTAAAGAAAAAGAAATCTGCGGGGGTCGATGGTATACCCAACATTGTGTTACGACATCTCCCTGAGGAAGCCATAGACATTTATACCGCACTGTTCAACAACGCATTGAATAATGCATTTTATCCAGTGAGTTGGAAGACAGCTGTGGTCCATCCTCTCCCCAAAAAGGGAAAGGACAGCTCCAATCCGGCAAATCTTCGGTCGATAAGTCTTCTTCCAAGTATCAGTAAAGTATTCGAAAAGATTCTCAATAGAGCTCTGCTCAAGTGGGCTGAGGACAAAAATATTATTCCAGATAATCAGTTTGGCTTTAAGGCGGGGCATGACACTATTCATGCCGCGTCTAAGTTAGTTTCTGATGTTCAATGGAACAAAACGAAAAATCAATGCACGGGTGCCGTTCTGGTTGATTTAGAGAAAGCTCTCGACACCGTTTGGTTAGAGGGTCTTTATCTGAAGCTATCTCGATTTGGCATAAGTAAACCACTGTTATATATGCTTCATGACATGCTCACTGGTAGAAAGTTTGTTGTCAAAAGTGGCAATGCAACTTCTACCACAACTTTTGATATTAAAAATGGTCTACAGCAAGGAGCTGTGAACTCACCGATTCTTTTTAGTATTTACACCAGCGATCTGATAGGTAGTCTAACTCATTCAATTGCGTATGCCGATGATCTTGTAGCGTACAGAACGGGTCCAAAAGTTGAAGTCATCAGAATTCTTCTGCAGCGTGACTTCGACAAGATTCAGCGATATTGTGATGATTGGAAGTTAAAAATTAACTTTCAGAAATCAGAAACTATCCTATTTAGAACCCCGTTGTCTAGGGCTTCTAGGGATACAAGAAAGAACTGGAGAAATCTAGTGATCGTTGGACCAAGTGGACATCCACTGGCGAGTAAAGATGTGGTAAAGTACCTTGGCATCTGGCTAGATCAGTATCTATATTTCAATCGACATGTAGATGCTGCGCTGGCCAGAGCTAGGGGAGCCTTTGGGTTGACAAGACGGTTGTTTTATAGCAGCCGCCTTGACAGCAGAGTAAAGGTGATTTGCTACATGGCCCTTATCCGGCCAATGATTGCCTATGAGTGCCCTGTGTGGTTCAACGTTGCCCCATCTCAAATGGAAAAGATTCGGGTGTTTGAGAGGCAGTGTCTTAGACGCTGCCTTGGATTACACAGAACACCAGAGTCGGAGTACACACATTACTATGCCAACGAGGTTCTATACAACATAGCCAATATAAACATAATAGATAACTTTTTAATCAAGCTGATTCGGGGTCACATTGCAAGAGCGATGATCTCGACCAATGGACTTATTTTTGGGGCTTACTACCCCAATGATGAGTATAGTGAAAGTGTACGTCTTAACGGTTTCATCCCGCCCGAGACATTCCTCTTTTTAGACAGTCGTGGGCTGATACAGGATAGATTGGCGCTTCCGTTAATATACCACGTCGGCCGTAGGACTGTGGATCGGCGACTCCTTTACGATCGGGACGTCGGCTCTGGAAACGGAGCAGAACGTCTGCGGTTCAGTAGAGCTGTGCCCCTTCGGGACATAAAGGACATAGTTAAGCAAAGGAAAAAATTCTGGTGGTTGGGTGACCACCTTGATATTGAAAGTTGACCACATTGTTGCTTTGGCCGACTTACATTGTTTTAAGGTAAATATAGAGTACGTTAAACAGTTACGGTGGCACAAAAAAAAAAAAAAGTTGCTGGTGGCTGTTCTAGTTTTTAAGTTAGTTAAAGTAGTTTAATTAGGTATAATTTAAGCTTTTATATAATTTATATATAACGTTGCTTATAGTAGTTTTATTTAGTTTAGTTTAGTATTAATTAGTTATAATAAGGTAAAGGGCAGCTTTAAGTTTTATAAAAAGTGAAAAAAATGATAATGAAAATGAGTTTTTTTTATAATAATTTTCTCGTTAGTTTAAGTGTTAAAGTTAATTTAGTTAAATATAAATGATTTTACGCCGAAAGGCATCGTTTCAATACGTTAAAGGTTAATTTAGAGCGCCCGCTTGGGGCCAGTAAGTTAATTAAGGTAATATAGAAGCTAGTTGTTTAAGATTTTTTGTCTAGCATTAAGGTAGATATAAGAAAATGAAAAATAAAAAATTAATTAAAAATGAAAAAAAAAAAATGAAGAGTGGCAGAGAGCGGATCCCACGAGCGTGGGTTCGATCCCCACCAGGGCCAAGGCTTTTTTTTAAATAATTTTTGGGACGAAATAATTAAAAAACGTCACCAACGGCAAAATCAGATGGTGCAAAAAACGGGGACATAAAAATCGCAATGAAGATGCAAAGCGCTATTCCCAAGAAACTACAGCTGAGCTGCCAGCTGAAGGGAGGGAAATGACGCGCATAGCTAAGGTAACTGCAGCAGAAAAAATCCAACAACAATTGGAAAATACAGTGTCCGACACCGCCGATGAGATGGAATATATTTCGGATGGTGGTGAAGGGCACTTCACAGGAGACAGCAAGCTGCTTGACCTGACGTCAGCAGCTCAATCATCAGACTCCGAAAAGGAAGAGGGAAATGAGGAGGACGAAATTCATTCCCTTACAGAGCAAATAACGCGCCTTACTCAAATGGTTCAAGCTCTTAAACAAAACCAAGAGGCGCGTAGAGAAAGAGAGAACCTTGATGCTGTTGAGCGCAAAAAGATAAAGGTCCTAGAGGAGGCTAAAAAAGCAGCACAACAGCGGGCAAAAAAAATGCCATGCAAATAAAAGCGCAGCAGACACCTCAACAGCAAATGATAAGGCAACAATAAGAGCCACAGCCAGCACAACCTCAAAAGCAACAACAACAAACACAACAGCAACAACAAACATGCAAACAACAAGCAGAACAACAACAACCACAGCAACAACAATCACAGCAGCAGCAGCAGCAACAACAAACACAACAGATGTCCCAGCAACAACAGAGGACGAACCAACAGCAGCAGAAACAACAGCGGCCGAATCATCAGCAGCAGTCACAAACCAACAAAAATAAAAAAGAAAAAGTGCCACCAATCAACACCTACAAAATAAAAGACTACGTCTTATTTGTACTCACCTATACTTAAATAAATTGAATTGAATTGAAATTGAATTGAAATGGAGCTACAGGATACAATAAATCTGTGTAAGTCAGCCATAGGCAATAATTTTACAATTAAAAGATTAAGCGCAGATAGGCATGCTATAAACTGCTTCACAGTTGAACAGCATAAGAAAATAAGAAGTCTTCTTAAAGATTCAACCACAGAATTTTTTAGCTTTACGCCAAAAGAAGACAAACTCCAAACGGTCCTCTTGAAGGGCATAGATTCCTCAACGGAACCACAGGCACTCTTGGCTGAGCTCCGCAAAATGGCGAACGACGATCTCGACTTTATCGGAGTCAAGCCATTTACCACAGTAAAGGCCAGACATGAGATGCGGAAACTACCGTTCTTCCTGGTCCAGCTCTCACCCAAAAGCAAACTGGATAGACTAAGTAGTATTTCCGTCCTAGACTACCAGGTTGTAACTTGGGATAAATTAAAAAGGCGCGGTGACATGCTTCAATGCATGCGCTGCCAAAGGTTCGGCCACGCCGCAGCGAACTGCGAAATGCTGTCACGATGCGTAAAGTGTGGAGAGAACCACAAGTCAGGGGAATGCAAACTAGGGCAGGAACGGGTTATCGACAGAACCCAGCTTAAATGTGTACTTTGTCATAGCGGAGGACACCCTGCTAATTATCGGGGATGTCCAAAGTTTCAGGACATGAAAAAAAAACAAAATAGTCTCAAAGCAAATAGTAGAGGAGAAACGACCACCAGCCCGTCCTCTCCCAACGCCCGTCAACCCCCAGATTTCTTACGCCCAATTGGCGTCTGGAAGGAAAAGAACGGTACAGCCTCAACCAATGGTAGCCAAACAGGTCCCCGTGCCTGAGGCGCCGGCGAAAGAGGCGGATCTAATGATTGTGTTGCTGGCCATTCAGGGTCAGTTAACAGGTCTTCAAAAAGAGATCCGGGAGCAGGCAACTAGAGTGGATCATCTCTACTCTATTCTGCCGAGCTTAACGCTTAACGTTTAAAGGCGCGCTGCCAGATAGACCCTTAAAAGTCCTCGCTGTGAATGTAAATTCACTGATTAGGACCGAACGAAGAGCAAATCTCTTTCACCTCTTGCAAGATCAAAGTCCTGATGTGCTTTTGGCTAGCGAAACTAAGCTAAATCAGAAGCACAAACTGACTCATAATAACTACAATATCGTTAGAAGGGACCGGCCAAACTCCTCACAAGGGGGTGGGGTCGCAATATTTGTACGAAAGAGCATTAGTCATAAAGTAATTTATAAGAATGAAGTGCGCAGGTTCGGGTTGCTAGAAGCCTGCATCATATGCATTCCTCTCCACCAGGGGAAACGAATGTATGTAATCGCGGTGTACGCACCAGAAGCACCTCAGCCAGCAAATTTTACAGCAGAACTCGAAAAACTTTTTGAATGCCTTAGATTGAATTTGGAGGAGAACTTTTATCTCATGGCCGGTGATTGGAACGCCAAACATGAAGATTGGGGAAATCAAATACAAAATCCTAGAGGGAACCATTTATTTAATTGGATGGGTCGGTACAATATTGAGTATAGAATCGATCTTTTTGCTACAAATAGGCCGTCATTTCCAAGAAGCGGTGCATTTCTGGACCTACTGCTACTTGACTCAAGACTGACAATTACTGATACAGTGACTCAAGATACAAAAAACTGTTTACAAACGATTGACTACGACAGTGACCACAACGGACTTTTTGCTGTGATTCAACTTCCAAACGAACTATTGGAGTTAGAGGAGTATGTGCCTGAGCATACTTACAACTACAGTAAAATGCGATGGTCACGCTTTTCCAACACCTTGACAAGAGAATTACGTTTAAAAAACATATCTCCACCTAATGACAGAAATTTAACAAACGAAGAGATCGACGGATACCTACTACAAATGGACGAGGCCATAAAACAAACAATGAGTACGACTATTCCACGTTACAAAGAACAAGACGCAACTGCCAAGTACCGAAACGCGACAATTGACGCACTATATAGACAAAAAAGTGGACTGCTTACAAGACTAAAACTTTTGTACAGACGGTTCACTGATAGACATAATTCGGAGATTGGGACTCTGAAGTCTTCGATTAAAAACATCAATCAATTAATAAAGCAGAATTATAGGTTGACTATTAATTCCTATTGGAATAATAGAATTCGGGCTATTAACTCTAGTGACCCAAGTATGTTTCCTAAAATTAATAAAATTTTCAGACGGAAAGATCAAAATGACCTTCCGTGTCTCAAGCTTCAGAAAACGATTGAAAACGAAAACTTACTTTTGAACGCAAGCACAGATCCAGGGGATGCCGTTTTTAATGATGATTTCTTCATTATCGAGGATCCTGAGGAAAAAGTGGAGTCTGTGGGGGCTGCTTTTCAGCAAGTGTATAAGGTGAATACCAGTATTCGCCCAAATCATGAACTAGAAAGCAGAGCCCTGCGAAATGATATAACGCAATGGCGATCCGAGAACCGCTCTTTTTTGGGGTTCAATGAAGAACACTTGGCAAACGCCATCATCGCCGAGCGAAACGGGTCTGATTCCCTGTTAATTTCGAAGCTAGAACTTCAGATCATTTTTGATTCATTGAAGAAAAAAAAGTCGGCAGGAGTAGATGGTATCCAATATTGTACTACGACATCTACCTCCGGATGCAGTCGACATTTACACCACATTGTTTAACAACGCACTGAATAATGCATATTATCCAGTGCGTTGGAAGACAGCAGTGGTACATCCTCTCTCTAAAAAGGGGAAGGATAACTCCAATCCGGCAAATCTACGGTCGATAAGTCTCCTTCCGAGTATCAGTAAGGTATTCGAAAAAGTTCTCAATAGGGCTTTGTTCAAATGGGCTGAGGACAAAAATATTATTCCTGATAAACAGTTTGGCTTTAAGGCAGGAAACGATACTATTCATGCCGCGTCTAAGCTTGTTTCTGAAATTCAATGGAACAATGCGAAAAAACAGTGCACGGGTGCCTGTCTGGTTGATTTGGAGAAAGCTTTCGACACCGTATGGTTAGAAGGTCTTTATCTAAAGCTGACCAGACTTGATATTAGTAAATCATTATTGTATATACTTTATGATATGCTCAACGGTAGAAAGTTTGTTGTCAAGAGTGGCAGCGTAACGTCTACCAAAATATTTGAAATAAAAAATGGTCTGCAGCAGGGAGCGGTTAACTCGCCGATTCTTTTCATCATTTACACTAGCGATCTTATAAGTAGTCTAACTCATGCAATTGCGTATGCCGATGATCTAATAGCGTACAGAACAGGTCCAAAAGTTGAAGTTATCAAATTTCTTTTGCAGCGTGACTTCGACAAGATTCAGCAATATTGCGATGACTGGAAGTTGAAAATCAACTTTCAGAAATGCGAAACTATTCTGTTTAGAACAACTTTGTCTAGAGCTTCTGCGGATACGAGAAAGAACTGGCGAAAACTTGTGATCGTTGGACCCCTGGGACAGCCACTGGCAAGTAAAAGTGTCGTGAAGTACCTTGGCATCTGGCTGGATCAATATCTGTATTTCGACAAACATATAGATGCTGCTCTGACCAGGGCTAGGGAAGCCTTTGCCCTGACAAGACGCCTGTTTTACAGCAGCCATGTTGATAGCAGGGTGAAGGTGATTTGTTACATGGCTTTAATCAGGCCGATGATTGCCTATGGATGTCCTGTGTGGTTTAACGTTGCACCATCTCAAATGGAAAAGATTCGGGTATTTGAGAGGCAGTGTCTTAGACACTGCTTTGGATTGCACAGAACACCAGAGTCGGAGTACATAAAATATTATTCCAACGAGGTTCTATACAACAGGGCTAACATAAACAGAATAGATAATTTTTTAATCAAGCTGATTCGGGGTCATATTGCAAGAGCGATGACTTCAACTAATGGCTTGATTTTCGGGGCTTACTACCCCAAAGATGAATACTACGAAAGTGTGTGTCTAAGCGGATTTATCCCACCCGACGCTTTCCTCTTTTTAGACAGTCGAAGGCTGATACAAGATAGTTCGGCAGTACCGCTGATCTACCACGTCGGCCGAAAAACTGTGGATAGGCGACTCATTTATGGTCGTGACGTCGTCGCAGAAAGCGGAGCAGAGCGCCTTCGGTTCAGTAGGGCTGTGTCCGAAAGGGACCAGATAGATAGATTGGACCAAAATCGCCAGTTCTGGTGGTTGAATCATATGTAAAATAACAAATAAAATTTAAAAAATAAATAATAATAAAAGTTCACTTATTGAGTTTATTGCATTGGTTTGACTTGCGCAGGTTTAGGCGTGTCCTTGGCTTTAAAAGTAGGTTAGCACAAAACAATCATGGTATGTTATTATATGTATCATTTTTTTAAAAAAATGATACATATAATAAGTTTTTTACTAATTTTCTTATTTTTAAGTAATAAATGAATTTTGATAATATTTAAGCTAGGTACGCCGAAAGGCAATAATTTTAAGTTGGTTATGGTATAATTTAGAGCGCTCGCATAGGGCCAGTAAGTTAGTTAAGTTAATATGTAAGCTAGTTGTTAAGGTTTTTGTCTAGCAAGTAAGTAGTTATAAGAAAATTGAAATATAAAAACTGAATATACAAAAAAAAAAAAAATTGCGGTAGCGTGGAAGCTTCTCTTACTTTCCAGCCCCACCGTTGTTGAATTCCTAACGAAACTTTACTCTCGCTTCACATTCACGGAATTCACCAAGTTGTTGGAGTTGTCCCAAAACTTGACGAATTCTGGAAGGCCGCTGATGTTATTTCAAACATTTTGTCTTCATATTGTTTTTTTATTTTACTTTTGAAAAAGAAAAAGATAAAAAGTTGCCATTTTTAGACTTGCTTATAACAAGAAGCACGAATAACAACTTCGATTTCTCGATATATAGAAAACCCACAAACATTCCACGTTATATTCCAAAAGATTCATTTTGCCCTATGCAGTATAAAAAAGCCGCTTTTAATAGCATGGTTTACAGATTGTGCTCAGTTCCGATGAACGCAAAAAATTATATTGAAGAACTAAACTTCATAAAATATTCGGCAGAACTTAATGGATATGACGGCGAAATGATAACGAAAATGGTGGAAAAGCAATAAAAAATATTGAAGAGAAAAAATCTAACCACTCTTAAGACATCGAAAGAGAACCAACAAATGAAAAGGTTAAAAATACATTTCACACCCTTGATAACGAATAAACTCACTAAAGTATTTAAGAAACACAATATTCAACTTGTCTTTTCGTCAGATGAAAAACTGAAAACAAAACTAGGATCAACGAAAGATAAAACAGAAACACTCAAAAAACCAGGTATCTATGAAATTGGATGCAATGATTGTGAGCAAAAATACTATGGACAAACAAAAAGAAACATTGAAACGAGGTATAATGAACATCTAGCCAATATAAAATTCAATAGACCTAACAAATCTGTGGTTGCATTACATATGCTGGAGAACGGACACAGTGTTACGAAAGAAAACTTAAAATTAATCAAACATATTAATGATGACAGGTATTTGGACGTCTATGAAAGCATTTATATGCACAAAAACAACAACATCATGATGAATACGATGGAGGCACCGATTCGGTCATCTCTTTTTAATATTATGAGAAGAATAATCTAACTAATTAACTAATTTTCTCTTGCTTACATGTTTAATATAAGAACTAATTAAATGTTGTTGTCTCACTCTGTTTGTAAAATGAAAAGCTAGTCATAATTGTGTTCTTTGTTTTTTTAGTCAATAAAAATACTTGCTGAAGATGGCATGTAAAATGCCGAAATGCATTCGAAGTTGACGTTTGTTTTATTTATTTGTTTTTACTTCACCTTATTCAACATAAATTAACATCGTCAATAAATACAGTGGAGTCAATAAGGCGGTTGACTTGAGATTATTATGCTAATAAAAAAAATGTTTAAAGTGTAATTTTCAAAACTTTTAGGTTTTATATTATATTTTTTGTTAATGTGTCTTCGCCTTATTTGTGGTTCCGAAACTTTAGCCCGAATTAAATAATAAATTTCTTTATTTTGCAAATTCAAAGACTTTTATTTCCTGAAATATTTTCACATTAATTTTGGATACTTAAGAACAAGTTAATTAGTACATACGTTTACTATTTCCAAATAAGACTTAGATAATTATTTGACCAAGTTTGTTTTCTTTAAATTCTTTTTGTTTTCTTTTGAATATTAAATGTTATTATAAATACTTAAATAAATCCAAAGCTATACATTTTTTTTAAGTCTACCTTAAAATTGTGCTGCCTGACCATGTGCGTAAACGGATATCAAAAGGACAGACAACTTTTGACGTTTCATAAATTTATGAAGTTTTCTTTCACATAGTTTTTTGCTCGCCAGCCACGGTGCTTCCAGGTTTGGCAACACTTCTCCGTCGTAAGTCAGTGCCTTGAAATGGCTTTCCACTTTCGCCAAATCGACCTACATCCAGTATGGCGAGCTTCGCCACGGCCTTGTGTAAACACCAGTTTAAGTTCGTACCACAGCGCTCTTAACTACTCCATCCTTACCTGGTGTGACTAGAATGACAACTCCTTTTGGCCAATTGTTAAGCGGACTATTAGGATCACTTATGATTACAATATCTCGTTCTTTTATCGGTCTAGCCCCTGAAAACCACTTTGTTCGCCTTGTCAAATTCGCTAACCCAACGCTTCCAAAACCAGTTTGCACACTGCTTGCTTGTTAGCCAGTTTTTTCACAGCAGGCCTCCTTCGTCTGACAAAATGCCTAGTAATTTTTCACTATTAGAGGACCCCAACAGGAAATGATTTGGTGTTAAGGCCTCTGCACATTCCGTCATCCAAAGGAACGTAAGTTAGTGGCCGCGAATTCACGGTTCTCTCTACCTCCACCATCATTGTCAAAAGTAGCTCGTCTGATGGGTTTCGAGTTGGTAATATATGCGTCAACGTTTGCTTAACAGAACGAATAAGCCTCTCCCAGCAGCCTCCGATGTGAGGAGACGAAGGAGGAATGAAGTGACACTTCATCCTTGGTCCAGCGAAACATTGAGATAATTTGTCCACATCGATAGAGCGTGCTATGAATTTCAACCGGCCAACCTCTGCGTGCAATAAATTTTTTTAACGCCATTATACAAAAGTCGGTGGACAAGGTACATGACTATTCGTGCACTGCACGAATAGTCATGCACGTTATTAGCACGCCCCACCGTTTCTCCGTATTTTTTCCAACTGTAACAAATAGAGGCCCGAAATAATCAATGCTAATATATGAGAAAGGTCTAGTGAATGGTTTTAACCTAGCTGGAGGCAAGTTTCCCATAGTAGGTGGCTTTGGCATAGCTCTATTATTTTTACATGTCTGACACGTTCCCTTTATTGTTTTAAGCAGAACTCGTAACTTTGGTATGCAGTACTTTTGCCGCAACTAGTTAACTACCGTTTCGTCAAATTGGTGACAAAACCTATAGTGGCAATCGAAAATAATTAAATTGGTAATTTCATGTGTTCTCGCAAGATTATTTGCCTTTTGGTACTCGTATACACTTCCGCAATTGAGTCAGTTCTTCTTTTAACTCGCAATATGGAATCAATACCTAGATATGGAGAAAGCTTATGCAAAGAACTTGGTTTTTCAATCTGGCCACTATCGCTTTTTTGTTGTATTGAGATCTCTTCGAAAAATATTTCACTTTGGCAACTCCTTATAGTTTTCTGAATTCATAAAATCAACGCATGTTAAACATTTTGTAGTCTTCTTTTCTTTTCCTTCTTTAGATGAAACTCGAAACCAATCAAATATTCGGGCCATAGTTCGAATCAAACGATTCGACTGAATCGAGACACTTCTATTACCCACTCAACTTCTTTCACCTGATGCAGATGTACATATCTTATTTCTTCTGTTGATTCACAATGATTGAATTTTTCTGGCCATGTATCCATCGATTCATACAGAAAATTAGGTCCCCGAAACCAATAACTATCTGATGAAAAATTGTGATAGGATTTCCATTTTGTGGTTTTGTCAGCGATGTTAATTTTGCTTGAAATCCATCTCCAGTTTTCAACTTCTGTCTCCTCAAGGATTTGTCCGACTCGAAATGCTACAAACTGCTTATACTTTCGATGATCGGAGTTTATCCAACTTAAAACGTTTTTTGAGTCCGACTAAAAATATTTTTCCGTGATGTTTATAGAGTGTCCTGTAGTTATAAGTTTCGCCAATCGTATTCCCAAAACTGCAGTTTCTAGTTCCAATCTTGGGATGGATATTACTTTCGTTGGAGCTACTTTGGTTTTAGCAGTCACCAAACTTATTTCAATATTATTTTCAAAAGCTACACGTAAGTATCCAACTGCGGAATAGGCCGCTTCACTCGCGTCCACGAAAATATGCAACTGCACGGAGACGTTATTCGTAAATACAAGCTGTTTTGCATATAACCTTTCGATAAAGATGTTTTTTATGTCAGGAATATAACTTTTCCATTTACACCATTTTTCTTATTGCAGCAAGTTAAATTTGTTATCCCAATCAATACCAAAGCTCCATATATCCTGCAGAAATTTTTTTAAAAAAAATTTTTTAAAAGCAATGAGCCCAAGGGGATCGAAAACCGACATAAGAACCTTAAGAATTTCTCTTTTTGTAGGCCAAATCTCATTTGTGACTATATCGAACTTTAACGTATGAGCTTTAACTGCGACAAAAAAATGAATCCATTTTTGTCGACCACCACATTCCAAGAATTTTCTCTGGTGTTGATAAGACATGCCAATTTTCAATGCTTTTTCATAATTTGAACTTTCCTCTTTTAAAGACATAAGTACACGCTTAGAATTAGACATGAAATTTTTTGATATCAAACCCCGCTTGACTGTGTATGAATATCACCTCCCTTGCCAACTTCACCGCTTCTTCTTCTGAATCCACACTGTCTATGTAGTCATCCGCATAATGATTCTGAACAATTTCTCTTGCTGCTCTAGGATAATTTTCAATATAGCAGTTTGCATTTTTATTTTTAACGTATTGTGCACAAAACGGAGAGCATGTTGAACCAAAAGTTAAAACCTGCATTGCATACTCCTCTATTCTTTGCTTTCTTTGTTCCTCCATAGAAATCTCTGCGCATGGTCTGAGCTCTTTACACCCACTTGGTGGAACATTTCTTTAATGCTGGCGCAGATTGCTATTTTTCGTTCCCTAAAACGAAACAAAACTGACAGTAGCGATGGCTCAATATCAGGAACAGATAACAACAAAGAGTTGAGTGAAATCCCATTAACAGTTGCTACTCCATGCCATACAATCCTTACTTTATTTGGTTTATGAGGATTGAAAACCGGAAAGATAGGTAGATACCATACACGAGTGTATTTATTTCCAATTTCTTCCTTGCAAAGCATTCTGGCGTATTGTTTTCGAACATACTCTTTGACTTGTTCGATCAAATTCTCATACAAAGTAGGATCTTTTGACATTTTCTTGTCTAAGCACAACAGTCGTCTCTCAGCCATCACCCGGCTATCAGAAGATTAAGTGAAGTGACAGTGCGTATGTTGAATAAATTAAATTTCTTTACGGAAGAGTTTGAAGAAATTTGTATATTTATATTCATATATTCGGGTCTGTACGATGGGTATTCGCTGTCCACTTGAGGCACAGTGGCCGTGTTTTACCTTCCACACCTAACTTAGTTGCCAATTCTGCTTCCATCAACGATATAGAGGAGCCATCATCAAGAAAGGCAAATGTGTTGATCTGTTTATCTCCATTGTGGACTGTGACTGGGACGATTTTAAAGAGAATATTTTTGTTTTTATTTTGGTGATGGTTGACGCCTGTAGACATGGTTTCACGAATTTTGTGAAGTAAATTGTGATGTTTGTAATTGCAACCATCAATACCACGAACTTTCATTGCATAGCAGCGATTCCTTCCATGGTCACGAAGGCACATACCATCTATCATTTAACTTCATATTTAAGAATTGTTGACACACATCCAAAGATTTGCAATCTGAAGAACAGAGAGCATTT
The DNA here is from genome assembly GCA_951217065.1 of Baccha elongata. NCBI lineage: Eukaryota > Metazoa > Arthropoda > Insecta > Diptera > Syrphidae > Baccha > Baccha elongata. The sequence goes on from OX578274.1 coordinate 84,966,091, forward strand.
TTCAGTTCGTGTTGAGCTGTATGTAAAAGGGTTTATTTGTGTTTCCTCGGAGGCTGAATGTGCTACGTGAGATAAAAAATTTCGAGGTGTTGTAGACTTTGGATTTTGATTGGCTTGGTTGTTGTTTTGGTTGCCAGATGAGTTGGTTTCAGTTTCATCTGAAGACTTACACTTACTACACGACCAGTGTTAAAGACGATATTATTTTATATCGTCTGTTGGACCAAGGTGCATAAACCTGGACCAACCGATGTGTGAAAGGTGAAAAACGGTTCTTGGTACCGCTTCACTACGCGACGTTTATTAAAGAGTGCACACGGTTCTTGGTACCGCTGCACTGTCGAAGACTACGATGTTGTATTAATGCCCCTTACCACTGGCGGGGGAAGCACTTATTTATAAATAGACGAGAACAGTTAAAAAATATTAATGCCCCTTACCGCTGGTGGGGGGAAGCACTAATTAATGAGTAGACGAGACAGTCGATTGCTAGTGAATGACAATATTTTATTAACTTACAATACTATTTATACTACATTTTTGCTTACTTGACTAAAAGGCACAATAAGTTATTTTGCTTAATAAGTAAAAAATCGTTAATCTGAATATCCATTGCACAGGGAATGTCAGAGATGTGGTCGAGTAGGTCACTTGGCAGATAGTAGCTATTGTCCAGCAAATAATGGCAAATGCAATAAATGTGGGTACGTAGGACATTTTGCGAAGAGATGTAAAACAAAGGCTGACAAACGAATGAACACATTTGACGATGAGTCTAACAAAAGAAGAAAAAGATTAGGCACTTCAAGAATTAGGTTTGTCGACAGAGAAAGAGCTGATGAAAGCAAAGCAACGGATGACAAGCTTATCGGGAACTACTGTTTTCACGTAACAGAGAACCTTAAGTAAACTTCAAGCGGAAAAATTTTATGTTCAATCGGAAATTGTAAGCTTCTAATGCTCATCAACTCGGGCTCGTGGTTTAACCTGATAGGTGGAAAGGACTGGGAAAATTTGAATCGATCATCAACAACATTATTTAATATCCGAACAGAATCAGAAAATCAATTCAAGGCATACGCAGCGAAAGAGATGCTTGAAGTAAGAGCCGTCTTTGAAGCTCCTATAAGAGTTGATAGCCAAAAAGAGTCAATGGCATCTTTCTACTTCATTTGACACGGCAACGAGTCCCTTTTGGGTAGTGATACCGCACTCAAACTAAAAGTTTTAAGATTGGGAGTTGACCTTAACCAGCTGTAAGATAATCGACCTTTTCCAAAGATTAGAGGCATAGAGATACAGTTGGCCTTAGATATGTCAGCAAGTCGGTGCAACAACCATTACGTCGCATTCCATCAGCTTTGAAGGAAAGGGTGGAACATAGACTTACAGAAGCAGTTGAAGAAGACATAATTGAGCCTGTTTCCGGTCCGAGCTCTTGGATCTCGCCCATAGTGTTAGTCTTCAAAGAAGACGGGGATATTCGACTGTGTGTGGATATGCGCCGCGCAAATTCCGAAATTCTGAGAGAAAATTACCCGCTTCCAACATTTGATTTACTCATGACCAAACTTAAGGGTGCACAGTACTTATCTCGATTAGATCTTAAGAACGCATACCATCAATTGGAGCTAAGTGAAGACAGCTGCGAAATTACAACTTTCATCACCCATAAGGGCCTTTTTCGATACAAACGTTTACTATTTGGTGTGAATTCAGCTCCCGAGATATTTAGGGAAGACACTTGAAAATATTTTAGCTTCCCGTCAGAATGCTTTAAATTATTTGGAAGACATAATCGTCTTTGGGCTCGACGACAGGAGCACGACAGAGAATTAAGAGCAGTGTTGAATATTTTTAAGGATATGAACGTTACGCTCAACAGCGACAAATGTAGTTGGAAAGTTCGGGAGTTTAAATTCTTGGGTCATGTACTAGCTACCGCTGGCATAAATGCGGATCCTGACAAAGTTACAACAATCTTGGAATTTCGGTCTCCAAACACTAAGGAGGAAACAAGTAGCTTTCTGGATCTTGTCTCTTACTTAGGAAAGTTTATTCCAGAATTGTTGTACCAGAGGCACTGCGATCCAGAGTATTAGAGCTGGGACATGACGGTCACCCAGGAGAAACAGCCATGAAGCGGAGATTACGGCTAAAAGTGTGGTGGCCACTAATGGACAGAGAAGTGGAATCTTTTGTGAAATTGTGTAGGGAATGTCTGTTAGTTTCAAGGCCAACACCACCAGCGCCTATGCAGCGTCATGCATTCCCAGATGGACCGTGGCAATGCGTTGCGATTGACTTATTGGGTCCTTTACCGAACCATGATTTTGCCTCTGTCATCATCGACTATTATTCAAGGTACCAAGAGACTAAGTTTGTCAAGAAAATAAAGTCTTCAGAGATAATAGCGCTTTTGGAAGAAATGTTCTGTAGATTGGGGTATCCTAAGTATATAAAGGCTGATAATGGTCGTCAGTTCGTGAGTGGTGAATTCAAAACCTATTGTGCCAGTAACAATATTGATCTGATCACCTCTCCCCCTTATTGGCCACAAGCCAATGGGGAGGTTGAGAATATGAATCGTTCAATCGTGAAGCGACTACAAATTGCCCATGGAAAGGGAGTGGACTATAAAAAAAGAAGTACAAAAGTTCACTTTGATGTACAACGTGACACCACATGGTACAACTGGAAAGTCACTCTCAGAACTTCTTTTCAATAGAACAATTAGAGATAAGATACCATCTATACATGATATTAGTGAAAATATTTTGGATTCAGAGGCAAGGGATTTGGACAAAATAAATAAAGAAAAGTTAAAAGAAAGAGGTGTCAGAACCCGAGGAGCGAAGGAAGGCGATATAACATCGGCGACAAAGTTTTACTTCGTAACCTGGTTCCTACAACAAATTAACGACAGCATTCAATCCAACAGAATTCGAAGTGATTGAACGAAGCTGAAACGAAGCAGTGGTACCCTCGAACCACTGCTTCGTGACGGAAAGACCTTTAATCGAAACTTAAGCCATGTTAAGAAGATCCCAGTTCCTCCACAAACTGCACTGAAAACAAATACTTCTGAAGTAATGTCCGATGACTCATCCATAGAAGGCAATGTAGACGTTGCAGACACCAGCCAAACAGGGAGCTCAGGGCTGAAACTGAAGCTGAAGAAAATAGGAGGGATGTGGCAACCTGCCAACGATGACCCGCTCTGATAGTACACACACACACACATGCACACACTCATGCTCTCCTTATCAGTTCTCCTCCCGCACACTCGAGGTCTGCAGCCAGTTGATAACAAGTGCTTTAGCGAAGAGGTCTTGTGCTCTGTAGATATATATATAGTTGGTGCAAATAGTAATAAATATATCGATATACTAGTTGTAGAACCTATATGTGTTTTATTCTAATTTCGTGATTAAGTAGGTCATTACAGGTGTTATTTTCAAAACGTGGTATGTCTGATATAAAAATATTGAAAAGGATGGGCCAAAGTACGGAGCCTTGAGGTACTCCAAAACTTATATCAAAAGCGCTAGATTTCACAATTCCTGTGGACACTAAAAAATTTCTGTTTTTTGAAAATTCCATACTAATCTATCAAGGTACTCAGGGAAATTAAACTTGTAGATAAGTCCATCATACCATACTGTGTCGAACGCTTTTTCAATGTCTAACAACACTACCCAGTCCAATGTTTTAAATTGAGCTTGTTTTTAACATACTGTTTTATTCTTAGAACTAGTGGAATAACCTGCTCTGAAATCAAATTGCTCTATAGGATATAAGTTGGCTTCCTCGAGGCGATTCTTTAAGATCCTTTCGGAAAATTTGCTGAGAGTGCTTAAAAAGCTTATAGGATTATAGCTAGATGGATTATCTTTTGGTTTGCCAGGCTTAGCAATTGGCACCACTAGCTGTTTTCCATTTTTGAGGAAAATAACAATGTTTAATACAAGCATTGTACAAAAATGTTAAGAATGTTATACCTTTAGCTGGCAATGCTTTTAGTAAACGGTTATCGAAGCCGTCAAGGCCAGGTGACTTTTTTATTTTTAATTCATTGAGTGAGTTTTTGACTAAACGGTTGTTGTGAGTTAGAAAATTCGGTTGGTAAACAAGAGAACCTTCAATACCCCTAAGTTTTTCTCTGATTATTTTTTCAGTCTGGGAATCACTGAAGTGAGCCGAAATTTTATGATTCTGGTTAAATGTTTCAGCCAGAACATTCGCTTTTTCCTTCCTGGGGGAATAGTTTAGCCTTTCTTTTTAATTATTTTTGTTGACTTCCAAAATGGTTTGGAACCCTTATTAAAGTTTGAAAGTAGATTGTTCCAATTTTGATTGCGAAATAATAATATTTCATTTTTGATATCTAGGTTAAAGATTCTTAGGTTAGTTTAAAATGAGTGTAGTGTATGTGTGTCAAGGCCATTACTTAGCCAAAGGCAAGTATACACAAGAAGTGGAGCGTGGGTGTGAGTACGCTGAACAAGTATGTAAGTATACACTCTCTTATCTCTTTGTTGGTCATCTCGTGTGCATGTACGATCAAGATACGAGTCAGTCGTAATCCGAAGGTCAATGAACGTCCGTGCATTGCCGAGCCGACTCTACAAGGAGTCTGATCTATATCGAATCCATTTCCTTCTCTCGGAATTACGCAAGCCAATCATATGCAAAATATTTTCTTGGAGCGGTTTTAGGTTTGAGTTCGAAAAGGCACCTTGAGTCTTTGGAATAGATACTTCGGCAACATTCTTGATTGTTTGTTCGATTTTTTCAGTGATCATGTCTACTTGTTCGCTTGAGTGGAAATTTTCCAACGATAAATTACCAACATACATATTGTCAGATATGAAAGAAATATATCTCTCCCAATTAGCAGCGGAATAGTTAAAACGGCTATTAGTGTTGTTTACAGCAAGAAAAGTCTGTAGTTCAGTACAAACAGACAAGTGGTTTGAAATCAAAGCATTAAAAGTTAAGGGTTGAGAGAAGCGTGCAGCATTATTTGTTAGGAACAAATAAAGGATCGACCTTTTTTTCGAGGAGAAACTAGGAATAAATGTTGGTTCGAGAGGATATAATATTGAGAGTGATTTATTAACAGCGGCAATATCGTGGAGTATATTACCAAAACAGTTTGCTCTCAGACATCCCCATGATTGGTGACTAGAATTAAAATCACCTCCTATAATGTAATTTGAATTTGTTCTAATTAGTTTTAAAAGATCTCGCCTGAATTTAGACTTTTTCTCATTACAATTATTTCCACCTGGAAAATATATTTTGAATTAGTCTTGCAAGACTATCTCTAACCCTATAGCTTCAGCTACCTCAAGACTGCTGGTAAGAGTGGATGTCTAATAGTTTTATTAATTACGATGGCAACCCCTCCTCCCTATTAATGTTGCCTATATATCCTGTAGGATACACAATTTGTATTGAAAAAATAACTTTCATTCTTAAGCCAAGTCTCTGTCAATAAAGCAATGTCAATTTTATTCTGGGACATAAAGATTAATGGTTTCAATGTGTTGTAGTGAACAGTAGTGTGTAATTTTGCTCCCGGTTCTGTACGTAATTAAACCAAGTAAACCACAAAATAAAACCAGTCAATTAAGATATTTTCATTCCCCTCAATATTAACAACAAGTTTGCTCATTAATTTGTCGTGATTGATCTCATTTATATCGTTAAACCACAAAAAACACTTTAACACTTCTGATTAAAAATGCCAGAAACAAGAAATGGATCTGCTCGGAATGTATTGCAAGGTGGAACATCATCCAATGCTAAAGTTGGAACACCGGGAATTATTAAAAATGCTGCTCAAAATACCCAGAAACCAAAAACAACGGTTGATACTAATACACCAACCAAAGCTGCTGTCGATTTAGATGATTTGTGGGCGCGTATTGATAAACGTTTTACATTATTTGAGGAGACTATTTACAACGAAATATCCCTCTTAAAAGCAACGGAGGAAAACATTTTGAAAAAAGTGAGTGCAATTGAAACGTCTACTATGGGAAAACTAACCGAACTACAAGAGCATTGTTCACAACTCGAGGCCCGCATTGACTCTCTTGAAAGAATGCAAATTGCTTCTGATGCTGTATTAGTGGGTGTACCAGCCACACAAGATGAAGATCTTAAATCCGTGTTTGCAAAAATATGCACGGCAGTAAAATGCAATACACCACCTTTGAAATCAATATTCAGAGTAAAACAACAAATTGTGAGTGGGAACAATTCTTCGTATGATGGCACTATAATAATAAAATTCACCGATCCACATGACAAAAATAATTTAATGCGAGCCTGCTTTGTGAGATATAAACAAACAAAAGCTGCGCTATCTCTCCGCGATATCAACATACCTTCTGATAAGAGAATCTACTTAAATGAGAGTCTAACTAAATGCAACTATCTCTTGCAACGGAATGCGCTTAAAATGAAACAAACAAAAATTATCTCCTCAGTATATACGAATAATGGACAAGTTTATGTGCGAACGTTGAGAGGGGACTCCATATTAATCACCTGTAACGAAGATCTGGAAAAAATTAGCACGAGCCAAAATGAAAATGAACCATCGTAAGCGGCGAATCTACAATATTATATATATATTAGTCTTTCTAATTTCTCTTTCTGTTCCTATACTTGTTTTCATTTCTTCTTTTACTACAATAAATTTCTCTGTCCTTTGTATAAGATTTAATCTTCTCTATAGAATATATTTTGTAAAGTCAATGTCGTGTCACTGGTTGAACATTATTTTGATCTATTTTATTTTTAGTCTGTCTCTGTACTATCTATCGGTCATGTATAATTTGTGCTCCCTTTGTACTTATTCTTTATATAAATGTCACAAATTCAAAACAATTTTATAAAAGGGAATTATCAACCACTGGGGAATAGCATTGACAATACAAGGCTGCTGCTGGACATAGTGTGTAAAGATAAGATGGGCATTAGGATCTGTCATCTAAATACACAAAGTATGGTAAACAAAATTGATGAGATGCGTTTATTGTTTGAACATGGGTCTATGGATTTCATTGGAATTTCTGAAACCTGGACTAAACCTGAAATGAGTAATGAATTATTTAAAATTAAAGGCTATGTTTTGTTTCGTGGTGATAGATTTTCAAAGCGCGGTGGGGGAGCAGCGATTTATATTAAAGATTGTTACAAGAGTAAAATAGTGAAATGTTCAAATGAAGTAGATAAATAGGAGTTTATTTTTGTTGAGGTCATGTCTGGTCCACATAAATTATTGGTAGGCACAATATATTCAGCACCAAATATAGCGTGTTACAGTGAAATAAGAGATATTCTTGAAAATTTGGACCAAAGTTATTCAAAATTGATTGTATGCGGTGATTTAAATTTGGACATCTTAGGTAACAAAAACAAACATTTTGTTGATTGCATTTCATCTCTCGGTTTGAAATTTGTGAATACGTCAAATCCCACACATTTTTTTCCAAATAAAACTCCTTCACTTATTGATGTTTTTTTAGTGCCTAAAACGGACATGATAACACATTATGATCAGATCGTCTGTCCAGGGTTTTCTCACCATGATATGATCGTCATGGTAATAAATGTATTTCCTTTGGGTAAAACAGAAATCTTTAAACAATTTCGTAATTTTTCATCAATTGACGTGTCGACCTTATTTAATGATTGCCTAAATCTCGACTGGTCACAAGTGTATTATTCGTCCGAAGTCAATATACAAGTTTCAATCTTAAATAGAAACATTCAATATTTGTTTGATAAACATGTGCCTTTAAGAACTAAAAGAGTCAAGAATACTAATATTCCATGGTTTAACCAGATGATTCAGAATCATATAAACGAGAGGAACTTACTGTATCACAGATGGCGAAGATACCAATGTCCACTAATACATGATGAATTCAAACGTATATGTAATAAAGTAACGTACCTTATTCGAAAAAGCAAAAGCAATTATTACAAAAACAAGTTTAATGAAAATAAATCGAGTTCAGAGTTTTGGAGAACAATTCGTGAAGTAGGTATCTGTCCAAGTGAACCTGCCAGTAATTTAAATGTGAATCTTGATGAGCTAAACCACAAGTTTGTTGGGTCAGCTCCCATGACTCAAGAACAATTTGACCCAATTGCAATCAATACACAGCGGTACTCTTTGCAATGTGTGGATCCAGTTCATGTGGGAGAGGTCATACTTTCTTTTAAGTCCAGGGCAGTGGGATTGGATGGAGTTCACCCAAATATTATAAAAATACTCCTTCCTTTAATAGGCAGACATGTTACACACATTTATAATACTATAATAACAACTTGTGTATTCCCTGATTGTTGGAAAAGTGCAAAAGTATTACCAGTTCCTAAATCACTGTCACCTACTAATACTGACTATAGGCCAATTGCTATTCTCCCTTTCTTGAGTAAAGTTTTTGAAAAAATTGTCAGTCTTCAAATTAAATTCTATTTGGATGAGAATAAACTCTTGACAGACTTTCAATCAGGATTTAGATGCAAACATAGTTGTATTACAGCACTCCTTAAAGTAAGTGATGATATTCGTGCAGGGTTTGATGAAGATTTGATGTCATTAATGGTTTTCTTGGATTTTTCGAAGGCATTTGATTCGGTAAACCATTCAATTCTAATCTATAAATTAAAAAGTCAATTTGCTTTCGAAGACTCCGTATGCAAACTTTTTGAATCGTATCTTACCAATCGAACACAGGCAGTTTACCACAATAATGATCGTTCAAGCCTGCTACTAGTGCCGAATGGGGTGCCTCAAGGTTCAGTCTTAGGCCCTCTTTTATTCACACTCTATCTAAATGACCTTACGGAATGCATTAAAAAATGTGAATTTCACTTTTTTGCTGATGATGCACAGCTACTCATCAAATTTAAAAAGTCAAACCAATCGCTTGCTGTTCAGCACATGAATAGCGACTTAGATAATATTTTCATTTGGTCTCAAAGAAATAAAATTGCACTAAATGCTTCCAAGACTAAAGCCATGGAATTATGGAAGTCAGATCAAACTAATATGTACCCCTCCCAATTGAATATAAATAACGCTTGTATCGAACTTGTAAGCAAAGCAAAAAATCTTGGTATATATTTTAATCAGCACCTTAGTTGGAAAGATCATGTCAATCATGTAGTATCTAAGATATATTGTATCCTACGAGGCTTAAGTCCTACCAAATTCTACCTACCTAAGGAAGCGAAACTTAAATTGATTAAGTCCTATGTTATGCCCATCATTTTGTATGGCTGTGAGATGTTCTCAAATTTAGACTCTGATTCGTACAGGAAGTTGAATGTTGCATTAAATAATTGTGCTAGATATATTTACAATTTAAGTCGATACGATCACGTTTCAATATATGCCAAACAAATAAATGGATGCTCCTTCAATGCTCTGTTGAAATATCGAACTGTCCTTGCATTACATAAGATAATTACAACTAAAACGCCAAATTATCTCTATGCAAAAATTAGATTCAACACATCTCAAAGAACCTTAAAAATAGTTCCTCCAAGACATGGGTCTTTGGTCAGCACTAGACAGTTTTTTGTCCATGCGGTTCACCTTTGGAATAATCTCCCCCGAAATCTGAGGAGTACAAACATTGATACAAACATAGATAGAACATATAAAAAGACACTTTTTGAATACTTTGCAAGCAACTTTTAACATGTCATTGACTCTAGTATAGTTTTACAAATCCTCTTACCTCTTTATATCTTCTTTTTCTTACTTTTCTTTATTGCTTTCCTTTTTTCTACTTTAATATTAAGTATTTTTAAAATGTTATTTTATTGTTTGAAAATCCATTTTTTACCTGTACAAGACTAAAAGAATCTATTCTTAATTATGTACAGCGTTATAATTGAAATAAATAAATAAATAAATAAATAAATAAAGTCAAAAAATTATTTTTTTTTGTTTTGGATGCTTGTTGCATTAGAAGTAATAATTTAAGGGTTAATGTTTATCATATTGAATAAACATACTTCACTGCAATATTGGTAATAACATTGAATTGCTCAGCCTTAGTACGACATGAGCTTAATTTAGCCACAACATCGTTTAGAAGATTAGAAATATCATCTAAAGAAAATAATGAGCTATTATTTTTATCATTTATAATTTTGCGTTTTTTTCTAATTGTTTTTTCGATGGCGTGGCTTTTTCATGGTGAGTTTGGTTCTTCTTTGAGTTTTGTGGGAGTGGGGAAAATCTTCCATGGTGAAATTCACGTGGTTGGTTTTGTTTCTCAGTTGAGCATGAGTTATTGACACCGATTTTGAGTTGAAGTTGTTGCTAGTACCAGTTCCACCACCACGCTTGCGGTAGGAGATTCTATAACGTATTTCGATGTATTATTTTCGACTAATACACATGGGGTCGGTGGATTTGTGCGGGCCATTGGAATTTGCACATTTAGTTGACGAAGGCGATTCGGTGCACTCTGTGGTCTTGTGAGGAAAAGAACAAGATGAACAAAAGCTTTTAACCTGACAATGCATGGCACCGTGGCCATGCATTTGACAGTTGTAGCACTGTGTAATTTTGTTAAGTTGGTGTTTTTTATAATCTCATTTTATAAGAGTTTTAAGCACAATTTTATAGTTGGCGCGAAGATCGTTCATTTTGATTGCACCACGTTCAATTACAATTATATATTAATAATGCACTTATTGCAAGTTAAATTTTATTGTGATGGGTTTGACTTCCAGACACTTAATTCCAAGTGAAATAATTCGTTTTTTAATTGTGTGATCCTCCAATGCACTCTGATAAATTTTCCTTTCATCAATTTACATCGATCAAACGATATGATTCACACAATTTTGAAAACAACTTGGTACTGAACATCTAGTTCCGATCTTCGAGTCCGCTACACATTACTAGAGCTAATAAATAAATGTTCCCTTGTAAAATTAGTTACGTCACTTACGATTTAAAATAGTAATCTAAACAACACAACAATATTTCATCATAAAATTACGATCCAATTGAATTGTCAGCGGGATTGGTCAAAAGAACGTATCCATTCCTTCACTTGTTTCTAAAAATAAACTCTTAAGCCTGTAGGTATAGTGCTAGTAGTTTAATTAAGGGCGTCCTGGATCAGTGGCTCGGTGGATCACAGGTGCGAACAGGTGAGAACAGGTGAGAACAGGTGAGAACAGGTGTGACAGGTGTACAGGTGTGCACAGGTGTGCACAGGTGAGATCAGGTAAGATCAGGTGTACAGGTGTGTACAGGTGAGTGTAGGTAAACAGGTGAGAAACAGGTGTGTGTAGGTGCACAGGTGAGTGTAGCTGAACAGGTAAGTATAGGTAAATTCAGGTAAGCTAGGTGCAGGTGGGCGGAAGCCCAGGTAATCAGGTGACCTATATAGGTGTGGGGTGGGGTCAGTGGGTTGTGGTGGGGGTGGTTGAGGAGAGTGGTGGCTAAGTGGGCGGTGGCTCGAGAGTTTTTCGAAGGGCGGTGGCTCATGAGTTCTTAAAGGGTGGTCGTTCAAGTGTTTTCAAAGGGTTGTGGCTCATGAGTTTTCAAAGGGCGGTGGCTAATAGGTTTTCAGTGGGCGGTGGCTCATATGTGTTCAGTGGGCGGTGGCTCATGGGTGATAGGGCTTCAAGTAGGCCGATGATCAATGGGGATTCAAGGATTTTTAATGGTAAATATGCACAGGCACACATGTATGTTAGCATTGTTTTTTTTTATCTTGCGCTTGTGGATTGCTTAAGATTTTATTTATCTTTATTTGTCACTCTTAACGACCTCGACTGTTTTATTATTAGAAAGATTATTTGGCTATCTCAACCCAAGGGATGTTGAGGTTATTGGAAAACAAAGAAACAATGTATGCAAAAGTAGTTAGCACTTACTCCAGATGTGCAGCATGGGCGGGTCTGCATGCATTTCAAAAGTGGAGGGTTTTTTTTTCTTATTTAGTCTTTATCTGCTTTTAAGATAAAATTATCCTTCATGAGTATACTGCGGAATATGCACACATGTATGCTAGCATTCGACGATAACATTTATTTCTTTTTTGGGATGATTGTTTATCGCGTATAAGTCAAAAAGTAGGATAGTCATGTAATCATAACTTTCCTTCATTACTGTACAAGAATAAACATAAATGAGGTTTGATAATAAAGGGTAAGACATTAGTGTAGGTAAATAAGCCGCAAATAATATTTAGGAGTTGAGAAACTCCTCTTAACAATAGAGAGTCAATTTACATTGAGAAACTGAAAAACGGAAATCAACCCTTGATTAGAAATAAAAAATACTTTTTATGTGTTTGATTTTAAATTTTATTTTATTTTCGGATATTTAATTACTAAACAATTCTGGTTACCACTTGATTAAGGGGATTATATTCAATAATGCGATCATGCAGAATAAGACAGTAAGCTGAAGTGTTTAGAGGAATTTTCTTTGATGATCTCATCTCCAAGCGTAAGTATAGGTAAATTCAGGTGAGCTAGGTGCAGGTGGGCGGAAGCCCAGGTAATCAGGTGACCTATATAGGTGTGGGGTGGGGTCAGTTGGTTGTGGTGGTGGTGGTTTAGGAGAGTGGCGGCTAAGTGGGCGGTGGCTCGAGAGTTTTTCGAAGGGCGGTGGCTCATGAGTTCTTAAAGGGTGGTCGTTCAAGTGTTTTCAAAGGGTTGTGGCTCATGAGTTTTCAAAGGGCGGTGGCTCATAGGTGTTCAGTGGGCGGTGGCTCATATGTGTTCAGTGGGCGGTGGCTCATGGGTGATAGGGCTTCAAGTAGGCCGATGATCAATGGGGATTCAAGGATTTTTAATGGTAAATATGCACAGGCACACATGTATGTTAGCATTGTTTTTTTCTTATCTTGCGCTTGTGGATTGCTTAAGATTTTATTTATCTTTATTTGTCACTCTTAACGACCTCGACTGTTTTATTATTAGAAAGATTATTTGGCTATCTCAACCCAAGGGATGTTGAGGTTATTGGAAAACAAAGAAACAATGTATGCAAAAGTAGTTAGCACTTACTCCAGATGTGCAGCATGGGCGGGTCTGCATGCATTTCAAAAGTGGAGGTTTTTTTTTCTGGTTTAGTCTTAATCTGCTTTTAAGATAAAATTATCCTTCATGAGTATACTGCGGAAATATGCACACATGTATGCTAGCATTCGGCGATAACATTTATTTCTTTTTTGGGATGATTGCTTATCGCGTATAAGTCAAAAAGTATGATAGTCATGTAATCACAACTTTCCTTCATGACTGTACAAGAATAAACATAAATGAGGTTTTATAATAAAGGGTAAGACATTAGTGTAGGTAAATAAGCCGCAAATAATATTTAGGAGTTGAAAAACTCCTCTTAACAATAGAGAGTCAATTTACATTGAGAAACTGAAAAACGGAAATCAACCCTTGATTAGAAATAAAAAATACTTTTTATGTGTTTGATTTTAAATTTTATTTTATTTTCGGATATTTAATTACTAAACAATTCTGGTTACCACTTGATTAAGGGGATTATATTCAATAATGCGATCATGCAGCATAAGACAGTAAGCTGAAGTGTTTAGAGGAATTTTCTTTGATGATCTCATCTCCAAGCGTATATCGATAGGTCCTGTTTTTAATGATTCATTCTGATGTCTGCAATCAATAACGAACATTGGAGCGCGCGATTTAAATTTATCCAACGATAGAAGAGGTTCAGCCATTGTTTTGTTGTAGTAAGATTTTTGAAAATCGGTATACATTTTGTATAGCAAACTGTAATTGTTCTGTTCAAAAGAAATGTTGAGGTCTTCATGAGGGTATACATCTGAGTTTAGATAAACTTTTATGTCTGTTAGATGACAATGATCAAATGTTGTGGGATCCGCTGTTAGTTTATTATATTTTTCAGTTTGTAGTGCAAGTATAATGTATCGAGGTTTTTCAATTTGTATTGTTGTTTTAACGTTCCAAATATTATGCTCGGAGAAAGATAACATAGGATATTCATACAGATCCCAAGTGCGGAAAGCAATTTTAATTGTACTTTTCTTGTTTATAGATTGATATAAATCCAACTTGACTGCATCGGACAAAGTTACATGTGGTACTTTCCATTGGACCTTATGTAGTTGAATCTCAACTTGTTCATCAATCGTGGAAATTAATGCATTTTCATCCATTCTGGCACGAGTGAGAATAAGATCATGTCTGGCGTTTGGTATAATTTTTTTGTAATCTTCAGCAAATCCCAAAAGCTTGTTCAGTGGAATACAGTAGTTAAAGTTACAGGGGTCCAAGGAAATACTTGATTCAGGAGACCAGGATGCATTCAAAAGCATATCACTCTCATTTTTAGTTAAAGAAAATTAGTTTTTTAACGCTATTTTGTAATTCCAACATTCCTATTGGAGTCAATTTCTTTTCCATTCAATAAATAACGCATATCACTAAAAAGAAGAGGCATTGCGTTGTTTGCCATTTCTGTGCTTATAATTCCACTTCCTCCACGCTGTTTAACTGTGCCTTGTAAGTATAAAACACTGTCAGCAGGTATAACATTAAGATTCTGATGTTGTGTAGTAATCTGAATGATGTCATTGCGTTCATAATTGTTTTGATAAGGTGAATAGGTGTGGAAGTCATATTTAGATATAGATTCATCAACCTCTGGATCTTGAAAAATGTTCAACATAGTATTTCTTTGGGTTTTATTTTTTTAAGACAAATCCCAAGGATAGCAAAAATCTTTTATTTTCTTTCGTTAGATGAGGTGTCGACGAGGCTGAGCTCAAAACGCGATTAAATGATGAATTATTAATACCAGTCCTTATATAAGGATTTTGAGCTTGAGAAATTTGTTCATATAAAATCATGTTTCCGGTTTCTTATTTTCTTTCGTTAGATGAGGTATCGACGAGGCTGAGCTCAAAAACGTGATTAAATGATGAATTATTGATACCAGTCTTTATTTAAGGATTTTGAGCATGAAAAATTTTTTTCATATACACTGAGTTACAAAAAAAGTGGCGCACCTTGAAATTTTGCAACATTTTGAAGTAACTTAAACAAATAAACGTTTTTCTGGTACAGTTTTGTTTATTAACATAAAAGTAAGTCATTCATGTAATAAAAAACGAAAAAATAGAAAGAACTTAGAAATACACCATAAATTAAGGAAAATGGGCATAAACTTCAAAACTTAAACTTTTACATTTTTTTTTTTTTTTAAACTAGTCCTTGTTTCTTCAATAGTGGGTATTGCCTCCACGAACATCTAATAAAGCTTTAATTCGCCTGGGCATACCTTGGATAAGGTTGTCAAAATGATAACAACACATCAAAAAGTATGACTGCGCCACTTTTTTTGTAACTGAGTGTATAATCATATTTCCTGTTTTAAATGTAATCGAACAGTTATTTTTTCTCCTCTAAAGTTAATAATTCTTCCGTCTTGATCAATGAACTTTAAGCTCAACGATGTTATTCGTTTGATGTTCACAGGTAAATAAATAACATTGCTAGGAACTTCAATGATTTTATAGCCCGGGCTTACGTTAATAGAAAATTCATGTATGATATGCGCAGACTGACTATTTATATACGATCCATTTATAATGTTACATTCAACACGTATTGCATTTACTTTGTTTATGTCAACGTAAAGATCTGATTCATGTAATATATTCGGCTTTAAAATCTTCTTACTGAATCCTAAAAGCGAGCCAATTGAATTTTGTTTCGAGAAATCGATTACTTCTGAACTATAAATTTCACATTTTAGAGTATTGTTGTTGGCAGCGATTTTAATTTCATATTTTCTATTTAAATTCTTTTTCTTTTTATTAATTTCAGTAATTTTCTTTTGTATAAAATTATTTATGTCTCCAATCTCATATGATCCAATAGGAAGTAAAATAACATTTTCACCTATATGCAGCAAGTTGTTGAAATCATCAACGTTTGGAATAGAATTAAAGGATTGAAAATCTATTAGCCCACATACATAGTTGGATTTAAGTACAATTGGTGGGAAATATTCCGCTGTAAGATTTGAATCGTTTCCACTTAGAGTTAATGTGACCGACATGTTGATTAAAAGACGAATGACACGTTTGTGTTATTTTCACATCGTTTTATTCATTTTTATTTTTAAAAACATTGTTCTAATAAATACTTTAAACATAAATGACACCATATATGTAAATGTATTAAAATCTTGTTCTTGAATATAATTATAACTTATTTTATTTCCCAGGTAGCTTATTACTTCAATTGGTGGTCTTAAATTTCCAAAACTATCAAAGTTGTAAGGTACACAATATTGCTTTTTTTTATATATGCCACCCAATGAGTTCCTTTACCAGTTTCATCATCCAAATTGATAACACCACACTCCTGTTTAAATGGCTTCTTTGGTAATGAGTTTCGCATAAAAACTCCTCTAAAATAAGGAAAATGTTTCTTTCCAAATCGTTGGATGTCAAAGTTGGTTAAGGGACGGTTGGGCAGCAAGTCTATTAGTTTTTTGCATTAGGTTTGTTTATAAAAAGGCCAAGACCATTTTTGTATGGTTGTAAATATAAACCATTTCCCTTTATTGCAACTGCCTCCAAAGGCCTGTTATGTCGCATGCTTTCTTCCAACTGTTTCTTAGCAGCATTTTTAGCATTAAGGGTTTTTACAACACCAGTTGCTCCCCCCGTTAGAGTCCCTATAGCAGATAAGCCTGCAAGAATAGGAGCTACAAATGGAAGAAAGCCACCTGTTTTTGGAATTGGAATTATTCTTGGTGTTTTAATGGCATTTTTGTTTTTGTTTTTAATAACACTTTTTGCTGCTTTTAAAGCAATGCTAGCAATAGATGTTGTACCGCAGCAGTTGATATTGGTTTTGATAGCATTTCTTGCTTCGTTTATTACTTGTTTAAACAAGTTTTTCATGCATGTTTTCTTCTCACTTTTTGTTTTCTGCTTATTTTTATTCTTTTTAATACCCATCCCCAATTTTGTCTTAGCTTTTATCATGTTGGTGACTAAGAGACTGCTTAACTTTTCAGGAACTGTTGAGTCCTTCGCTTTAAATCTTTTCCACGCTTGTTCTGTTAAAATTTTATCAGCTACGTGACGTTCCGATAATGAACTACTTTTAGAATATGCAATATCATTCATGCGACATGCCTCATCCAGTTTATTAATGCCTTTATCCCCTCTACTTAAACGTTTTTCGAATTTTGTGCCAGGTCCACAGTAATTGTAAGATGGTAAATGTAGTTCAAATGGTAGTTTATCAATAATATTATTTAAAAGTCCTGCTCCTTCAGAAGATTTTTTATAACTGATGGTTTTACTGTTGTGCTCAATCATATTTATAAGGTATTGTAATTTACATATACATTACACACCCTGCTTGGGTAAAGTGCCAAACATTTATGAATGCAAGTATATATAAACGAGTTGTTTTATTATACAATAAGTCAGTCATCAATATGCGGTTCATCAAACAGTCGCAAGTCATTAAGGTACAGAACTTTGATTCTGACGTAAAAATCAAAAAGAAACATGGGTTATTATTCCCAAACAGTATCCGTGGAATAATCGTTGGCCCTTCAAACTGTGGAAAAACAAATGTTATGCTTAGCATACTTCTTGATCCCAATGGATTAAAGTTTGAAAATATTTACATATATTCCAAATCGTTACATCAACCGAAATATACGTATTTAAAGAAGGTTATAACATCAGTAAAAGGAATGGAATACAATGAATTTTCAGATAATAGTGATATAATGCCACCAGCAGATGCTAAAAATAATTCAGTGTTTATATTTGATGATGTTGCATGTCAGAAACAAAACAACATAACGGTGTTGATAGTTTTTATTTATGTCAATCCTATACACATATTCCAAAACATTTGATTCGGGATAATGCAAATTTTATAATACTTTTTAAACAAGATGAAATGAATTTCAAACATGTTCATAATGATCATGTAAACTCAGATATGACTTTTACTCAATTTAAAGAACTATGCTTCCATTGCTGGGGTGATAGTTATGGTTTTCTAGTTATAGATAGGGAAATCAGTATTAAAAACGGTCGCTATAAGATTGGCTTCCATGAAATTGTTTTACTATAAATACACATTTCTTCCTTAAAAGGAATTCATTAAAACAAGTGCTCTGTTTGAGAAAACTTACTACATTATTATATACTATACTATCAAAACGAAAAAACTTTGAATGACTTAACAAAAACAAAAAATATTTTAAAAAACAAATATTTACAACTGAAAACTGGTGAAATAATAAGAGATACGGAGTTGGAAAACACTTTCAAACCTATTGTTGAACCATTAAAAAAGTTTGTTGAAAATGTTGAAGAAGAGAAAGAAAAGCAAAAACCTTATGATGAACGAATTGAAACAAAACCAACTAAACGACGTCAACTTAATTTTAAATTATTCAGTAAGGAAGAAGGGGCAGACGACAATCAAATATTTGACTCACCAATAGTTGAATTAGATAGCAGAGATGATGATATGGTGTTTAGTACACCAAACAATTTCAATAAATCTGAGTTATCTACATCTTTTAATAGAAAATTATTATCTGAATCAAATCGTGATAATGTCTACGGACCGTATTATGATGCAAATACACAAACAACGAAAACCGGTAAATCGAACTTTTGGTTGAATGATGATGTTATTAAAATTGATGATGAAAGTTTTACTCGAACTCCGGGCCTTATTGAGTTGATACTAAAGAAAAAACCTCGAAAGCATATGTATACTAACGATGACTTAGAGCAATTTGGGAAGATCTTACAAAAAACTAGTGCACACATGCGCAATCATGATGATACCTTTAGGATCAACAGTAATAGGGGTGTAAAGTACACTCAAATAATAAAGAACCTTGTTTCTGGATTTAAAAATAAAAAAACCGGAAAATCTTATTCCGAAATTGCTGAAATGAAGTACACAAACAAAAACATTGAATACGCATACTGGAATGATCCTAATGAGCTCGTTAACAGACTAAAACTTTTAATAGCATCCAAAAATGCTGGTAATAACAACCATCAAAATAAAATTAGCTCTATAGTTGAGGAATTAAAGGAATCAAATATCATATTATATTAATGTCATTCAAACCTAAAATCCATTCAAACTAAACATGAGTGTTGACAAGTTCGGAAGAAACTCCAAGGTACTTTTAAAAACTAAAGGCCCAACAGGTCCTCCAGGTCTAGGATTTAAACTTCTGCATCTGGTGATTTCAATATGGAAAATAAACGTTTAAATAATATTGGAAGACCTGAAGAACCACACCAAGCAGCTTCTAAGGAATATGTTGACGATCAAATAGATCATATCATTGAAATCAGTGATCCTAAGAATTATATGGATGCCGCTGTAAAAAAATATCTTGATGAGCAACTTAAAAACAAAATTGTTGAGTTGATAGAAGAGAGAAAAATATTCTCACCCCCAAACTTAAAATAAAAAAAAAATAAAAATAAAAAAAAATATTTATTCACTCAATATTGATAATTGGTTATTATATACCTATGACTTTATATATGAGTATATTTTAAGAATGTATGTGTGTAATTAAATATTTATGAGTATACTCTAGTTCTTCTTCCAAAAAAAAATTATATTGTTAGTATTCATTCAAAAGCCTCATCAACAACATCATCCTAAAAAAAAAATGGACTTCGAACTTTTAATTAAAAATATTTGTGATTTTCTAAAAATATATATACATGAATTATTAGAGGAGCATTACGTTGAATTTTTTAAATGTATTAACCTATTGAAACAATTTCAAAACTCAGTTTCAACAGAATCGAAGCATGGATTTCATTACTCAAGCTGTTGTTGGTCATCGGATGAATGTAGATTGGGGCCTTATACGTGTTCTTGTTATTTGGTTGAGAGGGTCATATTAAGAATTAATAAGCTGATGTTATTATATAAAAGACTCAAATAAATAAAAAAAAAACACAATTATAAAAAACTTTTTCTTATTTTCTGTAATTCATTCTTAACTAATATGAGCAAGCGAATGGTTGTTGAAGAATTACACAAGGCTGCACGTAGAAATTTTAAACGTCGCCTTGTTATCATCAAGGGCTTTGATGATTTATGGCAAGCGGACTTGGTTGAAATGATACCTTATAGTAGTCAGAGTAAGGGATTTAATTACTTAATGACCGTCATCGATACTTTTTTTAAATTCGCATGGGTCATTCCTATGAAAAATAAAACTGGTCTTGCTGTAACCAAAGCTATGTAAAACATATTCAGTAAAAATTTGCAAACTGATGATGGGAAAGAGTTTTTTAACAAAAATTTCAAAATATTAATGGAATCATTACTCAACATTCAGTTCATTAAGGACTTCTATTGTTCAAAGATTTAATAGAACTTTCAAAGACAAAATGTGGAAAGAATTTAGCTTTAATGGCAGCTATAAGTGGATAAATATTTATAAAAAAATACTTCGAGATTATAATCACTCTTTCCACAGAACCATAAAATGTCAACCTGCTAGTGTTAATAAAATAAACTCAAAATTATTACTCAAACATTTCAAAGATCATAAAGACAATACAGTTAAACGTAAATTTAGTGTTGGTGATAGTGTAAGAATAAGCAAGTATAAACATGCATTCGAGAAAGGTTATACACCCAACTGGACTACGGAAGTTTTTAAAATAAGATCAGTTAAAACAACAAAACCTATTACATATATTCTCGAAGATAATAAAGGAGAACCAGTAAAAGGCGGGTTTTATAAAGAAGAACTGATGAAATCCAACTGTCCATATATATATCTTGTGGAAAAAGTAATAAAAACAAGAGGAAACGAAGTTTTTGTTAAATGGTTAGGATTCCCATCAGAAGAAAACTCATGGATTGATAAAAATAAGATACTATAATATATTAAATTTTATTACTTAAATAGATTATTTAAGTTTTTAAAATTTGAGCTCGTATGTTGATCCTAATGGTCTTGTGATTTGAATAGCGTAACCACCTTTAGCCATAGCAAGCAAGCTGTTTGATGATAAAGATGAGTATCTACTTGGTAAAAATACCTGTAAGTAAATAAAATATTACAAAAATTAATAAACATTAATACAATAAAATAGTATATTTTTTTTGGGCTTACAGTATACTCCCCCAGATCAGCTACAACTCGATCTCCCCATTTTGTGCTAATTTTTCGAATATGATAGATGTTGTAATTTGTTCCAATCGTCAGCTCGCAAAATTTTCGTGTAGGTTTGAAAGCGCTCTCATGGATTGTATTGGCTTCCCGGGCTGCAAAGTCTTTCAGAGTAAAAACTGAATAATCAGGTTCTGAGAAATTCATGCTGAAGTAGATATGTTCAACCTTCGTCACTTTATTAAAATCAACTACTCTTATTCTCAACAAATGTTAACGTTTTATAGAACTATTTTACCCCCCACTATATCATAATTTAATAGTCATGCATTAGATTGCTTTACAAAACCAGCCCCCATACTTTTTATATCTTTAAATACACAAAAATGTTTTTGCTATTCGTAGATAACTACGCGATCATGTCCTATTTTGTCGTTTCTTACGTCTCTTTTTTTAGTACATACGTTTTTTTTCCTATTTGTAGATAAGTACACGTTCATTTCCCGTTTGACGTTGCTTATATCTTTTAACAAACGAACATGTTTGTTCGATTTTTTTAAAATTTGAGCTCGTATGTTGATCCTAATGGTCTTGTGATTTGAATAGCGTAACCACCTTTAGCCATAGCAAGCAAGCTGTTTGATGATAAAGATGAGTATCTACTTGGTAAAAATACCTGTAAGTAAATAAAATATTACAAAAATTAATAAACATTAATACAATAAAATAGTATATTTTTTTTGGGCTTACAGTATACTCCCCCAGATCAGCTACAACTCGATCTCCCCATTTTGTGCTAATTTTTCGAATATGATAGATGTTGTAATTTGTTCCAATCGTCAGCTCGCACAATTTTCGTGTAGGTTTGAAAGCGCTCTCATGGATTGTATTGGCTTCCCGGGCTGCAAAGTCTTTCAGAGTAAAAACTGAATAATCAGGTTCTGAGAAATTCATGCTGAAGTAGATATGTTCAACCTTCGTCACTTTATTAAAATCAACTACTCTTATTCTCAACAAATGTTAACGTTTTATAGAACTATTTTACCCCCACTATATCATAATTTAATAGTCATGCATTAGATTGCTTTACAAAACCAGCCCCCATACTTTTTATATCTTTAAATACACAAAAATGTTTTTGCTATTCGTAGATAACTACGCGATCATGTCCTATTTTGTCGTTTCTTACGTCTCTTTTTTTAATACATACGTTTTTTTTCCTATTTGTAGATAAGTACACGTTCATTTCCCGTTTGACGTTGCTTATATCTTTTAACAAACGAACATGTTTGTTCGAGTTTGCACATAACGTTTATATCATGTTTTGTCGTTTCTAACGTCCTTAAATACGTACGTTTTTTTTCCTATTTGTAGATAAGTAACGTTCATTTCCCGTTTTGACGTTGCTTATATCTTTTAACAAACGCGCATGTTTTTTTTCGAGTTTGTAGATAACTGACGTTATATCATTTTCTGTCGTTTCTAAAGTAGTCAAATACATATGATTTTTTTTCCTATTTGTAGATAAGTAACGTTCATTTCCCGTTTTGCCGATGCTTATATCTTTTAACAAACGAACATGTTTGTTCGAGTTTGCAGATATCGTTTATATCATGTTTTTATGTTTCTAACTTCCTTAAATACGTACGTTTTTTTTTCCTATTTGTAGATGAGTACACGTTCATTTCCCGTTTTGACGTTGCTTATATCTTTTAACAAACGCACATGTTTTTTTTTTCGAGTTTGCAGATAACTAGGCGTTTACTACACAGGATTTTTCTATTTTAGATAAGCACACAATCATTTCCTGGTTTGTCGTTCCTTATATCTTTTAATACACATAAAGGTTTTTTTTCCTTTTTCGTAGATACTACGCGATAAATTCCTATAAAACGTTGGACATCTCAGTAATTTTTAATAGTTCTTGCTATAGAGCCACCAAGTGTAGTTGATTTTTACTGTTTGTTCTAGTTTCATTAAAATATTAAAACATAACAAAAGTGTTGCTAACATTTTACAAAGTGTAATAAATATCTATAAAATTGGACATATCAGTAATTTCTGTATAGTTCTTGCTATAGAAGCATCAAGTGTAGTTAATATTAACCGTTTATTCCTGTCTCATTGCTAAAAATAAAGATTTGTTTAATTTTTACAAAGTTTTTTTGAAACGCGGTAAAAAAAAAAATATAATGGAAAATTTTATGTGTATTGTATGTGAAAAAAAATTCTCGCACGTATGTTCTTTAAAAAGACATATGAAATCACAAAATGTGAAGCGAAATTCTCGCGAAAAGATGCTTTGCTTCGTCATGTTCGAAGCAGCCATCTCAATTCTGTGGACAATACAGTGAACCCCGGTGTAAGTGACCAGCATGTTGCAAGCAAACGGCAATCTGAAGAAGATATCCCGCATTGTTCGAAGAAACGCCGATGCGTAGGCTGTCAAATGGATGTTATGGTTTCTGAATGGCCAAACCATATCAGAACAAACATCCACAAAAGCAAAAACCTGGAGACGGTATCAATGACCCCTTTTATGAAAATCCGACAGTGCTTTGGAGGTAAAGTTGAAACTTACCTACTGGAAAACAAAAAGGAAGATGTCCTCAATATAAAAAATTTTTTGAATGAGGCCAAAACGAATGTGCTGAATTTAATTGGAGAATCGATCAGAAGGAAAGGCAGTGTTAAATTCAGCATTGAACTTTTCGCTGAATATGTCAAGTATTCAACCTTGGCTGGAGGAGAAGAGCAAGCGGTTATCAACATAAATTCATTCAAGTCTCCGATGGAAATAGCTATTGAAAGTCGAAATGTGGATGACATATTTACATATGGTGGAAACCATTGATACCAAAAGCGAAGTATTTGAAATTTCAGAATCTGGTTGGAGTCTGCTTGCCATCAAACATTAAGAAGTAAACATCAATGAATATAAGCCATTGAGAGGGTCTAGCTACATTAGACTTCCAAAATGTATAGAAACTAAAAAAGCATGTGTGAATGTCCAGAATAATGATGTTTACTGCTTTAAATGGGCACTTGTTTCTGCTCTCCACCCTGCTAATATTAATGTTAATAGAACCAGCAGCTATCCAATCGATGACATTACAAATAAGCCCCTTGAATTGGATAAAGTACGAGACCATTGCCACATCACTGGGAAATTTAGAGGTGCAGCACACTCTTCATGTAATATAAATTTTAAGGTACCACTATTTTTACCTATATTTTTCCACAATTTAACTGGCCCATTTATTCATAAAAGAGCTGAGTAATATCGATGGGATTATTCGAATAATCCCATTAAATAAAGAAAAGTATATATCTATTTCTAAAATAATTGAAATAGATAATGTAAATAATAATCAAAAGGATCATCTTGAGTTAAGATTTTTAGACTCCTATAGATTTCTTCCCTCTAGCATTGATAATATTTCAAAAACCCTTGCAGAGGTTGATTTCAAAAATTTGGACAAGTTTTGTAGGGGCAATAAAAGATCTTTCGAACTAATGACTCGAAAGGGTGTCTTTTGTTACGACTATATAGATTCTATAGAGAAACTTTCCGAAACGGAATTACCACCTGTTTCAGCGTTTCATAATTCATTGCTCGAGACTGAGTGTAGCCAAGACGATTATGATCATGCTAAAAATGTTTGGAATAATTTCAAATGTTCTTCTTTAGCACAATATCTTGAACATTACCTGGTTACAGATGTTTTATCATATGGTCTAGACCCCTGTCATTACTTCACGTTACCTGGGTTTTCATGGAGTGCTATGCTTAAACATACAAATGTCAAACTGGAGCTTCTTACAGACATAAATATGTAGAATTTCTTCAGTAGGGGTATAAGAGGAGGATTGACTCAATGTAGTTTACGGCACTGTAAGGCAAATAATAAGTATATGCCAGAATATGATGCAAGCAAACCTAGCGAATATTTAATGTACTTAGATGCAAATAACCTTTACGGATGGGCCATGTCCGATTACCTTCCACATTCAGGCTTTGAATGGATTGATCCCCCAACTAATTTATCTTTAATAAAAGAATGGTTGCTTTCTGATAAAAAAATGGGCTACGTTTTAGAAGGTTTTTTTTTTTTTTTTTTTTCTTTCGGTAGGTGGAAATCTTCAAAAGACACTTGATAATATTCGGTATCAAGTAGTTTGGGACTTCTACCGCACTAAAACCACCTAGAATCATGACCAATCTATAAAAGATCGACAAATGATTTTATTTTCTCAATTTTTAGTTCACATTTCGGGAAGTTTGATGATTTAATACTTTCCCATCGCTTTTAGACCATCAGCTCATGAGGCTTGGTTCTTCTTAGTCTCCGAACATTGGTACGTACATTTAAGACTGTCTCCATTTCGGTTAGTTAGTGTGACTAAGCAGTCGCTGATTGTGTGATACAGCGTGTTTTCTAATTACTTCTGTAACCATTTCTACTTGAAGGTCACGATGTAAATCGCTGTTTCTTATATACCAAGGGGCGTTTACTATTCCACGAAGGACTTTGTTTTGGAATGTTTGGATGGTTTCCGCATTTGTTTTCTTTGTACTACCCCAAAGTTGGATGCCATACGTCCAAACAGGTTTTAATACCTGCTTATACAACATTAATTTGTTTTTTGCCCTATCAAGGCAGAGGTTTTTCCCAGTAACCAGTACATTTTTCTATATTTTAAGTTAAGTTCTTCCCTTTTTTTCTTGATGTGCTCTTTCCATTTTAGCTTTGCATCCAAAGTCATCCCAAGGTATTTGGCCGTATTGGAGTAAGGTACTACTTTACTATTAATAAAAAGTGGAACATTATTAATCTTTTTATTAGTAAAGTTTATATGCGTTGATTTTGTTTCATTGAGTCTGATACGCCACTGTTGCGTCCATTCTCTTATCTTTTCGACTGCATATTGCAGTTTTTCTGTTGCCTTTACAACGCATTTATCTGACACTAATATCGCAGTATCATCTGCAAAAGTGGCCATGATCGCATTGTTGTCCACTGGAATATCCCTTGTATACAACAAATACAGGGTTGGTCCTAAGACACTTCCTTGTGGTACGCCGGCTTCGATTTTCTTAAGTTCCGAATACTCTTGCTCGTACCGTACTCTAAAAAGTCGGTCGGTAATATATGATTTGAGTATTTCATAGAACTGCCTGGGAAGGTCCCTGTGCAGTTTGTACTCGAGCCCCAAATGCCAAACCTTGTCAAAGGCTTGAGCAACATCTAGAAATAGAGCGGAACATACTTGTTTTTCGGTAGGCATCATCAGTTAGGCCGTCCACACTCTCCTAAGACACATATTTTATTTTAGTCGATGTAAGTGACTATATAAAATGCAAGGCAAAAAAGCATTGCGAATTTTATTATATTAAAGGAAAACTTTGGTTAAAGTCCAACCTTTATGAAAATTATACCCGTGGCTAGGTTGTTTACAAAAGAGTATAGGCTACTTAACCTTTTTCTTTGAATTTCATTCAATCACTCCACTAAACTAAAATAAAAATTAACAACTAGCAATAGTTGTTGTTGTTATTTAATTTTTTCTTTTTGTAAACAACCTAGCCACGGGTATAATTTTCATAAAGGTTGGACTTTAACCAAAGTTTTCCTTTAATATAATAAAATTCGCAATGCTTCTTTGCCTTGCATTTTATATAGTCACTTACATCGACTAAAATAAAATATGTGTCTTAGGAGAGTGTGGACGGCCTAACTGATGATGCCTACCGTTCACACTTAGGCGAAACACATCGGAGTATAGGCTACTTAACCTTTTTCTTTGAATTTCATTCAATCACTCCACTAAACTAAAATAAAAATTAACAACTAGCAATAGTTGTTGTTGTTATTTAAATTTTTTCTTTTTGTAAACAACCTAGCCACGGGTATAATTTTCATAAAGGTTGGACTTTAACCAAAGTTTTCCTTTAATATAATAAAATTCGCAATGCTTTTTTGCCTTGCATTTTATATAGTCACTTACATCGACTAAAATAAAATATGTGTCTTAGGAGAGTGTGGACGGCCTAACTGATGATGCCTACCGTTCACACTCAGGCGAAACACATCGGAGTATAGGCTACTTAACCTTTTTCTTTGAATTTCATTCAATCACTCCACTAAACTAAAATAAAAATTAACAACTAGCAATAGTTGTTGTTGTTATTTAATTTTTTCTTTTTGTAAACAACCTAGCCACGGGTATAATTTTCATAAAGGTTGGACTTTAACCAAAGTTTTCCTTTAATATAATAAAATTCACAATGCTTTTTTGCCTTGCATTTTATATAGTCACTTACATCGACTAAAATAAAATATGTGTCTTAGGAGAGTGTGGACGGCCTAACTGATGATGCCTACCGTTCACACTCAGGCGAAACACATCGGAGTATAGGCTACTTAACCTTTTTCTTTGAATTTCATTCAATCACTCCACTAAACTAAAATAAAAATTAACAACTAGCAATAGTTGTTGTTGTTATTTAATTTTTTCTTTTTGTAAACAACCTAGCCACGGGTATAATTTTCATAAAGGTTGGACTTTAACCAAAGTTTTCCTTTAATATAATAAAATTCGCAATGCTTTTTTGCCTTGCATTTTATATAGTCACTTACATCGACTAAAATAAAATATGTGTCTTAGGAGAGTGTGGACGGCCTAACTGATGATGCCTACCGTTCACACTCAGGCGAAACACATCGGAGTATAGGCTACTTAACCTTTTTCTTTGAATTTCATTCAATCACTCCACTAAACTAAAATAAAAATTAACAACTAGCAATAGTTGTTGTTGTTATTTAATTTTTTCTTTTTGTAAACAACCTAGCCACGGGTATAATTTTCATAAAGGTTGGACTTTAACCAAAGTTTTCCTTTAATATAATAAAATTCACAATGCTTTTTTGCCTTGCATTTTATATAGTCACTTACATCGACTAAAATAAAATATGTGTCTTAGGAGAGTGTGGACGGCCTAACTGATGATGCCTACCGTTCACACTCAGGCGAAACACATCGGAGTATAGGCTACTTAACCTTTTTCTTTGAATTTCATTCAATCACTCCACTAAACTGAAATAAAAATTAACAACTAGCAATAGTTGTTGTTGTTATTTAATTTTTTCTTTTTATACTTGTTTTTCTTCAAGTGCTTTTTCAACAACATCCGTAATTCGATGTACTTGGTCTATCGTGGAATGTTTGTTTCTAAATCCAAACTGATGATTTGGTATTAGTTTTCGTTCTTCTATTATTTTCCTTAGTCTATTTAAAAGCAGTTTTTCGAAAACTTTTGCCATAATTGGTATAAGCGATATTGGTCTGTAAGATGTAACTTCGGTTGGTGGCTTACCTTGCTTTGGTATAACAATGACTTCTGCAATTTTCCAATGATGTGGAACATAACAGAGCTTAAGGCATGCATTTATTATGTATTGGAATTTTTTGAAGGCTATTGTTGGCATTTCTTCCAAGACCTGAGCCGTAATTAGATCATACCCGGTTGATTTTTTATTTGATAACTTGTGATGGCACATGCTTTTTACTTCTTTGAGCCTTACTAAGGGAATTTCTAAGTCATCATTTTTATTAACAAATTGTAAGTTATTTGCCCCTGCACTTTGTGGAAACGGCTTAAAGACATTCGAGAGATGATCTGCGAAGAGGTCAGCTTTTTGTTTCGGATTTGCAGTCCATTTTGCGTCTTGTGTTTTGATGGGCGGATTTTGTTGTTGCGGTCTATTCAGACGTTTGGTAGCTTTCCACAGTAAGTAATCAGTAGAAGCATCCGTCGTCAAACTTTCAAGAAAACTGCTAAGTGAATCATTTTTGAATTCATAGATTCTTTTTTTCAATTCGTTATTTAGTCGATTAAATACTCTCTTATCGCCCGGAAATCTCGAAGTTTGCCATTTTCTTCGAGCCCTTCTTTTTTCCAATATTAACTCTGTTATTTCTACAGGGTATTTTATTTCTGTTTCTCTTCTGTTCAAAATAGTTGGCGTGCTTTCTTCTGCAGCCTGTTGCACATCAGCAATAAATTGTTCAACTTCGTGGTCAATTTGTTCACTAGTTTCCATTGGGGATCTAAGGTCAATAAAACTTTCCAGTTTTACTTTAAATTCCTCCCAATTTGTTCTTTTATTCACGAGCTTTGGATTACTTTTTTCTTTTATTTCTACTTCACTCAGTGATAAAATAGCTGGAGTATGATCTGATGAAACATCGTAACTACCTACAACACTTACATGATTTCGCTTTATACCTTTGGCCACGAAAAAGTCTATAAGGTCTGGTATTTTATTAGGATCAGATGGCCAGTAAGTTGGCGTTCCAGAGGAAAAGAATTCACATTTGTGTTTGCGACCTGCTAGATAAAGTTGTTACCTTTTGTATTTATGAGCCTAGATCCCCATTGGGTATGTTTAGCATTGAAGTCACCACCATCAATAAAGTTATTTCCAAGCGAATTAAGGAGTTCTTTATATTCTTCTTCTGTTGGAGAGCGCCTCGGTGGACAGTATATTGCAGCTATCTTAAACTCTTTCTTTTTCATGCCTATACTGATTGTTGCCACTTGCATATTTTCATTTATTAACCCGTCTTCCTCATGATGTACCAAGCACTTTTTTATTAGTATTGCCGATCCTCCTCTAGCTTTGTCAGCTGGATGCGGAGCGTGATAGCACGTATAGTTTGGCATTTTGTTCTCAAAACTTTGTCCAGTGGCAAAGTGTGTTTCAGACACGAGACAAATGTCTACATTCTCTACGTCTAAAATGATGTTTAATTCGGATGCATGTTGCAAAAGGCCGTTTGCATTCCAAGTAGCAATTTTAAGTGTTCTGTCCATCATTGTTTTTTAAGAGCGACTTCTTCGCTTAGCTGTTTGATGGTTAAATCCTGTTGGTCGATCCTTTTGAGAATAAGTTGCATTATTTCTTTTACGGAAGTTTCTTCATTTTTCCGTGCATTTTTTACTATAGTCGAGTATGTTTTTTCAACAGTTCTGCTTTGGGTAACTTCCTTAGAGGGCTCTCTCTTAGTTTTATTTTCCACAGCTATTTTTACTTTTTCTGCGTTCCTAAGTTTTTTTCCAGCAGACGAGTTTTTTCTTAAATTACTGCCTTTATATTCTTGGAATTTTTTAGCAACAGGACATCCTCTATAACTAGCAGGGTGATTACCTTGGCAGTTCACACATTTTGCTTTAACTTCTTTGCTCACTGTACAGCTTTTCGTTGCATTTTTTCCTCCACACTTTACACAAGCAAACTCATGGTTGCAGTATTTTTGAGTGTGACCAAACGCCTGGCAACGTTTGCATTGTGGAACAATCTTCGGCTTTCGCAAAGAATCAATTTTAACAATTATGCCCATAATCGATCTAATATTATAGATCTTTTCGAGACTTTCTTTGTTGTCAAAAGTGAGCATGAATAAAGGAAGAGATCTTTTTCTTGTCTTGGTTTCCCCAGAGGAGTCTTTCGTTGTTTCATTCTTAAAAAGATTGACTGCATCAACTGCTTGAAAGCCTTTTTGAACAAGGTCCTCAACTATTTCTTCAGCACAGCATGAAGAATGGAGGCCTCTGGCCACTACTTTTACGGCTCTTGTAGCTTTGTTCTCGTACGAGTGCCACTGAAATTCGTGCTTGCTTAGTTCTTCAGTGACAGATCTATACTCATCGGCGTCTTCGACAGTGACTTTCCAATTGTTTTTATTGTAAGATGTGTATTTACACTCTTTTTTTGTTACATTCTCAATTATTTTCTTCAAATTTCCAAATATTGGCAATCCAGAGATCATAATTGGAGGTGGCAATGCTTTTCTATTGCCTCTAGAGTTAGATTCTGCTCGCACATTAGCTGGCACATCTTTTACTTTTTGTTTTAATGTACTCAATTGTTTTTTATTTTCGGTTGGAGAACTTTTGTGATTAATGGGACCAATCTCAGGGCTACCTTCCACTTTTATTTTTTTAGCATTACGCCTCTTTCTTTTACTTTCGGTTTCAATCAAAAGTTCTTCTTCATCAGTTTGATATACAGTTGCAGATTTGTTTGCATTTGTCTGTATTGTAGACTCCGACTTTTCCTCGTCTAGCAAGGAAATTTTCTCTTCGAGTTTTTTGACCTGTTGTTGAAGATTCTGAACTAAAACTTCAAGTTTTTTTCTAGCTTTTATTTCTATTTGCCATTCATCAAAGTAGTGTTTGGATTCAGCTTGGCACTTTTCTCTAGAACTCTTTTGATCTATATCGTCGATTTTGTCGATCTTTTCATAGTCATTGGTTCCATTTTCGTTAATGATTATTACATCATTTGTAGTTGTCTGAGTTAAAGGTGAATTAACCCTTAGCGTTTTTAGCGGAGTTTTCGGTGTTCTTGTACTCCTATCAAATTTTATATGCAATAATTGGTCCTCCCCAGAATCCGTAGGACCGATCTCATTAGAGAGTGGATTTTCCAGTTTTGCTGGAGTGCCACCTGGGGTATTTAATCTGTTTGTTTTGTTCATTGCCATAAATACATGTTTAACTTTGCTTTTTGCTATAAATAGTTCAGTTAATTCTATTCACAGTTTTATATTCAGCCGTCCCTCTGGGATCAGACGCTGACCAGTGTGCCGCACAATTTGTGTCAGACGCTCTTGGATTTAATGTTGAGCTGGTACATTCAGAGTGATATTTTTCTCCTAGTTCCTGAAAAGATTACTCAGGTGACACAGCTCTGGATCCAGTGGATCCACGTTCGTCGTTAGTTCACCTTTCGGCTATCCAGCGGGCACCACATGGAGGTGACGATACGATTTTGCGCCGCCATTTTAGAAGGTGATTTAGAATATCCGCAACATATTCATGATGAACATAACGATCTTCCATTCTGTCCATCAAATATATCAATTAAAAACAAACCAAAGAAATTGATCGCAGACTTACGGAATAAAAAAAATTACACAATACACTATAAAACATTGATACAGTGTAATGAGAATGGGTTGGTTTTGAAAAAAATACACCGCGTAATAAAATTCAACCAATCTTCGTGGTTAAAAAATACATTGATCTTAATAACAGACTTAGAACAGAAGCGACAAACAAGTTTGAAAAAGGTCTACGAAAATTATGTAATAACGCTGTATTTGGGAAAACAATGGAGAATGTTGACAGAAGAAAAGATGTACGAATTGTTTCATCATCAGACAATTCGAGTAATGGACGAAGGTTAGGGTCTTGTGCCCTTATAGCGAAACCAAATTTTCACAGCATTTTAGAGTTTGGTGATAACATGGCTGCCATTCAAATGAAAAGAACCTCTACGGTATATAACAAGCCAATATACTCAAATCTCATAATCAAAAAAATAAAAAAAAATAAAAAAAAATGGTTTGTGTATATGTGCGTGAGCGCATCCATATTATATGCATATGTATGCGCGTGTGAGAAAGTGCATAGGCTGATGGCAAAAAAAAAAGCTGCTGGTGGCTGTTCTAGTTTTAAGTTATTTTAAGTATTTTTAAGTAGCTTTAAGTTCTTTACGTATATTTACGTATATTTTAGTTTTATTTATGTTAATTTAGTTTTATTTAGGTAAAGGGTAGTTTTAAGTTTTTAAATAAAATTAAATAAAAAAAAAGTCATAGAAAACGAGTTTTTAAAGAATTTTCTTGTTTAGTTTTAAGTTATATTGAATTTCAAATTTAAGCTAGTCTTTACACCGAAAGGCATTTTTTTAAAATAAAGTTATAGTATTGTTACGTGAATGGATTCACTAAGGCTTTGCAACTGAACACGACCCTTTGTGTTAAGGTTTAAACGATTTCATGATAAACATCAAATGTCAAAAGAATGTAAAAACGAGGTTTCTTCTTAGAGGTTAAGGCAGAAATAAAGTAAGAACTGAAGTAAAAAGACGTATCTTTCATTTTTCTCAAGTTTTATTTAACATTGGTGTCAGGTGAAAAACATTATTTGATTTTATCATTTAAATTTTAAAGATGCAGACTGATCGCTTGGATAAGGTCGAACGCATGATGGAAAACTTGGCAGAGGGATTCAATTCTTTGCGAATTTCGTTTCTGGCAAATTGCTCAACTCCAGAAGTTCGTCACGGTCCACCAAGTAGAATAAACAACGTTCGTGTACAGCCAACTCTAAGTCAACAAGAATTATCAAACCATCAAACAACAACACGACTTACTCTGGATCAGCTTATTGATCTCGAAGATGACGAGAACAGTTCTTCTTGTCATTACAATACACCACCACAGCGGCCGCTGCAACCAACTGCAACACCTAGAAGAGGTAACCTCACTTCGATTCAAGCTACCGCACCATTGACTAGCACAATGGCGCCATGGAACATGTGGAACACCTTCGCATCTACAACTCCGCCACCAGCACGGTTGGCGTTAACCCCAAAAGAGTTTGATGGTCGTTCCTCATGGGCCCAATACCGCCTTCACTTTGATTCTGTTTGTGCTGCCAATGGGTGGTACAATGAACTTAAATGAGCCTACCTGCCAGCCTTTTTACGTGGCACAGCTTTGACGTTTTTCGAAATGCTCAGCAAATCCGTCCGAGAAGATTATAATCTCGTATGTGTCGAAATGGAAATACGCTTCAAAACATAACTAATGTTTTGAAACACAATATCCAGACAGGGGACGCACGTCCAATAAAACAGCCACCAAGACGTTTACCATTTGCCAAACGTGAAGAAGCTAGGAAGCTTCTGGTAGATATGGAGAAGCATGGGGTGATACAACCCTCTAGCAGTCCTTGGTGCTCGCCCGTTGTGTTGGTACGCAAAAAAGATGGATCAATTCGATTTTGCATAGACTACCGGCGCTTAAACGAAATAACAAGAAAAGATTCATACCCCTTGCCGCTTGCAATTTTAATTTTTGATGCAGTCGCTGGATCTGAGTGGTTTGCTACGTTAGACGCTGCCGATGGTAACTGGCAAGTCGAAATGGAGGAAGCCGATAAGGAGAAGACAGCATTTTCTATTGGAGATGGATTGTGGGAGTTTAATGTCATGGCTTACGGTTTCGCAAATGGAGCAGCGACTTTCCAAAGAGTAATTGAGCTAATCCTCAAAGGCCTTCCCGCAGAAGTGTGTTTGCCATACATAGACGACATAGTCGTCTACGCCCCATCGTTTGAAGAAGCATTAAACAATCTGGAAGCAGTTTTTCAAAGATTGAATACAGTCGGTTTAAAACTTTCTCCCAACAAATAAAATTTGTTTCAAAAAAGTATCAAGTACTTGGGACACTTATTGAGCGAGGCTGGTTTACAAGCTGATCCGGAAAAAATTGCAGCTGTCAGAGACTGGCCTCAGCCAAAAAATCTAAAGGAAGTACAGTCGATCCTTGGTTTGTGTGCACACTGTGCATATTACCGAAGATTTATTAAAA
The DNA here is from genome assembly GCA_951217065.1 of Baccha elongata. Lineage (NCBI taxonomy): Eukaryota > Metazoa > Arthropoda > Insecta > Diptera > Syrphidae > Baccha > Baccha elongata. The sequence goes on from OX578274.1 coordinate 85,000,763, forward strand.
ATTTCTCTCTTCTAGCCAAACCTCTCAATATGCTTTCTGAGAAAAATCGGAGATTCGACTGGACTCCACCATGTGACAAAGCGTTCCAACAACTAAAAACTGTCTTACTGCCTCGCCCGTACTGGCTCATCCTTCAGCCGATGGCAGGTTTATTGTGGATACTGACGCAAGTAACTATGCTTGGGGTGCAATTTTATCCCAACTGCAGGATGACGATGAGGTAGTAATCGAGTACTTACACTGTCGAAACCAGAGCGCAACTATTGTACCACCAGAAAAGAGCTTTTGGCCGTGGTAAAAGCTGTACATCATTTCAAACAATACCTCATCGGTCGCTGTTTTACCGTTCGTACCGATCATGCTTCACTTCGATTGCTGTTTAGTTTTAAAGAGCCTGAGGGTCAAATTGCCCGTTGATTGGAGAGGCTGCAAGAATTTAGTTTCGTAATTGAACATCGACCAGGAAAGCAGCATAACAACGCTGATGCTCTCTCGTCGTCCGTGTGGGTTGGAATGCCGTAAATGTGAAAAGCTTGAAAAAAGAGAGCAGGTTTTTGTCAATCTCACTACCATCAGCAACGATTTACAAACAGCTCAAGCAAACGACGATCATCTAAGTAAGTTGATAAATTGGTTGAAATCGGGTACTCCGTCACCAGATGATAAATCGTTACATCCACATTTAAAGGCATATTTAGCTATGTGGTCTTCATTAACTTTGCAGGATGGGACTTTGGTTCGTAAGTTTGAGGACCGATTTGAAACGCGTATACAAGTATTGGTCCCGTCTTCGCAAAAAGAATGTGTGTTGAAAGCAACGCACGACAGTCCAACAGGTGGCCACTTTTCTGCAGAAAAAACACTAAATAAAATTAAAACCAAGTATTACTGGATAGATTGTTCGAGTGGCTGTGGACATCTTGGGGCCGCTACCACTAACAACAAGAGGTAACAAGTACATATTAGTATTTGGCGATTATTTTACCAAATGGCCTGAAGCTTTGACAGTACCCAATCAAACAGCGGAGCTTGTGGCAGAGGCATTGGCTGAGCATGTTTTTTTCACGTTTTGGAGCCCCTTTAATGTTGCATTCAGATCAAGATCGAAATTTCGAATCCGGAGGACCGGAGGATTTGCAGAGGTTATGAAACGATTCGGAATAGACAAAACCCGTACAACACCACTTCACCCTCAATCCGACGGATTAGTGGAAAGGTTTAATCGAACTATTTTAGATTATTTAGCTAAGTATGTGTACCATACTTATCTTCCACTTCTTCTGCTTGCCTATCGGACGGTAATTCGCAGCAGTACAAGAGAGACACCAGCAATGCTAATGTTTGGAAAGGATCTTCGTTTACCCATGGAATTAGTTACCAGAGCTTTTCCTAATCAACCAAAATCAACATCTTCCTATATCCAATGCCTGAGGGATCGACTTGAAAGCATTTATAAATTCAACAGGAGCCGGTTGGAAACAGTGAGTAGGAGGATGAAGAACCGTTACGACTTAGCTTCTCGAGGAAGTCGATTTGTAACTGGGGATAAAGTTTTGCTCTACAACCCAAAGCGAAGAAAAGGAAAAATCCCGAAGTTGCAACGAGATTGGGAAGGCCCTTACAAAGTAATTGATGTCCTGAGTGAAGTGATATACCGTATACAAAAGGAAAACTCAAACAAAATGTCAATTATATATCGAGATCGATTGGCTCCTCTGATAGAGCAGAAAACTCCATCGGTAGACTCTTCTCTTTAAGGAACGGAGCAAAGTTACGTGAATGGATTTACTAAGGCTTTGCAACTGAACACGACCCTTTGTGTTAAGATTTAAACGATTTCATGATAAACATCAAATGTCAAAAGAATGTTAAAACGAGGTTTCTTCTTAGAGGTTAAGGCAGAAATAAAGTAAGAACTGAAGTAAAAAGACGTATCTTTCATTTTTCTCAAGTTTTATTTAACAGTATTGTTGTATTAAAAAAAAAAAAGGTATCTGTTTGAATAATTTCCCTTCACGGCAACACTTTTTGCACTATGTAAATATATACCTACAGATTATATAACTGACACAGAATATCATAATGTAAATGCAACCTGTTAACAAATCATTATATGTCTATAATAAAATAGTCTTCTTTCTGCTCTTTAAACCACCGGTTTTATTTAACAGGTTATGGGCCCAGACCCGCTAAGATTAAAAAGTATTTTGTAAAAGTTTTTTTTAATTTCAAGAAGGTTGAACGGTATAATTTTTGATTGAACTTTAATTTTAAATTTACCTTTATCTATTTTTTTGTTATCAAGTCATTATGGACAGTGATCATTTTAAAATTGAAAAGTTAGAGAAATCTGACCATTACGCTCTATGGAAGTTTCAGGTTAATATTCTTTTAAATGCATCTGGGTTAAGCAATTACGTGGAGGAGGGTTCTAATGCTCCTGTCAAAGGGGAAGCTGAAACACAATCCACATACGATGTTCGCTTGGTGGCTTGGAAAAAGGCAGACAGTAAAGCTCAGAGAATCATCGCTACGAGCATTGGTTCATCACCGCTTAGGCACATTATCAATTGCGGAACTGCACTAGAAATGTGAAAAAAATTAAAGGCTGTAGAACAATCATCAAAAACTAATGTTCACATGCTCTTGCAACGTTTCTACAGCTTCGACAAAAATCCTGAGGACGATGTTGCAACGCACATAAGTAGGCTGGAAAATATAGTCAGGCAGTTGAGGGATGTGGGAGAAGAAGTGTCTGATAGTGTGGTTATGACGAAAGTTCTTATGACTCTTCCCGAATCTTTCAGTCATTTCTTTTGTGCTTGGGAATCTACTGCAAAGGAACAGCAAAATCTGGAAAATTTGACCTCGAGATTGGTTCTTGAAGAAACGAGATTAACATCTTCTCATGCTGTAGAAACAACTGTTTTGATGGCTAAAAGAAAAAGTCACAAGCCACATATTTACATGGGAGATAATGCTGATAGAGATGATGGTTGGTATTTAGATTCCGGAGCAAGCGACCATATGTCTTTTAAGCGAGAGTGGTTTGTTCATTATCGGGAGTTTGGTCAACCGATAGATATTCCTATTGGTAGTGGGGACAAAATTGCGGCGCTTGGTGTTGGGGATATAAACGTTTTAGCATTTGATGGAACAATGTTTTTAAAGAAACACCTTGCAGACGTGCTCTATGTACCTCGAATTTCGGTTAATCTTTTTTCTCAGAGCCGCGCATTGGACAAAGGCACACGTTTCATTTCAGACAGAGATTACTGTAAGTTTATTAAGATAACTGATAAGACTATAGTTGCAGTGGGAGAACGGAAAGAACAACTGTTCAAAATGTGCTTCAAAGTCCAGGTTGGTGCGAGTGGTGTTGCTAATATGGCAAAAAGGCAAATAATGTCATTAAAATTGTGGCATGAGCGCATGGCTCATCAAAATGTTGTTTATGTGCGTAATCAACTTAAGAAGCAAGGCGTTGAAGATGTGGAGGATTTTAGTTGCGATGCATGCTGTTTCGGAAAATTGCACAGACTACCATTTCCTAAGAGCTTCTTTAAGGCTCAATATCCAGGTGAACTCGTGCATGCTGACGTTTGTGGTCCCATGGAGGAAACTTCAGTTGGTGGCTCCAGATATTTTGTGGTTTTCAAAGATCATTATTCCCACTATAGAATGGTATATTTTTTGAAACAAAAATCTGAAGTGTGCAATGTGATGAATCGTTTTTTCAATGAAGCTGAAAGAGAAACTGGGCATTCTGACAAGGTCTTGCGTTCGGACAATGGTCTTGAATTTGTTAACGAGGCAGTAAGGGCACTTCTGGAAAAGAGAATCATTCGTCATGAAACAACGGTGCCTTACACCCCAGAACAAAACGGTAGTGTAGAGCGAGATAACCGCACAATTGTTGAGGCTTCTCGGACGATGCTTGCAGGTGCAAATTCATCAAAAAGGTTTTTTGCCGAGGCAGTAAACACTGCTGTGCATGTTTTAAACAGGACTGGGACAAGCTCAATTAAAAATAAAAATCCAATCAAACTGTGGAACGCTCGTAATTTCAAGATGAACGATTTAAAGGTGTTTGGCGTTGATGTTTTTGTCCATGTGCCGAAGCAAAAGCGTAAAAAATGGGATCGGAAGGCTGAGAAGGGCATTTTCATGGGATATGCGGAGAATACCAAAGGATTTAAAGTCTGGATGCCTTCATCTAAGAAAATGGAAATCACAAGGGATGTGGAATTCAGGGAAAATTCAACTTCGAATAATGAAAAACAGGTGGATGGTTTGGCTGAAGACGGGCAGCATTTAATTGTATCGTCAGTTAGTGTGGAAGATGGTGATGATGGTGTTTGTAGCGGTATGGATAATGAGGTGGTGGCAGCAACAACTAGTGAAAATGTGGATCAGTTTGTGGTTGAAGACGTGTATCAATCGGCAGATGAAGAAAGTTGTGAAAATGATGAGTGTAATGATGCAGCTGTGGATAGTGGCTCTACAAGGTACTCCATTCCATTGAGAGACCGATTACGCAGTGCTAAAAATAGACCTGAGTCGGATGGTTGTGATGTCATTGCTGAAAAACATGTATTTTTAGTGCAAGGGGAACCAATCAATTACAATGATGCTATGAGATGTGCAGATGCTAACCAATGGAAGAAAGCAATGGGCGAGGAAATGCATTGTCTCTTGAAGAATCGAACCTGGGATATAGTTCCGTGCCCTAAAAATCGAAAAATAATCGATAATAAGTGGGTATATAAATTAAAAGATTTGGATTCAAAAGGAACACAAAAGTTTAAAGCAAGGTTGGTTGTACGTGGTTTCACACAGGAGTATGGTGTTGACTATGAGGAGACATTTAGTCCTGTCGTCAAGTTTACTTCAATTAGGACAATACTCGCTATTGCAGCCAACGAAAATCTTCATCTTAATCAGTTCAACGTCAAAACTGCCTTTTTAAATGGGGATTTGACCGAAGAAATCTTTATGCGACAACCACTGGGGTATACTAACGGGACAACGGATGTGTGTAAACTGAGGAAAAGCTTGTATGGACTGAAACAAGCGTCGCGATGTTGGAACCAAACTTTGAAACAAGTGTTAAAGAAGTTCAACCTTGAACTAACCCAAATGGATCCTTGCGTTTTTACAACTAAAGGCAATGTCAGGCGTATCATAGTAGCCATCTATATTGATGATGGGCTGTTGGCAGCTCAGGAAAAGACAGACGCTTTGGAGTTGCTTGAGTTTCTAAAAAAATCTTCTGAGATCACAGCCTTAGATGGAAGTTATTTTTTGGGAATGCAAATATCAATTAATGGACGAGGAGAATTTCATGTAAACCAGGAGCTTTATGCAGAACGAGTTTTAAAACGTTTTAACATGGAAAACTGTAAACCAATTGGAACTCCAGCTGAGATAAGTGCTAATGCAAATTTGATATCGATGGGTGCAATAAATTTTCCGTACCGGGAAGCTGTAGGAAGTTTGATGTACCTTGCTATAGCTACCCACCCAGACATTGCATATGCAGTAGGAGTGGCGTCTCGTTTCTTGGAATCGCCAGATCAATCACATATCAACCTTGTTAAAAGAATAATGAAGTATCTGAATGGAACAAAATCGATGGGTATACTCTTTAAAAAATCTTTAAATTTTAATTTTAATTGTTTCAGTGACGCTGATTATGCTGGTGATGTATCTACAAGGCGTTCTACAACTGGCTTTATCTTTTGTCTCTCAAATGGCCCTGTTTCATGGTCGTCTCAAAGACAGAAATGCATTTCACTTTCCACTATAGAATCCGAATATGTGGAAGCTTCTCAAGCTGTAAAGGAGTTGGTGTGGGTGCAAAGGCTGTTAAATGAAATTTGTCCAAACATTTCAATCAAGGCAACACTAAATATGGACAACCAAGGTGCGATTCGGCTGGTGAAGAATCCTGAGTTTCATAAAAGAACTAAGCACATAGATGTGCGGTATCATTTTATCAGAGAAAGATACGAAAGTGTTGATTTCAATATTATGTATGTTCCATCTGAAGCTCAAATAGCAGAAATTTTTACAAAGGCACTTTGCAAAGAAAAATTTGAAATGTTTAGAAAGTTAATTGGAGTTAATTTGTATAATAAATTTTAAAATAATTTTGATAGTTACATATTTTTTTTATAAATTTATGAAGTTGAAAATGTAAATATAAAAAAAAAAAAAAATTATGAATTCTTAAATTTAAATTATTCAAAAGTGGGAGTGTTGTATTAAAAAAAAAAAAAGGTATCTGTTTGAATAATTTCCCTTCACAGCAACACTTTTTGCACTATGTAAATATATACCTACAGATTATATAACTGACACAGAATATCATAATGTAAATGCAACCTGTTAACAAATCATTATATGTCTATAATAAAATAGTCTTCTTTCTGCTCTTTAAACCACCGGTTTTATTTAACAAGTATAATTTATAGCGCCCGTATGGATCCAGTAAGTTAATTAAGTTATTTTGTAAGCTAGTTTTAAGGGTTTTTGTCTAGCATTTAAGTAGTTATAAGTTGAATTAAAAAATAAAAAACTGAATTCAAAAAAAAAATAAAAAAAAAAAAAAAAAGTGTGTCTGTTATCACCCTGGAGGTCTGGGTTCAAATCCTCAGCACAACTAATATCTTCTCTCAGAAAATATCATTGTCACGTTTAGTGCACACAAAACACACACAAAAGCATGGTTGAGAGTGTATATCCTATTAAGAATTAGTTTTTCGGAGCTGGTGCCAGTAAATTAACTTTTTATGTTGTATGTAGTAAAAGTTTAATATGATTATATTAAATTTAATTTTATTTAGTATTAACTTTATAATTGTAATATTTGCGATGCATTAAATTTTAATATTTTTCTGGCGTTGTCATATATACAACCCCAAAAATATTAAATTTCAAGCTAGGATTTTAAATGTGCGGTTAAAACTCTGTTGATGAATTGCTTTTTTCTTAAATTGATGAGCTGCATGTTTCTTTTCTATTTTAAACTTGGGCGAGACTTTTTTACTAACAAGAAACGATACCCACCAGAACCAAAAAGGCAACCATTTTCGCTGCTTATAATGCAATGACTTAAGTGTAATTCGTCTTAAGCAATTTAATGGAAGCGAAAAAAATAAGCACGCTCTTTGGACCAACTGCAAACTGCATTTATTTTCAAATACGACTATTCTTGGACTTTAATCGAACAGTTGTTATGGACATTAACATATTTCGAATACGTCGAAACATACCACAGCCATAACTAATTTTTAATTTCTAAAACGCTTGCGTGTAGGAAGGAATCATCAACATACAAATATCTTGATATGGTCATAAGTACTTCATTCGCTAGATCTTTAAGAATGCAATAAATTCAATTTCGGTACATCTGGGAGTTTTAGTTATTAAGCATATTTGGTAAATGAGTTCTGGATATTGTTTGGCTAAGCAATAGTCCAAGAATTCGCAAAGCTTGAATCGAATGCAACCAATTTGGCATTGACGAGACTCTTCTTCGATGGATCAGAAATTACCTTTCAGACCGTTCAATTCAAGTTGTTTTGGACGGTTTTTTTTTTTACACTATCAGATCTTATTCAAATGGAGCTTAAAGCAAGCATCAGCAGATGAAAGAAGATTTTCCAACACATATAATATGTTCCACTGGCTCATCACTTAGTGCAGGTGTTAGTTGTTAGAAAGCACAATGCAACAAAAACAAAAACACATGCACATAAAAACATGAAAACCTATAAAGACAAAATTAAACAAAATGACACAGAAATATTTAGGATCGTGGAGCACTGGTTCTGAAGATAGTTTTTAAATTAGTTTTATTTAAATTAAAATCCAACACACCATTGTTCAACTTATATAACTAACTCATCCGCGTGAGAGGCTCATGCATGCCATAATTGGTTCTGTGATGTTCAATATTAAAAAGCTCAGAACTTCGAAGGTGGTACGACCGTCCGCGGTAGTTAAAACCAAAACACTTTTGAAAAGTGAAATAAAGCCAATTTTCAATAGTTGGTCTTATTTCACTTTAGCAAATCGCAAAAAGGCCAATTCATTTTAGGAACAAAGGCCAACTTTAGCTCATACTATTCCAGCTTGTAAAACAATAAGTTTTCTATAAAGTTGGGATTGCTTCAAAAAGCATGTTTCTAACAAGAAGAAAATATTTAAGTTATCTGGTCAATTAAACAGAATAGAGGTCAACTAAGCATATGTTTAACTGATTTTCACACAACAAATTGATCCTTATATGATTAATCCTTATATGTCTCTTGTCCTTTTTTCCTGCCCAACAATAAGCTGCTCGCTTAATTTAAACAAGTTTGTGTACTTGGACATACAAAAAAAACAAACAACCTTATTGGACCGAGTTCATTCTCTGAAACCCGAATAGAAACAAAATTTTCAAATTTATAGCTTTTCGAAAATTAGCCATATGTCTAAAATCCAAAACAATGTATCTTTTGTGTACTTTGGTGCTCATACGTCACTAATATATTAAATCTTGCACACTTCGGTGCATTCAGAACATGCATCTACATTTATACAATTTTGAGATTTGATCGTATTTCACTAGATTGTATTCCAATAGACCGGAATGCAGCAATTGAAAGCGCAATAGCACAAACTTGGCCCAATTTCACTTTTGTAAAGTGAAATAAAGCCAACCATTGAAATTTTGGCTTTATTACACTTTTAGAAAGTGAAATAAGACCAACTTTCTAAAGTTGGCCTTATTTCATTTATCGTTATTTCACGGCATCCATTTATTAATAAAAACTCAATTCAAGTCACCTATCACGGTTAAAAATTTCGGCATGTTTTTTTAGTACAGCATGTGTATTACAGCCGTGTGCAGTACAAGAACATTTGATTTTAATATTTTATAAATATTAAAGATTTCTAATTATTTCGTATTACATTCTAATATTTTTGTATTAAAATGTGTATTTGTAATACGAAAATGATTAAAATGCAACCCAACGCATTAAAATACAATATTTTAATATTAAACTGTATGCAAACGAATTAAAATATAAACCTGAATTATTAATATGTAATAGTAGAGAACTTATTTACAATACAGTTTGTGTTAAAGCAATAGATTGCACTATAAGTAATGCCCTGTGGTGTAGTGGTTAGTGTGTCTGCTCAGCGTTTGTGTTAACGGTTTCATTCCGCCCGAGACATTCCTCTATTTAGACAGTCGGGGGCTGATACAGGATAGATTGGCGGTTCCGTTAATCTACCACGTCGGCCGCAGAACTGTGGATCGGCAACTCCTGTATGATCGAGACGTCGGCTCTGGGAACGGAGCAGAGCGTCTGCGGTTCAGTAGAGCTGTGGCCCTTCGGGACAAAAAGGACTTGGATAAGCAAGCTAAACAATTCTGGTGGTTGTGTGACCACCTTGATATTGATAGCTAGTCAAAGTTGTTGCCTTGGCCGACCTACGTATTTCTAAGGTATAACTAGGTAGATTAAGTAGAACAGTGACGGTGGCACCAAAAAAAGAAAAAAAAAAGAAAAAAAAAATGGTTTGTGTATATGTGCGTGAGCGCATCCATATTATATGCATATGTATGCGCGTGTGAGCAAGTGCATAGGCTGATGACAAAAAAAAAGCTGCTGGTGGCTGTTCTAGTTTTAAGTTATTTTAAGTATTTTTAAGTAGCTTTAAGTTCTTTACGTATATTTACGTATATTTTAGTTTTATTTATGTTAATTTAGTTTTATTTAGGTAAAGGGTAGTTTTAAGTTTTTAAATAAAATTAAATAAAAAAAAAGTCATAGAAAACGAGTTTTTAAAGAATTTTCTTGTTTAGTTTTAAGTTATATTGAATTTCAAATTTAAGCTAGTCTTTACACCGAAAGGCATTTTTTTAAATATAGTTATAGTATTGTTACGTGAATGGATTCACTAAGGCTTTGCAACTGAACACGACCCTTTGTGTTAAGGTTTAAACGATTTCATGATAAACATCAAATGACAAAAGAATGTAAAAACGAGGTTTCTTCTTAGAGGTTAAGGCAGAAATAAAGTAAGAACTGAAGTAAAAAGACGTATCTTTCATTTTTCTCAAGTTTTATTTAACATTGGTGTCAGGTGAAGAACATTATTTGATTTTATCATTTAAATTTTAAAGATGCAGACTGATCGCTTGGATAAGGTCGAACGCATGATGGAAAACTTGGCAGAGGGATTCAATTCTTTGCGAATTTCGTTTCTGGCAAATTGCTCAACTCCAGAAGTTCGTCACGGTCCACCAAGTAGAATAAACAACGTTCGTGTACAGCCAACTCTAAGTCAACAGGAGTTATCAAACCATCAAACAACAACACGTCTTACTCTGGATCAGCTTATTGATCTCGAAGATGACGAGAACAGTTCTTCTTGTCATTACAATACACCACCACAGCGGCCGCTGCAACCAACTGCAACGCCGAGAAGAGGTAACCTCACTTCGATTCAAGCTACCGCATCATTGACTAGCACAATGGCGCCATGGAACATGTGGAACACCTTCGCATCTACAACTCCGCCACCAGCACGGTTGGCGTTAACCCCAAAAGAGTTTGATGGTCGTTCCTCATGGGCCCAATACCGCCTTCACTTTGATTCTGTTTGTGCTGCCAATGGGTGGTACAATGAACTTAAATGAGCCTACCTGCCAGCTTTTTTACGTGGCACAGCTTTGACGTTTTTCGAAATGCTCAGCAAATCCGCCCGAGAAGATTATAATCTCGTATGTGTCGAAATGGAAATATCCAGACAGGGGACGCACGTCCAATAAAACAGCCACCAAGACGTTTACCATTTGCCAAACGTGAAGAAGCTAGGAAGCTTCTGGTAGATATGGAGAAGCATGGGGTGATACAACCCTCTAGCAGTCCTTGGTGCTCGCCCGTTGTGTTGGTACGCAAAAAAGATGGATCAATTCGATTTTGCATTGAATACAGTCGGTTTAAAACTTTCTCCCAACAAATGCATTTTGTTTCAAAAAAGTGTCAAGTACTAGGGACACTTATTGAGCGAGGCTGGTTTACAAGCTGATCCGGAAAAAATTGCAGCTGTCAGAGACTGGCCTCAGCCAAAAAATCTAAAGGAAGTACAGTCGTTCCTTGGTTTGTGTGCACACTGTGCATATTACCGAAGATTTATTAAAAATTTCTCTCTTCTAGCCAAACCTCTCAATATGCTTTCTGAGAAAGATCGGAGATTCCACTGGACTCCACCATGTGACAAAGCGTTCCAACAACTAAAAAACTGTCTTACTGCCTCGCCCGTACTGGCAAATCCTTCAGCCGATGGCAGGTTTATTGTGGATACTGACGAAAGTAACTGCAGGATGACGATGAGGTAGTAATCGAGTACTAACACTGTCGAAACCAGAGCGCAACTATTGTACCACAAGAAAAGAGCTTTTGGCCGTGGTAAAGGCTGTACATCATTTCAAACAATACCTCATCGGTCGCTGTTTTACCATTCGTACCGATCATGCTTCACTTCGATTGCTGTTCAGTTTTAAAGAGCCTGAGGGTCAAATTGCCCGTTGGTTGGAGAGGCTGCAAGAATTTAGTTTCGTAATTGAACATCGACCAGGAAAGCAGCATAACAACGCTGATGCTCTCTCGTCGTCCGTGTGGGTTGGAATGCCATAAATGTGAAAAGCTTGAAAAAAGAGAGCAGGTTTTTGTCAATCTCACTACCATCAGCAACGATTTACAAACAGCTCAAGCAAACGACGATCATCTAAGCAAGTTGATAAATTGGTTGAAATCGGGTACTCCGCCACCAGATGATAAATCGTTACATCCACATTTGAAGGCATATTTAGCTATGTGGTCTTCATTAACTTTGGTTCGTAAGTTTGAGGACCGATTTGAAACGCGTATACAAGTATTGGTCTCGTCTTTGCAAAAAGAATGTGTGTTGAAAGCAATGCACGACAGTCCAACAGGTGGCCACTTTTCTGCAGAAAAAACACTAAATAAAATTAAAACCAAGTATTACTGGATAGATTGTTCGAGTGGCTGTGGACATCTTGGGGCCGCTACCACTAACAACAAGAGGTAACAAGTACATATTAGTATTTGGCGATTATTTTACCAAATGGCCTGAAGCTTTGACAGTACCCAATCAAACAGCGGAGCTTGTGGCAGAGGCATTGGCTGAGCATGTTTTTTTCACGTTTTGGAGCCCCTTTAATGTTGCATTCAGATCAAGATCGAAATTTCGAATCCGGAGGACCGGAGGATTTGCAGAGGTTATGAAACGATTCGGAATAGACAAAACCCGTACAACACCACTTCACCCTCAATCCGACGGATTAGTGGAAAGGTTTAATCGAACTATTTTAGATTATTTAGCTAAGTATGTGTACCATACTTATCTTCCACTTCTTCTGCTTGCCCATCGGATGGTAATTCGCAGCAGTACAAGAGAGACACCAGCAATGCTAATGTTTGGAAGGGATCTTCGTTTACCCATGGAATTAGTTACCAGAGCTTTTCCTAATCAACCAAAATCAACATCTTCCTATATCCAATGCCTGAGGGATCGACTTGAAAGCATTTATAAATTCAACAGGAGCCGGTTGGAAACAGTGAGTAGGAGGATGAAGAACCGTTACGACTTAGCTTCTCGGGGAAGTCGATTTGTAACTGGGGATAAAGTTTTGCTCTACAACCCAAAGCGAAGAAAAGGAAAAAGTTGCAACGAGATTGGGAAGGCCCTTACAAAGTAATTGATGTCCTGAGTGAAGTGATATACCGTATACAAAAGGAAAACTCAAACAAAATGTCAATTATATATCGAGATCGATTGGCTCCTCTGATAGAGCAGAAAACTCCATCGGTAGACTCTTCTCTTTAAGGAACGGAGCAGTGTTACGTGAATGGATTTACTAAGGCTTTGCAACTGAACACGACCCTTTGTGTTAAGGTTTAAACGATTTCATGATAAACATCAAATGTCAAAAGAATGTTAAAACGAGGTTTCTTCTTAGAGGTTAAGGCAGAAATAAAGTAAGAACTGAAGTAAAAAGACGTATCTTTCATTTTTCTCAAGTTTTATTTAACAGTATAATTTATAGCGCCCGTATGGATCCAGTAAGTTAATTAAGTTATTTTGTAAGCTTGTTTTTAGGGTTTTTGTCTAGCATTTAAGTAGTTATAAGTTGAATAAAAAAATAAAAAAACTGAATTAAAAAATAAAATTAAAAAAAAAAAAAAAGTGTGTCTGTTATCACCCTGGAGGTCTGGGTTCAAATCCTCAGCACAACTAATGTCTTCTCTCAGAAAATATCATTGTCACGTTTAGTGCACACAAAACACACACAAAAGCATGGTTGAGAGTGTATATCCTATTAAGAATTAGTTTTTCGGAGCTGGTGCCAGTAAATTAACTTTTTATGTTGTATGTAGTAAAAGTTTAATATGATTATATTAAATTTAATTTTATTTAGTATTAACATTATAATTGTAATATTTGCGATGCATTAAATTTTAATATTTTTCTGGCGTTGTCATATATACAACCTCAAAAATATTACATTTCAAGCTAGGATTTTAAATGTGCGGTTAAAACTCTGTTGATGAATTGCTTTTTTCTGAAATTGATGAGCTGCATGTTTCTTTTCTATTTTAAGCTTGGGCGAGACTTTTTTACTAACATGAAACGATACCCACCAGAACCAAAAAGGCAACCATTTTCGCTGCTTATAATGCAATGACTTAAGTGTAATTCGTCTTAAGCAATTTAATGGAAGCGAAAAAATTAAGCACGCTCTTTGGACCAACTGCAAACTGCATTTATTTTCAAATACGACTATTCTTGGACTTTAATCGAACAGTTGTTATGGACATTAACATATTTCGAATACGTCGAAACATACCACAGCCATAACCAATTTTTAATTTCTAAAACGCTTGCGTGTAGGAAGGAATCATCAACATACAAATATCTTGATATGGTCATTAGTACTTCATTCGCTAGATCTTTAAGAATGCAATAAATTCAATTTCGGTACATCTGGGAGTTTTAGTTATTAAGCATATTTGGTAAATGAGTTCTGGATATTGTTTGGCTAAGCAATAGTCCAAGAATTTGCAAAGCTTGAATCAAATGCAACCAATTTGGCATTGACGAGACTCTTCTTCGATGGATCAGAAATTACCTTTCAGACCGTTCAATTCAAGTTGTTTTGGACGGTTTTTTTTTTTACACTATCAGATCTTATTCAAATGGAGCTTAAAGCAAGCATCAGCAGATGAAAGAAGATTTTCCAACACATATAATGTGTTCCACTGGTTCATCACTTAGTGCAGGTGTTAGTTGTTAGAAAGCACAATGCAACAAAAACAAAAACACATGCACATAAAAACATGAAAACCTATAAAGACAAAATTAAACAAAATGACACAGAAATATTTAGGATCGTGGAGCACTGGTTCTGAAGATAGTTTTTAAATTAGTTTTATTTAAATTAAAATCCAACACACCATTGTTCAAGTTATATAACTAACTCATCCGCGTGAGAGGCTCATGCATGCCATAATTGGTTCTGTGATTTTCAATATTAAAAAGCTCAAAACTTCGAAGGTGGTGCGACCGTCCGCGGTAGTTAAAATCAATTAAGGCTAACAGGTCCCATGAATCAATTTGTCCAGAAATAAGTTGATGGAGAAAAAATTAAGTCATTGTTTACTCTACGTTCATATAAGGATTGTATCTGCAAAAGCCTTATCCGATGCTCGATTGGTGGCAGGTTATAAGGATCAGCCCATGGAAGGCCTTTGAGAGCAAAGCGAATAAAATTATGCTGGACTGATTCAATACGTTTCTTATGGATTTCATAGAATAGGGTCCACACTTGTGAGGCATACTCAAGATGCGGCGTAACATAACAGTTATACAAAGAAAGGGTAACGTATGGATCGTTAAATTACTTTGCCCACCGTTTTATGAATCCAAGCATAGAATTCGCCTTTTTTACAATAAAGTTAACATGTTCAGAAAATTCCAGATAACCACTGAAATTAACTCCTAAGTCCTTAAAAATAAAAACACGACTAATTTTATTTTGTGTTGTACAATATTCAAAATCACTTGGAACTTTTTCCTTTGAGAAAGTTTGGCATTTTATAGGATTAAGAGTTAACCCATTTTTATTACAGCAAATACTGAAACTATCAAGATCAGACTGCAAAAGAGTATGATCATTAGGAGATTTGATTGATTTATAAATTTTCATATCATCTGCAAATATGAGAATCTAAAAACCCAATTAGCGCTTGGTGCGCCGTTTTGATACCATAAACTCATGAGACCTATCATTATGTGGAGGTTGGGATATCATTTTGGTGACTATGGTGTATTAAGGTTGTTCAGTAAAGTACTTACATTGTAAAGTCATTTAATATTGTAAACAAAACTCAGCCCCTCTGGCAATGTTTTTTATTTTATGCGGCTATTGGCTCTATTTTAATTTTTTGCGTTTTGGTAACTTTATAGCTATTTCCTGCAAAAATAAATATTTAATCTCTTGTCTTGGCTACCACGTCAAAGTAAAGAATTTTTTATCGCTTTTTATTTGATCCATCGTAGAAAACATAAAAGTATTCGCTAACAAATTGGTGACCCCGACGTGATTGCCAAGATTCAGTCTAAATATTAAAATCTAATTTTTACAAATTTTTAATTGTTTCGCATTAAACGTGGAAAAAGATTTCATAATGTCCAAAATTGACAAAATACGCAACAAAAGAAGCGTGTGTCTAAAACAGTTGGATCGCATAAACATTTTCACGACCAAAAAGGCTGAAACAGCAACAATAGCAGATCTAAGCATTAGACTCCAGGCCCTAGAATCCTGTTTTAAGCTTTTCTCTACACTTCAAGCAAAATTGGAAGATGCTGACCCGGAAGAACTTAATAAAGATGAACGTTCAACTTATGAGGAACTCTATTATACTGTTTGTATTTGCACAATATAAAACAAACTTCAAAAATTGATACTGATACTCCATCAAAAAACTCATCTGTCGCTGATTTTATTAAATTACCAAAGGCTAATATTCCCACATTTACAGGTTTGATCACTGATTGGATGTCGTTTTATGATACCTTCAATTCCCTTGTTCACTCACAATCTAAACTAAGCAATGTGAGCAAATTCCATCATCTTCTTGGCTCTCTGGGTGGCAGCGCGGCATTAATTGTCAAATCCTTGGAGGTTACTGACACAAATTACGATGTAGCCATCCAAATGTTGCGGGATCGTTATGAGAACAGGAAAATTATTGCTCATGAGCATTTAAAACAGATATTTGAGGCAGCGCCAGTCCAAAGAAGTTCTGCGTCTTCACTTCGGATGCTATTGGACACCTTTAATCTTCATTAACGAGCTCTCTCTTCTCTGGGTCATTCCACTCAACATTGGGATGATCTTATAGTTTACATCTTAACCTCAAAATTAGATTCAGCTTCATTGACCAAGTGGCAGGAAGAGGCACCTGCTGATCGTCTTGCTACCTATGAAGAGATATCAAAATACCTAATCAAGCGAAGCCAAATTTTGGAAGGGATGGTAAGCCAAACGCCAGCAACAAAGGTGAGTCCTAATAATAAGGTAGATCTTAGATTAAAAAACACACCAAAATCATTTACAATTACCAACAATAATCAGTGTGCCCACTGCTCTAAGCCTGGTCATGTGATCACAAGGTGTTTCCGATTTCTGCGTTTGTCGCCAGCCGACCGAAAACAGCAAATGATTGCACTCAAATTGTGTGAAAATTGCCTTAAGCTACATAACTCCACAGAAAGCTGTCCATCGTCCAGTAGCTGTCGGATTTGCGCTCAGAAGCATCATTCACTACTACATTGTGATGTTCCAACTTCTTCATTTAATCCAAATGCTTCAGAATATACACCAAATTCTCACCGTTCAGTGCTGCATTCCTCCTTCGCCACCACTCGCAATGAGCCGACGACAATTTTAGCCACTGCATTAATAAATGCTGTTGATAAACAAGGTTCTCTTGTAGCTTGCCGCGTTCTTTTGGATTCAGGTTCGCAGATCAATTTTGTTGATGAAAAGTTTGCACAACTTATTGGTTCAAATCGTAAAAAATCAAATCAGACCTACTCTGATATCTCATCATTTACAAAACAAGCGCATCACAAAGCTTACTTCACAATCGAATCGCGTTTGACAAAATTTTTGTCATCAATTGAAGCAGTTATACTTCCAAAGATAACGGGCTTTCTCCCATCTGAGAAAATAAATATCGATATTGATTTACCATCCAATATAAGCTTAGCCGATCCCAATTTCAGAATTCCGCAAAGGGTAGATGTGCTGCTTGGAGCAGAATTATTTTTCTCTCTTCTGTTAGAAGGCCAAATTACACTTAGAAATAAAACAACAATTTTACAAAACACTCGCTTTGGTTGGGTTGTAAGTGGAAATTTCAATCAATCTCTACCAAACCCTAGAGCACAATGCAATTTAGTTGTAGAAAATACAATTGAAAACAATTTACTTGATCAAAGGTTAAAGTCCTTTTGGGAAATTGAAGATCACCTTTTCCCCTCACGTACCTTTTCTGAAGCTGAAACGTTGTGCGAAAAACATTTTGCTGAACATTTTATGCGACATGAGTGTGGCCGTTATCAAGTCAGATTACCATTCAAATGCGATTCTTCAAGTCTAGGCTTCTCATACAACACAGCCTTAAAACGTTTTAATTGTTTGGAAAGGAAACTAAAGAAAAACAATGAACTTCGTGTGCAGTTTAGTGAATTCATTAATGAGTACATAACCCTTAATCATATGGAACTAGTCAATAATGTCGACCATTCGAAACCTCATTTTTATCTGCCTCACCATTGCGTCATTAAACCAGGTAGTAGCACCACAAAACTAAGAGTTGTCTTTGATGGCTCTTCAAAATCAGATAATGGAACATCATTAAATGATATTTTAATGGTTGGACCTGTCGTTCAACCTGATCTGTTCTCAATCGCTCTTCGTTTTCGGATGCATCGCTACGTTTTCACTAGCGACGTTACAAAAATGTATAGGCAAGTTGCGTTAGACTCACGAGATCGTAACTATCAACTGATTTTATGGAGGAACTCTGAACATCAGCCTATTAATACCTATCGTCTTTCTACAGTTACGTATGGCACCTCATCAGCGTCATATTTAGCAACGCGAGTATTAAACCAACTTGCTAATGACGAAAGGCAAAATTTTCCGCATGCAGCTAAATTAATAGAAAACGATTTTTATGTAGATGACGTGTTGACAGGATCAGATTCTTTAGATGAAGCTAAGGTGATCCAAACTGAACTAATAAAAGCACTAGAAAAAGGAAAATTTTAACTTAGAAAATGGTGTTCTATTTCACCTGCTCTATTAGAAAACATTCCCCTAGATCAAAGGGAAGCTTTCTTTCAAATGCAAAACAGCAATGTTGTCAAAACCTTGGGGATTATTTGGGATCCAACCGCAGATGCTTTCATGTACAACAGCAACAGTCCAAAACAATTTATCCAATTGACAAAAAGATCAGTGCTCTCTGATATCTCACAGTTGTTTGATCCTCTTGGTCTTGTAAATCCAGTTCTTGTCCTTGCTAAGATTTTCATGAAGCAACTCTGGCAAACAAAGCTTTCCTGGGACGGACCACTTCCTGAATCTTATGCTGAAAGGTGGACAGATTTTCGCAGTGAATTTAGTCTTCTTCAAGAGTTGAGAATTCCAAGAATGGTTATATCAACGGAAAAGACAAAATCCCAAATTCATGCATTTGCAGATAGTTCAGAGCTTGCATATGGAACCTGTATATACATTCGATCATTTTTGGAAGACGGTAGCATTCAATGCAGATTGCTAGCAGCTAAATCCAAGGTTGCTCCTTCAAAGGCTACATGCCTACCGCGGTTAGAGCTATGTGCCGCTGCTATGGCAGCTCAATTCACGCATCGTATTACAAAATTCCTTCGCATTGATTTTGAAAATGTTTTTTATTGGACTGATTCTTCAATTGTTTTGTCTTGGCTTTCGGCAGAGTCATCAACCAAGAAAACCTTCGTTGCTAATCGCATAGCAACTATACAAGAAACAACATCTTTACAGCAATGGCGGCATATCGACTCAGATTTGAATCCAGCGGATATAATATCACGTGGAGCACGACCATCGGCATTAATTGAATCAGATATGTGGTTTTTTGGACCTTTATTCTTAAAAGAACCCCAAGAGAACTGGCCACGTTCACATTGCGATATTAAGAATTTTGATGAAGAGATATTAGAAAGACGGAAGATTAAACTTGCTCTTTCGGCACAAGTGGAATACGATCTAATCGCAAATATTAAATACTATTCAACTTATATCAAGTTACAACGTGTTATATCTTATAAAAATCGCTTTATAAACAATATTTTAGTAAATATTTTAAAAAAGAAAATAGCGCTTGGTTCATTAGACCCTGAAACAAAAGTTCCAGAAATTTTGAGTGGACCTATCACCTCAGACGAATTGAAGAAGGCATTACTTCAAATCTTGATCACTGTTCAAAAAAGCTGCTTTCGTTCCGAATTAGAATTATTGCGTAAAAACAAAGACGTTCCAAGACGCAGTAATTTACGCCCACTTGCTCCCTTTTTGGATGCAGATGGATTGATTAGAGTTGGTGGTAGAATAAGAAACTCTGATGTTTCACTCGACGCTAAACACCCCATATTATTGCCTTCAAGTCACGTTCTCACGAACTCGGTAGTTCGATACATTCATTACAAACATGCGCATGTAGGTCCACAAAGTCTTTTAGCTTTCGTTCGACAACAATATTGGCCACTAAATGGAAAGGTTCTCACAAATAAGGTTGTTCGTAATTGTGTCTTATGCACCCGGTGTCGACCAAAGGCTCTAGCGCAACTAATGGGAGACCTACCTACATCACGCGTACTACCAGCAAGACCCTTTTCAACAGTTGGTGTTGATTTTTGCGGCCCTTTTTTGGTGCACTATCGCAGACGAGGTGCTGTTCCTACGAAGGCATATGTTTCAGTATTCGTATGTTTCATAACTCGCGCTGTTCATCTAGAGCTTGTGGAAGACCTCACTGCTGCCGCCTTTATAGCAGCTTTGAAACGCTTCATCGGTCGACGTGGGCTATGCTCAACCATTTACAGCGACAATGGGCTCAATTTTATTGGCGCAAAAAATGAGCTTCATGAATTATATAAACTTTTTACAAAAAAGGAGAATAATGCTGAAATTATAAATATGTGTGCTGAAGATGGAATAAAGTGGAAGACTATACCACCTAGATCTCCCCATATGGGAGGAATTTGGGAAGCTGCAGTGAAGTCTGCAAAGTTCCATATGAAAAGATTGCTGCATCTATTATCACCCACGTTTGTAGAACTAAACACAATTCTTGTTCAAATAGAGTCTATATTAAACTCGCGCCCTCTAACACCCATGTCTAATGATCCAAATGATTTCAATTTTTTAACTCCTGGTCATTTCTTAATAGGTGGACTACTAACCGCAATGATTGAAACTGACGTTGAAGATCATCATCTAAACAGGATCTCACGGTGGCAACGAATCCAATGGGTTATGCAAACTTTCTGGGCAAGATGGGCCTCGGAATACCTACAAGGACTACAGAAACGCAACAAGTGGCAAACCCCCTCTGAAAAAATAGCCATTGGATCACTAGTCGTTCTCAAAGATGATAACCTGCCCCCACTTAAATGGAAGATGGGCCGCATAATCTCTTTACATCCTGGAAAAGATGATATCGTTCGAGTTGTAACTGCCAAGACTGCTACCACTTCTCTTAAAAGAGCTATTTCTGAGATCTGCTTATTACCTGTTGAATCTTCTACGCCTCATCAAGGTGGGGAGCATGTTCAGTAAAGTACTTACATTGTAAAGTCATTTAATATAGTAAACAAAACTCAGCCCCTCTGGCAATGCCTTTTATTTTATGCGGCTATTGGCTACATTTTAATTTTTTGCATTTTGGTAACTTTATAGCTATTTCCTGCAAAAATAAATATTTAATCTCTTGTCTTGGCTACCACGTCAAAGTAAAGAATTTTTTATCGCTTTTTATTTGATCCATCGTAGAAAACAAAAAAGTATTCGCTAACAAAGGTGTATAATTGTGTTGGGAGGTGATCACTTTATTACCATTTACCATAGGAAAATAAGAGATCCTCGGGTACCTCAGCCAAGGGAACTGGCCCATACCCCCCACCATGCTTTATGCCAGGCTGTTAGCTCCGATATGTCTGTCTTCGCCAAAAACCTAAACAGGCAGGGTGCTGGATGGCTTAGGGTAGGACCGAATTTCCGTTCAGATCAGTTCGATTTAGGGAAAAACATGATGCCCGCAGTAGACTTAGCCCGCTTACACGGCTAGAGAAAAGGTTCCTGCAAAAATCATGTAATTCTCTTGATCCGTCTTATCTACCCATAAAAGAGGTGAGGTATTGATATGGTTTGTTACGTTTATAGCCATTTGGTTGCATTCAAAAAGCCAATGAGGTTACTTATGCTCACAACAGTAAGCTCGTTAAGGTTGTCAATAAAGTACTGATAGAAGAATTGGCATCTTGGATTTGTCAAGGCAGGGCAGCAGCAGAGATAGTGGGTCACCGTTTCCTTTTCCCATTCATCTCCACAGCTACGGCAATGAGTATTGTGCGGAATGCCCATTTTTGCTACATGCTCTCCTATTGGCCAGTGACCCGTGCTAACTGCAATGATCTTGGCTATGTCTGACCGAGTTCTACATAAGAGTTTATTTGTGCGGGACTTGTCATAGCCGGGCCACATCTTTCTTGAGGCGGCACAGTTAGTTAGACCATTCCATCTACGATTGGATACAGATAGATAATGAGACAAGAAAATGCCCTTCACAGCCCCCAGCGGAATACTAACTGCTTCGGCATGTGAGCTGTGAAGGGCCGATCCTTGCCTGGCAAGCTCATCAGCCCTTTCATTTCCCTGAAAACCACTGTGACCTGGGACCCAGATCAAAGTGATCTTCAGGCTATCATTAAAGCCTGCGATCTCATCTAGACATTGTTGAACGAGTTTAGAGGATATTGAGGCAGCATCAATGGCTTTGATGGCAGCGTGAATAAATAAATATAGCAGTATTACGGTTTTGATTTGGATCTTGCTTTAGTATTTTGTATGCTTCTTTGATTCCAAACAGTTCCGCTTGGAAAACGCTAGCGTAGTCTGGCAGTCGAAGTGACTTAGATACATTTAGTGTTTCAGAGAAAACCCCTGCTCCAACACCGCAAAAATGATTGTGTCGTAATTTTTCGTTATATTTCCATCCTCCCACTCCTTTCTGGTAGGGAATGCGACGTTGAAACCTTTGCAGAGATTCAAAGAGGGAGTGCAGTAGTCGGTATTAGTCGAAACGAAGCCCGGGGGAAGCAATTTGGTAATATTGCAGTGAATGAAGGGTCTGTCGGTCCAACAACCAATTTCCTTAAGTCTGAGAGCAGTGCAAGATACTATATATTTTATATGTAGGTCGAGAGGAAGAAGAAGTAAAATAACGCTCAGGGCATCGGAAGGGCAGGATCGCAGTGCTCCTGTGGTCCCTACGCTAGCTGTTCTTTGTATCTTTTTGAGCTTATCGGTATTGTAGGCTTTGCTTAAGGCAGGCCACCCGACAATCGATCCATAGGTTAGTATTGGTCGCACTACTGCGGTGTACGTCCATAGAATCATCTTCGACTGGAGGCCCCAATTTTTACCTAATGTTTTAAAGCCAGGCATAAAAAGCTAAAAGGCGGTCAGCCATCAGACGAATAGGGGGAATAACATGTAGCATATGAAAACATGCACGTGCCGTAACTATTCGGGACTGGTGGAAGTGTGATCATAGCCTCTTTGCGGCGGCCGCTAGTAACAAGCCTTTTAAAAAAGATTTGGCTTATATGATCAGGCTAGTTCCTCAGGTTGGCAACAGGTTAATTCCCTGTTCCGTAAAATTTTAGAATTACGAACCCGACAACAAGCCTCGGAAACGGACTGATCTCACGACGACAACCAACGCAACGAAAACGGCAAAACGATTTACGAATTTTCTTATGGAACGTACGATCGCTCTATAGAGCTCGAGCTGCTCAGCAGCTAGCCGATGCCCTGTCAAAATATAGAGCTGACATAACAGCACTACAAGAAATCAGATGGACAGGGAATGGTGTTTTACAGAAGAAAGAATATGACGTATACTACAGCTGTCATACAAAACACCATGTGCTCGGGGTAGGCTTCCTAGTCAGCGAAAAAATGAAGTCTACCATCATCGGCTTTAACGCTATAAGCGAAAGGCTATGCACCCTTCGCGTGCGAGGCAAATTTACGAACATTAGCCTCATTAACGTTCACGGACCTACGGAGGAGTCCTCAGACGAAGAAAAAGAGACTTACTACGAACAAGTCGAGAGGACCCTCAATGCCTGTCCAAGGTATGACGTAAAAATCATCCTTGGGGATTTGAACGCAAAAATAGGTCGGGAGCCGGTATTCAGGCATTACGCAGGCACCCATAGTTTGCATGAGAACACTAATGACAATGGACTTCGAGTCTTAGAATTGGCAGCATCGAAAAACATGGTCGTTGCGAGTACCAGGTTCCCGCGAAAAGATATCTACAAAGCCACCTGGGTATCACCTGATGGAGTCACTCGTAACCAAATAGACCACGTGTTGATAGACCGTCGCCACTACTCGAACTTGATGACGGTACGAACGTACCGAGGCACCAATATCGACTCGGATCACTATCTTGTTGGTATGGTCTTCCGAGGGCGGATTGCCTTGCGAAGACGTATTGCATCCGCCGATCAAGTTCGAATCAACACGGCTGCCCTGCGCAATGAAAATGCCAGTAACACCTTTGGTAATGCGTTAGGACTCGCCCTAGAATCGCTTGATTTAGGGAGAGTAAGTCCTGGGGCCAGTATGCTGGGCGTAGATGAGAAGTGGACACGCCTTAAGAATACTGTCATTAGTACTGCCAACTCCATCTTAGGCAGCAGTCGTAGAAATCGGAACGACTGGTTTGATGATGAATGCAAGCTAGCGACTGAACGTAAGAATGTTGCGTACCGAGCAATGCAGCAATCTCATAGAACGCGGGCACGCGAAGAAGAATATAAAGAGCTCAGAAGAATAGAAAAACGGCTTCACAGACAGAAAAAATCAGCCTGGGAGAAGAACTTAATCTGTGAAATAGAAAAAAGCCGAGAGCGAGGTCCGCACCAGGCGCGGAAGTTCTACCAATCCATCCGAAACATGACGCAGTACACACCACGCTGCACATACTGCAAGGACGGAGAGGGAAATCTGATCACCGATCCACAAAGCATACTGGAGCGATGGGAAGTGTACTTTAATGAATTGCTAAATGGTCAACTCACTGCAGAAGTGGAGGCTCCACTGCTTCAAGACGTATACCCTATGTTGCCGTCACCAAGCATAGAAGAGGTTGAGAAGGCTATAGACCGGCTAAAGAAAAACAAAGCCCCGGGAGCTGATGGTATACCAGCCGAATTATTTCAACACGGTGGGCCAGCTCTACGTCAGGCAATTCATGATATTATAGTGCACGTGTGGGAGCGTGAAGAAATGCCAGAAGACTGGCGAAAAGGTATAATATGCCCCATACATAAGAAAGGAGATGTCACAACGTGCAGCAACTATAGAGGTATCACGTTGTTGAGTACCGCCTATAAGATACTCTCCTCTATCCTACAAGACCGGATAACCCCATACGCTAAAACCATCATCGGACAATATCAGTGTGGTTTCATTCCAGGCAAATCAACAACTGATCAGATCTTTACCCTTAGGCAGGCGATGGAAAAATGTCTAGAATTTAACATCCCAACATACCACCTGTTTATAGACTTTAAGGCCGCCTATGATAGCATAGCCAGGGTAGAACTTTACAAAGCCATGAGAGAATTCGGCATCCCAAATAAATTGACACGACTATGTAGGTTGACCATGACCAACGTAACAAGCCAAGTAAAAATAGCCGGATTGCTATCCAGACCAATCAACATCTTTAATGGACTCCGACAAGGGGATGGTTTGGCCTGCCTCCTCTTCAACCTGGCGTTGGAGAAAGCAATCCGTGACTCTGGCACGACAACAAGAGGGACCATCGTCAACAAGTCCAGCCAGATACTGGCTTACGCAGACGACATCGACATCATCGGAAGAACCGAGCAAGCTGTACACGATTCCTTCATCCAGATCGAGCAGGCGGCACAAAATCTGGGGCTGCACATTAGTGAAGGTAAAACAAAGTACATGGTGGCGTCGAATGCGAGAGGAACAGTTGGTCAAACAATCAAGGTAGCGGAGCACGAATTTGAAGTGGTGCAATCCTTTAAATACCTTGGGTCAATAGTAGCAGCCGATAACAATATAGAAGAAGAAATACGCGGGCGGCTTCTCAAATCCAACAGAGCCTACTACAGTCTGTCAAAGCTCTTCAAATCCAGAAATCTCACCATAACTTCAAAACTACTGCTGTACAGGACCATGGTTCTGCCAGTACTCACATATGGATCCGAGACTTGGGTGCTTAGCAAAAGGCACTCTGACCTCTTAGCCGCGTTCGAGAGAAAAGTCTTAAGGAGAATTGTTGGCCCCATATGTGAGGAAGGACGATTCCGGAGACGGTACAATCATGAATTGTACGCAATCTACCTTGAAGCAGATATAGTGACAAAAATTAGGCTCGGTAGACTTCGGTAGGCAGGGCACCTAGCTCGCATGAGCGAAGAGGAACCTGCTCGGAAAGTTCTTTGTGGTACATTCTATGGCAGACGACAGCGTGGTAGACCATGCTTGCGCTGGAGAGATGGCGTAGACCAGGACGCCCGGAGCCTTGGGGTGCGCAACTGGATGGCGTCGGCTCGAGACCGGGATAGGTGGAGAGACTTGTTGAAGGAGGCCAGGACCGGACCCCGGTTGTCGAGCCGATGATGATGATGATGATGATAAAAAGCTATGCTGGCTTTTTTAACCCTTTCTTTAATGTTCAATTGCCAGTTTAGTTTAGGGTCAAGAATTAACCCAGATATTTAACACGGGTTGAGAGTGTGAGAGTGTGACCGTTGAAAAAAGAGCAACAGTCTGTCTTGCTTTGATTAATACCCAAACCGCAGCTTATGGCCCAGCTGTTTACTTTACGCAGGGACCTGTCAGTGATTTCACTAATCACAGATAGGAACTTACCAGATGCCAGCAACCACAACCTTCACCCCCCCCCCCCGTTCCTCAAGTTCCACTAGGATTTTGTTCATAACAAGGAGCCATAGTAAAGGAGAAAGAACTCCTCCCTGTGGTGTTCCTCTGTTTACGTATTTGATCGATTGTGTATTACCTAAATTAGCTTGAATTACTCTGTCACTAAGAATGGATACTACCCATTCTCTTAGAGAAGCATCAACTCCAAAGTCGATGAGGGATTGTAGAATAGATTCAGTTAGGACGTTATTAAAGGCTCCTTCTACGTCTATATATTCTTTATAATGTAATGTATTTTCAACTGTGCGCACAACCTCTTGAAGAGCTGTCTCAGTAGACTTGCCTTTGAGGTATGCATGTTGTGATTTTGATAGAGGGGAAATAGTTAGAATTTCCCTAATGCGATTATCTAGGATGCGTTCTAAGGTCTTTAACACAAAAGAGGTCAGACTTATCGGGTGAAAATCTTTTGCCGATTCATGGCCTTCCCACCTTTGGGATAAAAACAACTCTAACCTGTTTCCAAGACTCTGGAACATGATTAAGTAATTGACATCCTTAAATAAAAATAAAAAATAAATAAAAAATACTCCAGCCATCGAACTACTACGTCTTGTAGCTTTTGTAGCATTATAGGGAGTATGCCGTCCAGGCCAGGAGATTTATACGGAGAAAAACTTTTTATAGCCCAAACTATATTTTCTTTAGTTATGACGGACGTAATTTCCTCTAAATGTACTGACTGTGCTTCAGGGGATCGTTGTGATACTGGATAACCGTCTGTGCATCCTGGAAAATGTGTTGCCATCAATAGCTCCAGAGACTTAACAGGTGACTAAGTCCACGTACCATCCTCCTTTTTAAGAAAGGAGGGGTTTGAGTGCTCTTTGGACAAGATTTTCCCCAATTTTGCTGAGTCTCTGATATTTTCTATCGAATGACAATACTCTCTCCAGCTTGTTGCTTGGCTGATGCTAAAGTACGCTTGTATAATTTAAGGCAGTCTTTATACGGTTTGAAATACTTATGCTTATAACATATATTGAAGACATCTCTCGTCAATCTTCTAAGATTTGAAAGATCTTCATTCCACCATGGAGGTAGGGTTTTTTTGCTAAATTTTATTGGGCACAAGATCTTGAAGGCGACACCCATAGCCGCTTCAAAAGTTTTAATCTTTCTCTCAAGCTCGGCCACAGAATTTGGATTAACGGTTGGAATTGTGTTTAATTTGGATTTAATAATTTGACTGAATTTCTGCCAGTCAATTCTTTTTGGGTTTCTATAGGGTGGTGGCTTTATAATATTTAAGTTAAGACTGAAGAGGATCCATTTGTGGTCTGAAAAGGACCGTAACGGGGATACCCTCCAGTTTTCCACCATAGAGTTAACGTTAGGGGAGGCAAATGTAGTGTCAAGTACATCCTCTCATTTTCAGAACTAGGAAATGTAAAGGTGGGGGTATTACCTCTGTTACAGATTGTTAAATTGTTTTCAAGAATATAACCAAAAAGAGACTCACCTCGTTCATTGGTTACCGAGCTACCCCAGACTTCATGTCGGGCATTGGCGTCGCAACCAAGCAGCAAGTTACCTCTTTTGGATCCAAGTGTGGTTTGGAGTCGTTCTATTTCGTCTGGCGGTGACGGTTTGTCGTGAGCCATATATGCGGATGCAAGATATAGACTCACTGTGTCCACGTTCTCTATCTTGACAACTGTCAAGTCAGAAGAGCTAAAATTTTGACACAGAAAAGCTTTGATATGTTTTTTAACTAAAATACAACTTCGAGGCTTACCTTGGCTTTGATAATCGGGTTTGTAGAAAAGGTCATACAGGTTGTCTTGGAGGCCTTTGATCTTGAGGCCGTTCACCCACGGCTCTTGAATGAAGCCGATATCGATATTTTCCTACCTAAGGAAAACTCGTAAATTGTCTGAGGCACACTTCGAGTGCTTCAGATTGACCTGTATGACCTTTAGCATGGCTGGTTTAGGTTCTGTTGTAATCGGGGGCCAGCGGCGACGTCAGCCTTGTCTCTGACTTGGTCGACATCCATGCCCAGGTTAGGGAGAACTTTTACTTTAGCACTCCTGATGCCGAAACGGAGCTTAAAATTGGCAGTTTCAACTGCAGATAAACTGTCTTCACTTATTGCCATCAGAAATGTGGCGGTGATGTTGACTGGTTCCCCAGCTTTTATGACTGTCCAGTCATGCATTGGAACTTGCGGGTTAAAACGTTGTAGACCCCTTATAAGCTCTTCGCTACTGGGTTTAATGCTCATGACCGGTAGCCATATGCGAGCTTTGGGTTGAGTAGGGATGTCCCTGGCTGGGATAAGTTTGAGCTTCAAACCTTCCCAATTGCAGCATATTTTATCTATGCACGAGCCAAGGAAATCCCTAGAGAACCCATCGTCGCATTTGATCACTCTGTGGCCTCTGAGCACCTCATCTGGCGCTGCTTTCTGTGGTGGTACTGGTTTAGCCGGTTTTTCGGGGCCTGGGCAGACACTTCGTCTTTTGACCTATTTCTTTTTGAGGGATTGTTACGTTGAAAACTGTTGTAATCATCAACAATTTTCTGAAAAATGGTTCTGTCATGGATATCTTTGTCACTCAAGGTTCCGGCTTTCTCATTCTTATCAACCATGCTAAGGATAAAAATAGCCCTCTTGAATCTTTTGTGACTACCATCTGTGGAATAGGTGTTTGTATTCGGCTTAGGTAGAACATATGCACTATGACTGGTGCTACCGGAACTACCTGAAGGTTTTGGTGGGACAGGTATACTATGGTTGGTAATACCAACCATGCCAGATAAGCTGCCAACAGTTCATCCTCAGATAAGCTGCTGGTTGTTTCATTAATTAGTTCATTGTCCGAGTTAATTTTTTTTGAAGTTTCAAATTTGGTTCCCACGAGTAGGTCGGAAAGGAGGTCCGTCCTGGTGGAGCCGATTACCGGGGTAAGGCAAAAAATATTTCGGGATTTGTGCCTGGGCACCCGGAAGAGCTCGTTAATGACTGGCTTTTCCCCCAGCCTTCCATTTCTTCAGCACGGATTGTGTACAAAGTACGCTCACACCACCTTGAAAATCAGGAACCCCGTATTTATGGTCAGTTTGCATTTCTGATAGTTTAACTATTGAGAAGTTAAGTAACGTTACAGCGATGCAACCTGACCTTAGCTGATCACCTGTTATTGCCAAAAACGTACGAAACAATTGTAGTGATCATTGCCCGCCCGGCACCCACTTGGAGAATTTGATACGAGGGTTTGTGCCAAGCAAAAAAGGGTTATATACTGGTCAAAGATTATTGGAGATAGGGTTTTTATTTAAACTTTCCATACTTTATTTTCTTGGTTCGAAGAGATTTAAGCTCTTGTGTATACCAAGGGTAGAAAAATTATTATTTTTAGATCTTTTCGTAGGTACAAAATTACAGTACGTTCTCGATTAACGCAACTCTCGATTCACGCAACTCCTCGATTTTCGCAACAGCTGAATCTATATCATTGTTGACGCAGTTATCGCAACGCGATACGTGCATCATATGTTTATTTACTCATGTTCTTGGCTATGTTTCTCTTTGTTTCTGTTGCGTTACATTTTGTCCCGGCAGTTATTTTACCGCTACTTTTCAGTGATAGTACGATGCAGTTGTAGTTTGTTAGTTTAATGAATTTTGTCCAACGATCAGTCGCTTGTGTGTTTCAAAAAAAATGGGTGGTACTAGAGGATAACATTAAAAGGTGGCGAATACCATAAGATGGAAAAGGCTTTATGCAAGTGGTTCCTAAATCAAAGAAAGCAAAATGTGTCAATTTCCAGCGAAGTCCTAAAAACTCGGTTATTGCAACAACCTCGGTCGTTGCAAGCATCCTTGTTTTAATTAGTTGCGATAATCGAGAATACACTGTATTTATACAGCTACTGAGTATATTATAAAACCCAGTTACCGCATCGTCAATATTTGTAAAATCTAATATATTTTCAATATAATATTTACTTATAACATCAGAAAGCAACTGAAAATTGTCTTACGAAAATCAAACTCATATGAACAGTCTTGTGGATAACAATTATCAAGAAGATGGCTTCTCAGGTCAAAAAATATATCCAGAGGTGGATGGTAGTTGTCTAGATTAGTAATTCCAGAACAAGAATCGACAACAACAGTACAAATAGCGTCAGAAGAAAATGCTAAATCGAGTACTCGATTTTTAAAATTTTTAATACAGCTTACTTGCTGTAAGTCAGTAGAACAAATACCATCTAAATAAAAAAGCTCTGTTTGTGAAGATGTTGATGTAGCTTCTTGATAAGAACCATCTTCCGAAGGAACCCACTCTATATGGGGCAGATTAAAATCTCCGAGAAGTAAAATATTGCTTTTGGAGCAAGACAAGTCAATAATAAAGTCTAAGGCCATAGCAAGTTCATTATACAATTCGATTAAACTTTTTGGTGGAATATATACATTTAAAACATATATTAGCTCAGACTGTATTGTTATGTTGATACATACTTAGTCAATAGAAAGAACAAATTTAAAAGAAATAGACGTTGATAAAAGACGATTATGAACAGCGATCAGAACACCGCCTCCTACTTCTTTAGGTTTATCAAAATGACGATCTTTTTTGTAAACTAAGAACTCTTGATTGAAAAGTTCTGTGTCCAAATAGCTAGACATTCTAACTCTAACATTCTGATAAAAGAGGGTAA
This sequence comes from Baccha elongata, assembly GCA_951217065.1. Lineage (NCBI taxonomy): Eukaryota > Metazoa > Arthropoda > Insecta > Diptera > Syrphidae > Baccha > Baccha elongata. The sequence continues at coordinate 85,031,865 of OX578274.1, forward strand.
TCCTGTTCAGTTTTTTGCTGCCGAATTTTTCGATATAACGCGCCGAGGTCTGTTTTTCTTGACCGTTGTAAATTCTCTTACAAGAGTTTCAGTTTGCCAGTTATTATTGTTAATGATTGAATCGAAAAGTGTGGGATTGGCAACTATTTCAAAAGAAGAAACGAAACTATTTACTTTGCTTATCTTCGTGCATTTAATAGACGCTTTGTCAGGAACGCATCTGTTAAATACAAATTGGGAAACAATATCATCAACAACAATATCTGGATTCAAACGCGATACAAAAATAGACTTAGGTTTCGGGACAGCCTCGATAGGTCTAGGACAAGAATCTGTTGATACAAGATGATCCGATATGGTATCACAATCCACATCACCATCTATATCTGAAATAGGCATAAAAGTAGGGTTGACGGTCTGAGATGAACCAGGTGAAACCGAAGCATTATTACGGTTTGAATAACTCCTGAGATTGGTTGGCTTTGGGGGAGGACTCGTATTTTTAGTCACTGATTTTTCTCGTCCCCTTTTCTTACCATTTTTAACAACTGGGGCAAGAAGAATACTAGCATATGAAGAGGATTCTGCAAACAAATCTTTGTCAACTGGTGAGACAGAAGCAAGGGGAGGTGCTTGGATCAGATCATCAGTTGATGTTGAATTGTTAACCTTCTCATTTAAAGGACACAAAGTGGATACGTTTGAGACTGCAGTATTGAAATTTGTGAGCAAGTCCTCAAACCCTGCAGACGATTTTAATATGTTTTCTTTGAAAGAATTCATCTTGAAAGCTAGCTGCGAAATGGATATTTTGCGGCAGTCGGTGCAGTACCAAAAGGAAATTTTTGAAGCTATTATTTTTTCAATGAATGCATTCGTGGAACCAACACATTTGACATGATAAAGACTGCCACAGGTTCCAAAACATGCAAACAAGGGCTGATTGTTTGAGTTATCAGGGCAGGCTGTTGCAGAGCAAACCATTATCCGAATAAAAAAAAATAAAAAAATTATATAAAAATGATATGAAAATAATATAACAATAAAAAATTATTGTTTTTAGTAAAAAAAAAAATTAAAATAAAAATGATAAAAATAAAAAAAAGAAGATTGCAGGGATGCGAACCCACGAAGCAAATTTCTGAGAATGAAGTATTTTGTTTTTTTTTTGTTTAAATTCATACTTAAATTAATTCATGCTTAAATGCTAGACAAAAACCTTAAAAAATAGTTTACAGAATAACTTAACTAACTTACTGGCCCTAAACGGGTGCACTAAATAATACTATAACTATATTTAAAAAAAAATGCCTTTAGGCGTAGAGACTAGTCTAAATTAAAAATTCAATATTACTTAAAACTAAACAAGAAAATTCTTTAAAAACTAGTTTTTCATGACTTTATTTTTTATTTAAAAGCTTAAAAGTACCCTTTACCTACATTAAACTTAATTAAACTAAATAAAACTAAAGTGTATGTCAATATACGCAAATACCTTAAAGCTACTTAAAAATACTTAAAATAACTTAAAACTAGAACAGCCACCAGCAGCTTTTTTTTTTTTTTTTTGCCATCAGCCTATGCACAGCACATGCTATCAACAAACAAAATTTTTTTTTGGTTTCTTATCTTTTTTTGGTGCCACCGTCACTGTCTTACTTAATCTACCTAGTTATACATTAGAAATACGTAGGTCGCCCAAGGCAACAACTTTGACTAACCATCAATATCAAGGTGGTCACCCAACCACCAGTATTTTTTTGTCCCGAAGGGGCACAGATCTACCTAACCGCAAAAGCTCTGCTCTGTTCCCAGAGCCGACGTCTCGACCATACAGGAGTCACCGATCCACAGTTCTACGGCCGACGTGGTAGATTAACGGAACCGCCAATCTATTCTGTATCAGCCCCCGACTGTCTTAATAGAGAAATGTCTCGGTCGGGATAAAACCGTTAAGACGAACACTCTCACTATATTCATCATTGGGGTAGTAAGCCCCGAAAATAAGTCCATTGGCTGAGGACATCGCCCTTGCAACGTGACCCCGAATCAGCTTAATTAAAAATGTATCTATCCTGTTTATATTGGCCATGTTGTATAAGCCCTCGTTGGCATAATAATGTTTGTACTCCGACTCTGGTGTTCTGTGTAATCCAAGACAGGTCCTAAGACACTGCCTCTCAAACACCCAAATCTTTTCCATTTGAGATGGGGCAACGTTAAACCACACAGAGCACCCATAGGCAATGATCGGCCGGATGAGTGCCATGTAGCAAATCACCTTCACCCTGTTTTCAAGGCGGCTGCTATAAAACAACCCCCTAGCTCTGGCCAGAGCACCGTCTTTATGTCGATTGAAATATAGATACTGATCTAGCCAGATACCAAGGTACTTTACTACATCTTTACTCGCCAGTGGATGTCCACTTGGTCGAACGATCACTAGATTTCTCCAGTTCTTTCTGGTATCCCTAGAAGCCTAAGACAAATGGGTTCTAAACAGGATAGTTTCTGATTTCTGAAAGTTAATTTCTAACTTCCAGTCATCACAATATCGCTGAATCTTGTCGAAGTCCCTCTGCAAGAGAATTCTGATCACTTCAACTTTTGGACCCGTCCTGTACGCTACAAGGTCATCGGCATACGCAATCGCATGAGTGAGACTACCTATCAGATCGCTGGTGTAAATACTAAAAAGAATCGGCGAGTTCACAGCTCCTTGCTGTAGACCGTTTTAAATATCAAAAGTTGTGGGGGAATGAAGTATTATCCAATTGAGCTACCAAGCTCCTTAAAATGTTATGGATTTTTGTTAAATTAAAATAAAAAATACTAAAATTAATATGAGAAAAGCTCAAATTAATTGGAAATTTAACGTTAGCTTAAGGTGAACTCATACACAGAACCACTTAAAAGCACTTAATCACACACGCAAATGAATCAAACAACAATTAAAATTATATAAATACGAATATGGGTGATTTGATCAAACAATTGTTTTCACCGCGCACTAGATTTAAACAAATTATTTATTATGAATTTAATTTAAATACATGAAATATCACTAGAAAAAGTGATATTAGTCAAAAATTATAATTAAAACGCAGTAATTAGATAAAAAAAAAACTAATTTAAAATCGCGACGATTTGGACATGCAACACAACACATTAGAACTAGTGATGAGGCGTTCCCAAAATCCACCCCACCAAGGTACTCTTTCGACAATGAAACTCCATTTAATTCTTTTTTGATAAAGGAAACCTTGCACTTCTTCCTCGCCGAAAATACGTGTACGTGTCAAATATAAGCTTTTTGCATGGCACTTCTTTTGGAACCTGCGAAATAGAGGGGTCCAGCGAAATCGATGCCAACAACATTGAAAGGCCTGGCAATGGAGCAAAAGGCTATGAAGCTGGATGGCCAAATAGGTTCTTGCACACCATGCAGGATTTAATTATCTTCTTCACAAGCTTCCTTCCGTTGATAGTACAAAAACGCTCTCTAATCTTTGTCAGAACAGTTCCAACACCACTATGTACAGGCATGTCGTGAAGATCATTACGATGAGCCCAGTAATAAAATGATTGGCTGGTAGTATGATGGGAAGCCTAAGTTCAAATGGTTTGTCAAGCAACTGGAGTCTTCCTCCGAGTCTTATGAGTCCGTCATCGTCCAGAAATGGAAACAGCTCAACCAATTTTGAAGATGCAGGTAAAGGTTTTTTCTTCTGTAAACAGCGAAATTCATTAGTAAAACTGAACAATTGTACATACCTGAACCAGTAAAGTTTGGATTTTTCCAATTCAGCTTCTGTTAAAAATTCTTCAGTTATCGTTTGTATGCTCGTGAAAAGATAAATGTAAAGTACCCAACTGGTAACCCGCAGCAACCGAATCCAGCTTCCAAATCTCTTAAAATCCAAGATTGGATCTTGGCACCTTATTATTTGTTCGTCAGTTTCTAGCAGCAGAGAAGTTTTGATTTGGACGTATAGGCTAGCATGATTCTCCTTAGGGCTAAAGTCATGTAGCCAGTCTGGACCATGAGCCCATAAAGATGACGTTTGAAGTTTATCTTCAGGAATTTCTCTCGTGATCAAGTCGGATGGGTTGTCTTTTCCGCTACAGTGATCTTAATCCAGAACAGAAGTATGGCGACGAATCACCACCACTCGGCTTTGTATAAACGGCTTTCAACGCTGCACTTGACCATAAATCCAGTTAAGTGTTATTCGTGAATCCGTCCAGAGAAAGTAATTTTTGATGGAAACTTTTATAACTTCTTTGAGATATAAACACATTCTGGCGCCTATCAAAGCAGCTGTCAGCTCTAGTTTAGACAGAGTAAGTTCAGAGCGTAGTTATGACATTGTCTCCAGAGATAACTAATACCTTAAAAGCGTCATATAATAAAAATGGTATGCAGCTTGTCTATTCTAACTGCACGCACTACAAGAACATCATCTAATAACAACAATCCATAATGTAAAGCTTTTGAAATGAGTGAACGAGAGCCGCAGACTTGATGCACACGAGAGCCTTTACATACATAGAGATGACTCAGCGTTGAATGCAGATTCGGGGAATATAGAGTCTTATTTGTTTGAAACCATTTTACAATAACAATAACATTACATTGTTATTGTAAAATGCTTTCTTTCTTCTTTTTTATTCGCTTTTTCATAATTTCTCTTTCTTAAAAGCCTTTTTTTGTTTAAAATTATGTAAATGTATTGTTTTTATTTATTTTTGACATTCATGTATACGATTGTGCAATTTAATTTTTGTAGCAGCTTCCCCCACAGTCGTGTTGCTGATGATGGCTAGTAGACTAGCCGAAATGCATTCAATAAAGCTTAATTCCCAATAATTTTTTTAAAATAAATTAATTTTTTTTTAGTTTTTTTAATAAAAAGGTGTTTATTTTGAATACAGACGTTGTTGAATTAAAACTTGTAATTTCAATATAACGGTGTTTCTTCTTTTCATATGAAGATAATATTTAAGAAATTACGGAAATATATTCCAAAAAACTACAAACAAAATACAAAAACTTTGGAAGAAGTTGATGCGACACAGAATTACTTACAATTATCCATGTTCACTCTAGACTCTATAAAAAAGTGTTAAAAATCTTAAGGCACTCGCTAGTTTTCTTCTTGATTTCTGATGAAAAGCGGGGAAGAACAAAAAGGAACAAAATTATGCCAAGAAAAAAGGCTCAAGAGATACTGGTTTAACGTTGGAAACATAAAGATAAATTTCATTTGCGTCTTAGTGGCATCATTTGAACGAAGCTTTTCAAAATAAAATCATCAATGAGCCATTATATTGACTAACTGTCTAATTTCAATTGAAAACGAGTTCACAAAAAATAAAGATTATGATGATATAATCGAACCATTCAGTGCAATAAAAGTTCGAAAGCACTTTTAAATTAAATCTTTGTTTGTGTTTTTTTCTTAATTTTTTTAAGGGGTGTATGTGGATGCCTGCCTTACCGCCCCGGGTGGCACTGCCTCTTAGTTCGCCAGTGGGTAGGAATATGTTAAGGAACTGAGAATTAGATACTTTGAAACATTTTTTTGGGCAAGAAAAGTAAACTGCAATCTGCACAGTTTTGTCTAAAAAAATTATGTTGATTTGATGCACCAATTTTAAAATATTATCGAGGGACATCTGAAATTCCATTTCTTGTAGAGTCACCCATTGTATCAATGTATATACATGATATCTGACGTTTAATTTTGAAAAAAAATTAATGTTTTCGGTTCGAATAGGCATATTTTTTAGTGCCCCGATGATGTCCTAATGCATTCGAAAAGCGTTGGCCTTAAAGTTGTTAATTTTTAATAAATAATTTTTAATATGTGGAAAAACTTAAGTGTTTCATTTCCTCTTTAACTAAATGCTCAACTAATGGCCATTATATGAAACAAATATCACATAATTTCATTTAATATTTTAATTTCATTTCAAGAATAACCTCAACTACGCTATCTGTATTAAGCGGGTTAAACAAATGTGCACGGTTCTTTATCATACAGAAGAAAACGGGGAGCGGTTCCATTTCCAAATAGTTAATAAGGATAATGGTGAGTTACTACGGCTAATATTTTACCAACATTATATATATTTTAATTATTTATTTTAATTTTTAACTATGTGTCTGTAAGGCACATTGCTTTATTAAATGCAACAGGTGTTGCACGATACTAGTAAGAAAGAATAGAAATACAGGGAATTGTTTTTGGTACAATGGATAGAGAGCTAGTTGACTTTTATTTTTCATTGCATAACCTCATAAGCGACGTCCAGCATAAGCTGGGAGGTATGCTGAAAAGAAAAAAATGCTTTGTACCCGAGTGAGGATTGAACCTGCACCCTCCAAGCTAGAGGTTAAGCAAGCACTCCATCCATTGTACCACTGCCTTTCACAAATTTATCAACATAATAATTACTTTTCTGCAAATAATCCAGTCAAAATAAGCCTGAAAAAGACAAACAAACCAAAAAATTGTTGTAGTTCCAATTTTTTCAGAAATGTACCCTGTACTCGCAAATTTATCGAGAACGGGGCGGGCGTCGCAAAAAAAAAACTTGCAATTAAAAATTAAGCTGACAAAATTTCCTACAATTGGGTAAATACACTCATACAGTATTTTGAAAAAAAGAACTTATGCATACCTACCTAGTCCCATAAAAAAGTGCATTTTTGGCTTTATAAAAATATCTTAACCTTAACCTAGTGGATTACAAAAGGGAATTTTTTATGCAGTTATCACATTTTTACTAAAAAATCCAGATATTTGTTTATAATTGAACAAAAATGGACATAATAATCGCAATGCTTGGTGCAGCTCTTATGTTTAGTATGTTGTATGGATCAGTTATGTAAGTATTATTGCAAGTTTAAAACCTTGAAGGACTTGTTGTTGTTGTTGTTGTTGTTGTTATTGTTATTGTTATTGTTATTGTTATTGTTATTGTTATTGTTATTGTTATTGTTATTGTTATTGTTATTGTTATTGTTATTGTTATTGTTATTGTTATTGTTATTGTTATTGTTATTGTTATTGTTATTTATATTGTTATTGTTATTGTTATTGTTATTGTTATTGTTATTGTTATTGTTATTGTTATTGTTATTGTTATTGTTATAGTTATTGTTGTTGTACTTAATGATTTGCGGAAGGCATATCTTAAAAAAATATCGAACGCCAGCCCGGAGGCTGGCCCAACGGTTCGTACTTATAAAATAAAACGAGATAGATTACTTTCTAAATGATACAAGTTTATTAATATGAAGTTTACTATATTGCGGTCACCAAAAGACTAACTGCCTAACCCACCTATTCGTAGTTAGCTGCCTGGCCAATCAAACTGCTGACCAGGCTATTTCCCATATCGTTGGTCGTCGTATATCAAATATCCGTTCATGCATATGCAGTCGATGCAGTTATGCGTTCACCTATTCGTAGTTAGCTGCCTGGCCAATCAAACTGCTGACCAGGCTATTTCCCATGCATTCATTTCAGTTCATCGACATTCGAACGGGATCGTCTTTCCGAGGTCAATGTCGCTGGCGTGTGTTAACTTTTCACCCTTCGAAAATCTACGTCCCGTAGATCAGTGCCGTCAGCATTTTAGGTGACCCAAGTTTCCTTCTAATTTTTGGTTGCGATTTCTTGCGGTAATTCTATTCTTGGGAGATTTAGCTTCCTCCCGATTTTCCGCCATATGACATATGCGAAGGAGATGATTAACAGGAGTATGATGGCGTCTGAAACCTTGGATATCCGTACCTTATTTGTGAGGTTCCCAAGACGTTCTATATTTTGGAGACTGAGGCTATGGACAAACTGCAAATCTACTTTGTGTCCTTCACTTGTGATGTTCGTCATGATCAGTGGTAGAGCTTGTAGAATAGTAACGCTTGAACTTGTAAATGTCCTGTTCTTAATATGGATGGTTTCATTATTGAATCGCACAATAAAGGTCCCCGACAGGTTTTGGTTTGAGTTTTTTGATAAAAGTTCACCATGAAAGTTTGTCAGGAAGATTGTGTCCTCTCGGATGAGTTCGATGATTTCATTGGTGTTAGTACGGTAAGTACATGCTACATGACCTCCCTTCAGTAGCTTTGCTATGCAGTGATCTTCAGGTATTTTTTTAAGGGCTTCTTCCTTGCAGACAGTAGAATTGTTTATAAAAAGACAGCTAGCCAGAATCCCGTAGGTTTCTTCCTGGTTGACTAAGACTTTGCTGAACTCGACATTCACCTGTTTCCCATTCAGGATTGTAGGTCTAACAACGAGCATTTTATAATCGTCCTTTCTCACCTTCGGTATTGACAGCACATACAGGAGCATTGAGTTGTTCGCATAGACTGACGGAGTTCCAAATTCGATTGCTTCAACTTCATTTTCATAAGGCAGTGTCTCAAACTCGTTTATCGGCATATTAATCTCATCATGGTTCAGTAAGTTTGTGTTGATAATACCACTTTTTGCCATCTGACAAGCTCTTACGATTTCGTTTACCTCTTCTTTGATAAGTAGGACCTGATGAATGATGTCCTGTTCAAACTTTTGGATATCGGCCACCATTATTTCGTGATTCGAATTGTCGATGACCCAGTTGATTTTTCTTGTCATATCTTCTATAACGTGTGAGACCTTTTCATTCAGTTTGTACTGTTGGTTATTATTTTCCACAATTTCTTGTTGGCTTTGTAAGATTTTGTTCCAATCTGGCGCATCTGGATTTCCTGCAACCCATTTCAGTGCTGAGCCAATCCATTCAATGGACCTTGGTTTTCGCAGTGGCTTGGCTTTCATTAGCTGGATGCGATCCGTTATTTGAGTTAGATGAAAGCTTACCAGCTGCTTCCTGTCTAGATCCCTGAAGTTTTTCTTAATAAAGTCAGTCAGCTCATCTAGTTGACGCTCGAATTGACCCAGGTCGATGACATGGATGAGGTTAAAGTTGCCGTTGATTATCCAGGCTTTACTCTCTTTAATCGAAACAAGTGGTGATGTGTATGGAAATAGTTGTAGGCTTTGGACTCTTGTTAGGCAGGTTAAGGAGGTAAGTAATTTAAGCATCATTGTTCTTAATTTAAGTATTCTTTTTTGATAGTTCAGTTTTCCAATCGTATCTGCGTATTACAAAAA
>OX578274.1:85053223-85183223 GCA_951217065.1 Baccha elongata
TTGTTGTTGTTGTTGTTGTTGTTGTTGTTGTTGTTGTTGTTGTTGTTGTTGTTGTTGTTGTTGTTGTTGTTGTTGTTGTTGTTGTTGTTGTTGTTGTTGTTGTTGTTGTTGTTGTTGTTGTTGTTGTTGTTGTTGTTGTTGTTGTTGTTGTTGTTGTTGTTGTTGTTGTTGTTGTTGTTGTTGTTGTTGTTGTTGTTGTTGTTGTTGTTGTTGTTGTTGTTGTTGTTGTTGTTGTTGTTGTTGTTGTTGTTGTTGTTGTTGTTGTTGTTGTTGTTGTTGTTGTTGTTGTTGTTGTTGTTGTTGTTGTTGTTGTTGTTGTTGTTGTTGTTGTTGTTGTTGTTGTTGTTGTTGTTGTTGTTGTTGTTGTTGTTGTTGTTGTTGTTGTTGTTGTTGTTGTTGTTGTTGTTGTTGTTGTTGTTGTTGTTGTTGTTGTTGTTGTTGTTGTTGTTGTTGTTGTTGTTGTTGTTGTCATAACATTCTGTTCCTTTAAAATTTCGATTGCAGTTGGGGCATAAAATTTGATTCTGAGTTTCCTAACATACTGGAAATCTCTGACATTGCGAACAAAGAGCAAGACATCCATAATGTGTATTCTTTGTATTGAAGGGTACATGGCAAATCTCAAAGTAGAATGAACAGCAAATAGTACCATATCTTCCTATTGAAAAATTACCACTCCTGACACTCAGTGCGTTTATTTGACCTGCCTTTCCCCCTCAAACAAATATAGCATTCCCTTACCAGTTTTATATTCAGAATCCTCTGTTGATTTATCCGTAGATATCAATATTTGATTATTTTGTTCATCAATACAAATCCTTACAAACAACCATAAACAACATCGTACATTAGGTTTTGTGACTTGCTAATAAAAATCTTTTATTTATACAAGACACGTTCTCATCTCTTTCATTGACTTTTTTTAAATTTTCAAATTTTCAAATTTTCAACCGTTTAACGATCGGTTGGTCTAATGGGCAGAGTCATAAACAACATCGCACCATATCTTCCTATTGAAAAATTAACACTCCTGACACTCAGTGCATTTATTTGACCTGCCTTTCCCCCTCAAACAAATATAGCATTCCCTACCAATTTAGTATTCAGAATCATCTGTTGATTTATCCGTAAATATCAATATTTGATTATTTTGTTCATCAATACAATACCTATCAAATAGGAGGCAACGAAGGTGTACGACGTCGATCCTTTGCAGTCATAAATTAGTTCAAAAATTAGGTTTTATGACTCGCATCGTCAACAATAAAATTTACTAGAAACCACTTTCAATCGTCATCATAATTTGCCCTTTTTTTACAAACAATCAAACATTCCCTTACCTGTATCTTGACCCTTTCCGCTTTTCTTGATTTATTTATACAAGACACGATCCCATCTCTTACATTGACCTTTTTTCAAATTTCAAATATTCAAATTCTCAACTTTGTAACGGTTGCTCCACTAGTGCACCTATTCCTACTTAGGATAGAGGAGAGTATCTTATAGGAGGTACTCAACAACGTGATACCTCTATAGTTGCTGCACGTTGTGACATCTCCTTTCTTATGTATGGGGCATATTATACCTTTCCGCCAGTCTTCTGGCATTTCTTAATGCTCCCACACGTGTAATATCATGAATTGCCTGACGTAGAGCTGGCCCACCGTGTTGAAATAATTCGGCTGGTATACCATCAGCTCCCGGGGCTTTGTTTTTCTTTAGCCGGTCTTTAGCCTTCTCAACCTCTTCTATGCTTGGTGACGGCAACATAGGGTATTCGTCTTGAAGCAGTGGAGCCTCCACTTTTGCAGTGAGTTGACCATTTAGCAATTCATTAAAGTACACTTCCCATCGCTCCAGTATGCTTTGTGGATCGGTGATCAGATTTCCCTCTCCGTCCTTGCAGTATGTGCAGCGTGGTGTGTACTGCGTCATGTTTCGGACGGATTGGTAGAACTTCCGCGCCTGGTGCGGACCTCGCTCTCGGCTTTTTTCTATTTCACAGATTAAGTTCTTCTCCCAGGCTGATTTTTTCTGTCTGTGAAGCCGTTTTTCTATTCTTCTGAGCTCTTTATATTCTTCTTCGCGTGCCCGCGTTCTATGAGATTGTTGCATTGCTCGGTACGCAACATTCTTACGTTCAGTCGCTGGCTTGCATTCATCATCAAACCAGTCGTTCCGATTTCTACGACTGCTGCCTAAGATGGAGTTGGCAGTACTAATGACAGTATTCTTAAGGCGTGTCCACTTCTCATCTACGCCCAGCATACTGGCTCCAGGACTTACTCTAAATCAAGTGATTCTAGGGCGAGTCCTAACGCATTACCAAAGGTGTTACTGGCATTTTCATTGCGCAGGGCGGCCGTGTTGATTCGAACCTGATCGGCGGATGCAATACGTCTTCGCAAGGCAATCCGCCCTCGGAAGACCATACCAACAAGATAGTGATCCGAGTCGATATTGGCGCCTCGGAACGTTCGTACCGTCATCAAGTTCGAGTAGTGGCGACGGTCTATCAACACGTGGTCTATTTGGTTACGAGTGACTCCTTCAGGTGATACCCAGGTGGCTTTGTAGATATCTTTTCGCGGGAACCTGGTACTCGCAACGACCATGTTTTCGATGCTGCCAATTCTAAGGCTCGAAGTCCATTGTCATTAGTGTTCTCATGCAAACTATGGGTGCCTGCGTAATGCCTGAATACCGGCTCCCGACCTATTTTTGCGTTCAAATCCCCAAGGATGATTTTTACGTCATAACTGGGACAGGCATTGAGGGCCCTCTCGACTTGTTCGTAGTAAGTCTCTTTTTCTTCGTCTGAGGACTCCTCCGTAGGTCCGTGAACGTTAATGAGGCTAATATTCGTAAATTTGCCTCGCACGCGAAGGGTGCATAGCCTTTCGCTTATAGCGTTAAAGCCGATGATGGTAGACTTCATTTTTTCGCTGACTAGGAAGCCTACCCCATGGTGTTTTATATGACAGTTATAGTATACGTCATATTCTTTCTTCTGTAAAACACCATTCCCTGTCCATCTGATTTCTTGAAGTGCTGTTATGTCAGCTTTATATTTTGACAGGGCATCAGCTAGCTGCTGAGCAGCTCGAGCTCTATAGAGCGATCGTACGTTCCATAAGAAAATTCGTAAATCGTTTTGCCGTTTTCGTTGCATAGGTTGTCGTCGTGAGATCAGTCCGTTTCCGAGGCTTGTTGTCGGTCTCGTAATTCTAAGTTTTGCGGAACAGGGAATTAACCTGTTGCCAACCTGAGGAACCAGCCTGATCATATTAGCCAAACCTTTTTTTAAAAGGCTTGTTACTAGCGGCCGCCGCGAAGAGGCTATGATCACACTTCCATCAGTCCCGAATAGTTACGGCACGTGCATGTTTTCGTATGCTACATGTTATTCCCCCTATTCGTCTGATGGCTGACCGCTATATTTTTAAAATGATGATTGTAAATATTTTATATTAAAGGTTTTGTGGCCTTTACTCCAAAAGCATTGCGTTTCGCCCTAGTTTCATGGTAGGCTCATCTAAATTATCTCAATAAACCTTTATAGTGATTCTAGGATATACTTACAATTTTTATATTGACAGATTTTACTGATCTATGAGCAAATAGTAACTCTTGATTATTTAGTACTGGGCTTATTAGCAAAAAAAAAAATTACTTCTCTGTCACACGATCGCATGAAGTTGCAACAAACAGGTTTTCTCAACTGGTGAGTTGATCTGAAGGCGTTTTGCTAAATCGCATTAAATTATATTTAACCCTTGGATCAATAATTGTCTTTTGGTTTAAGATTTTTACTCCGAAAAAGAGTATACCACATGACTTCACGTTGATATCGTTCTTTACCTTGACCGTTCATCTGACTGACGGAAGTTTTCACTCCTGATTGTACTAACTATTTTCGGTTTTCTACTTTTTTTAATCTGACAATAAAAATTTTCTAACCATTCCCAGATCACTATTCTGTCTCGGTACTTCAATGGTCACTTTCTTATACTTAACTCGAGTTTATTTCTTTGTGAAAACATCTACTATTATTTATCTCACCTAGTTTTGTTTTTTTTTTTTCTTCTTTGGTCTTACTTAAGAAAAAATATTCTTTACACTCAGTTTTGCTAATAATCCTACCTATAATTCTCCTAACTCTGAATTAATGGTAAGTAATATATTTTCTGAGAGATTATGATATTTTGACATATACATAAATTTTACCACGTCCTGAGGGGGACGTCTCGATTTCAGCCTCTTATGCACAGTACATTTTTCTCCTCCAGCCATCGCTGCATTGGTCCGCCATTTCTTTGGGTTTCATCGACTCTCGTATTGTCTCCATCCACCCCTGTGATGCCGCTCGTCTCTAAACAAAATTGCCTCCTTTTGACATCGCTGCGAAAGTTCATGAAAAATCTTTTTCATTTAAGGAGTGTGCTCAATATTATATTTGCACAGATATTCCGGTAGAGGTACTAATGCCAATTGAAAGGTGGTGAGTATTCGCACTAACTCTGGTGTTATTTGATCGCGCTGAGATATTCTATTAATTACACAACAGTGTGCGAACCATGATAAAAGACGAAATAATTTTACCGCAAAAATTTTTAAAATGGGTCGAATTTTAAGATGCTCATAACGTATTTAAACTGGAAAAATAGTGTTGTTCTCTGTCGTGGTGACTGAGATGGCTTTTCCTACAACATCGTCAGCGCCGTTTTTAGCCATTCGTTTCCTTCACTATTTAAGTGATAGATTTTCCGATTCTCATAAGCTAGTAGCTAAAGCTTTAAAGTCAGATTTCTATGTAGATGATATGCTGTCAGGAGCCAATGATATTGAAACATTGCACCATAAAAGAAAAGAAGTATCTTTTATTTTGTCTTCAGCCGAATTCGAGCTCACAAAATGGCATAGCAACGTGGATTCACATACAATGCTTCAGTCATCAGAAAAAATTAGTTAATTATCGGAGACAAATCTAACAAGTACGTTAGGAATTACTTGAAATCCTCTTCATGACAATTTAGTGTTCTCATATAAACCTTCTAAAGATTTTAATACAATCACAAAGAGGACCATTCTTTCGTTATCATCGTCGCTCTTCGATCCTATTGGTTTATTGGGTTCCATAATCATAAAGGCTTAAATCATCTTACAAAAGCCTTTTATTGAAAAGTTAGATTGGGATTCATCTATCCCACAAGATATTGAAACTGAATGGAAGCAGTTTCTTTTAGATCTTAATTCGCTACAGGAGTTCTCTATCCCCAGATATGTTTTTTCTGAAAACAAGATCAAGCTACAAGTTCATGAATTTAGCGGTGCATCTTTGAATGCTTAAGGTTGTTGCATCTTTGTTAGATCAACTGATTCATCGGGGCACATCACTAAAAAGTTATTGACTGAAAAGTCTAAAGTTTCTGCAACCAAGAAGAAGCAGCTACCAAGGTTAGAGTTGTGCGGGGCACATATTTTAGCTAAACTTTGGTCTAAAGTTAAATCGTTATTTGATAATTAAAAGCAAGATGTGTATCTGTGGACAGGTTCAGAAGTAGTTCTTCTTTGGATTGGAATGCACACACCAAAACTTCACACATTTTGCGGAAACAGGGTCGCAGAGATCCAAAAACTTACAACAGAGGCAAAGTGGAGGCATGTTTCATAACTGGACAATCCGGCAGACATCATATCAAGAGGATGTACAGTAGAAGAGTTGAAGGATTAGAATTGGTTTTCAGTTTCAGAATTTCTCAAAAAGTCAATTGAAGAATGGCCCACCCTTTTTTGTAATCAATCGCTATCGAAAGAGCCAACTCTCAAAACTGTTTGCTCGCCAAAAATCTAGAACCGAATTTCATTCTCAAAATCACTGAAAACTATAGCTCATAGAGTAAGAAGATGATCAGGATCGTTGCATATTTGTTGCGAGTTTTTAAAGAAAGAAAGGTAATTGAAGAAAAATTAAGTTGTTTGTCACTTTCCGTAAGGGAGTTGGAGTCTGCAGAGTTGAGAATTGTATGGGCAATCCAACAGGATTCATTTGCAGAGGAGATGAATTCGCTTCAATCACATGGCTTAATCCATTCATAGAAGTGTGTGAGGGCATTCCAATTTTGAAAGTAGGGGGAGATTGAAAAACGCTGCGATTCCAGAGGGACTAAAACATCCCGTTCCTCTCTCCAAAGGATACCATGTCTTGGAATGTTTAGTTAGACACCTGCATTTTGATAATTATCATGCAGGACCTGAGGCACTTGTTGCGAGAAAAGTTTTCGATAATAAACGCAAGGGAGATAGCACGTCAGACTGTCAAATCTTGCATCCATTGTATCAAATATCGACCGAAGGTAGGTAAGATGGCGGTTTCGCAGAACAACTGATATCGACCGAAACTCATGGAACAAATAATGGAAATAATTTGCCTGCAGAGCGTATAACAATATCGCGTCCATTTCAGAATTGCGGAGTAGACTTTTGTGGACCTATCTACACTTATCTAAAGATCCGGGGAAATATACCATATAAATCATATGTGGCAGTATTTGTGAGTTTTGCTTCTAAAGCAGTTCATCTTGAAACTGTTTCAGATTTGTCAACAAAAGCATTTTTAGCTGCTTTAAAAAGATTAATTGGTCGATGAGGTCTTCCACACAATATTTTTTGTGATAACGCTACGAATTTTTTAGGGACCAGAACAAAGTTAAACGATCTACAAAAGTTTATATTTTTAAATAATACGATAGATCACATTGACAAATTTTGTACTAATGTAGTGTGTTTATGTGCACATAGTTTATGCACGCGTCAGGTGACGAATACCACTCGTCACTTGATACGTCGCGATGCGACATTGTGCACATCAGCACACCATAATCTTCCCACGATATGCAATGCACGATATGGAGGAATGCACCCATATCAAGTGACGAGGGCTATTCGTCACTTGTTTTCATTTTCATTTATTATTCTTTTTGCTGACTCCACAAATGTGTGAATGGAGTCAGCATAGTTTTAAGCAGCATAGTTTTAAGCAGAATGAGTTAAGCTTTTTATTTGATTGAATAAAGACATAAAGATATTACAGTTAAGCTTTTGATTTGATTGAACAAAAAGATAAAGATATTATATGGCGACCGTGACAGGGCGGACATTTTTGTGGTGTAGTTAAACCCGGCGGTGTGGATATCTTCAATTTTTCTTTAAGAAAATACGAAAAAATAAAGCATATAGAATTATATATTCTTAAACTACGTCAAAAAAAAACTTATAAGAATGGTACCTTTTGTGTTTTGTGTGTATAAATTGTGTTATGCTTTGAATTCAGAAAAATATACGCCTATGAACGTTGTGAAAAAAAAAATAAAAAAACAAGGATAAAACATTTATATAATTATCAAATGTACTAATAGAAAACAAAAAAAACACGTGAGAAACAAAGCAAAAAAAAGTTAAAGGTTAAAAAAAAAACTGAATGCAATATCAACATAAAATGCGATTTTAAACAAATGAAATGAACTGGATTTCCAACAACAAAAACTCAAAAAAAAACAATGAAAAACTGACGGTCGGAATAAAAGCATCTTTCGCCGAATATAATCTTCAAATCATAGCTGCCTTTATAAAAATCAATCTAGCCAGGAAAAAAAAAATTGAAAAGTCTGGAATTTCAGTGGTATGTTCAACTTTAAATCCCAAGTTCAAGGATTTCAGCTCATCAATCATTCAGCTTAAATCAATTTTTTTTTTTGCATTTGAATAGGGTAGTTATATTGACATACATAGATACAGATAATATGCTAGATATACCTAGTACGTGATTATTTTTAATTTTGAAGATAAATGTAAGTATATTCATTATTGTCCATTGGTTAATAGTAAGCCATTTTAAAGTGTGTATAATAAATTGAAAAGTTTAATCATGAATTTCTTTTTTTCGTAATAATTTAATAAAATTTTTATAAATTATCGTGAAAAAAATGTTAATTGTTCTATTAAAGGAGAAGCACCATCTTGTAAACCTAAATTTGCTCATGTTGAAATTTTTCTAATAAAAGTAAAATACTTTATATATGAAGCTTAAATCAATTGCACTTATCTGTTTATTGTACAAACCATCGAAAATCTATTACTTATTTTTTTTTTCAAAAAAAAAAATCCAATTTTAAATACTTAAAAAAAAATTTTTTTTTGATGCAGAAGCCGTTCCGTTTTTTTTTTAATCAAAATATCACGATCAATCGTCTCAAATACTCTTTGCAAGTCTAGAAAAACTGCAACAAAGATTATATGGAATCTTTGCTCGGTATTGCTTCTTCTGTTTAAAGTCATTGAGGTTTAAACATTAATTTATAATGGGAGGTAAAACCTCCAAAGTAAAGGATAGCACAGCAAATGTGTTAAATGTTGTTGAAGTGATGGATACAACTCCACACTTAGAAACACAAACTATGCTCATTTCTTTATTAGTAGCCCTCACGGCAGTAAACTTTTTTCTTAAATTTTATCTGTAGTATAAGCGTACACTTAAAAAACGCTACATAAGCCGTGCAAACGACTTAGATAAAATTTAAAATGGAATGGAAAATATTAGCAATAAAAATAAACGGTTTTAAAGACAACTTCCAAAAATCATACAAATGTATTACAAAACTACAATCATAAAAGCAGATACACTAAAAAACCATATTAAAACGCTAATATCCCATTACAATAGTATTGTCGATGTTTTCAACTCATACAAAAATGAATTGACAGCTGATCACGAAAAAGATTGTAGGAAGCTTTTAAAAACACTTAACACTATCCAAACCAATAGTAGTTACAGAATCTGACAGTGAAATTGAAACACTGGATGAGTCGTAAAAAACATGGCTTAAACTTTAGTAGAATTTCTTAAATTGGCCTTATCACTCTTACCTGAGTTTGATGGAGTTGCAGAAAATTTACAAAGCTTCAAAGATGCTCTTCTCCTTATTGATTCGTAAATAGTAGCACAGATGCAACCGGACATTCTAATACTGTTTTGTTTTACAGGCAAACCAATAATAGAGGTTATCGTGGAAATTACCACGGAAAAGGTAATCATCACAATAATGGCTACCGCAATAACCAAATGATTAACAGGGGAGATGGCCGATCTAGAGGCAACTCTAGAGGCCGTGGTTACTCGTACCGTGGCCATAATAACAACCGCAATAATTTTCGAGTTACTCACAGTAACTCGGAAAACTCCAAAGACCCTTTAGGAAACAATACATAAATACAAAGGTTCATGCTATCAATTTTAATCTCAATATTTTCGTGTCATTTATGAATGTATTTACTAAACAAAAACTTACATTCCTTATAGACACAGGTGCAGATATTTCACTTCTAAAAGAAGATTCTGATGTTTATCAAGACATCCAAAATGATAAGATTATAAGTATCCAAGGAATAGGACAGGGAATAAAAAATCCCAAGGTCTAGCCCCAATAGAGCTTCAAACAGATAAATTCATCATTCCACACAATTTCCATATAGTTGATTAAAATTTTACAATACCATGTGATGGAATCATAAGTATAGATTTTATAAAACATTTTTACTGGAAATTAGACTTCAAACCAACTGAAGATTGGTTTATAATCAGACCCAACAATTTAAGTTTTCCGATTCATGTTCCAATAACATACAGTTCTGGTAATAATTCACTTCTTCTACCAGCAAAATCACAAGTAATAAGAAAAATTGAAATAAAAACAACAGAAGACTTCATTTTTATTCCCAACCTAGAAATAAAACATGGCATTTATGTTGCAAATACAATAGCAACATCACAATTTGCATTAGTCCGTCCAATACAACCGATACTGACCAACTTTTAAGTAACTTAAAATATGAACCACTCTCAAACTATGATGTGGTCCACACTAATCAAAATAGTAGAACAGAAACAGTCCTAAATCAACTAAAGAAAAATTTTCCGCCCCAATTCAAAAGACAATTAACAGAAATATGCACCGAATACAGTGATGTATTCGGATTGGAAACCAAATCCATAACTACAGATAATTTTTACAAGCAAAACTTGAGATTGAAAGATAGCGAACCAGTATATATTAAGAACTACCGAAGTCCTCACAGTCATGTTGAAGAAATTCAAAAACAAGTTAATAAATTAATAAACGACAAAATAGTCGAACCGTCTGTATCTGAATATAATAGCCCGCTTTTACTAGTTCCCAAGAAAGCCCTACCGGCTTCCGAAGAGAAAAAATGGCGATTAGTAATCGACTATCGTCAATTGAATAAGAAACTCTTATCTGATAAATTTCAACTCCCAAGAATTGATGACATCCTAGATCAATTAGGTCGAGCAAAATATTTTTCATGCCTCGATCTAAAGTCAGGTTTTCACCAAATCGAACTAAAAGAAAGTTCGAGAAATTTAACGTCTTTTTCAACGAGCAACGGTTCATATCGTTTTACTACTACCTAAAGGGAAAAGACAATGTCGTGGCAGATGCCCTGTCTAGGATAACAATATCCGAGCTCAAAGACTTACAAGCTAAAGTCCTGAAAGTCACTACCAGGCACCAAAGTAAACAGAAAAAATCCTGAGCAGGAGAAAAACAAGTAGATCTGCATAAGCAAACTCTTGACATTGCTTCTAAGCCCAAAGTATTTGAAGTCATTTTTAATGACGAAGTACGAAAAGTAGTGACCTTGCGAATAACGGATTCCTTATGTTTATTTAAACGTGGGGACAAAATTATAGCAGGCAAGAATTGTAGTTACAGATTTGTATACCAATGGAACTCTCGATTTAGGTCAGTTCTTCCAAAGGCTCGAAACAGAAGCCGGTATATTAAAAATCAAAAAACTCAAAGTGGCACCGTGCGAAAAGATATTTGAATTAATTCCAATTGAATCATATAAAAGAACACATAAAAAGATGCCACAAATGCCTGACGTCGAAAACAACGAAACATACAAAAACACATACATCCACGTATGCTTTTGACAAGGTAATAGTTGATACAACTGGTCCTTTACCTCGATCAGAGAATGGCAACGAATATGCCGTCACTTTAATTTGTGACCTAACAATATATTTAGTAGCCATTCCAGTTGCAAATAAAAACGCAAGTACGATTGCAAAAGCAATATTTGAATCTTTTATTCTGAAGTTCGGTCCAATGAAGACGTTCATTACGGACATGGGAACAGAATACAAAAATTCTATTATAAATGACTTGTGCAAATATTTAAAAGTTGACAATATAAAGTCTACAGCACATCACCACCAAACCGTTGGCACAGTAGAAAGGAGCCATAGAACTCTTAACGTTGACAAAACAGATTGGGGTGTTTGGCTTCCATTCTTCGTTTACTGTTTCAACACGACACCCTCTATGGCACATAATTATTGTCCATACGTACTAGTTTATGGTAAGCAAAGTAACTTACCAACTGAATTTAATTCAATAGATAGGATAGATCCTATATATAATGTAGATGACTACGCTAAGGAAGTAAAATTTAGATTAGAAACAGCATATAAGAGAGCTTAAATACTATTAGAAGTAAATAAAGCTAAAAATAAAGATTATTACGATAAAAAAAATAGTTAGTCTCGATTTAAAGTTAGGAGATAAAGTTATGCTAAGAAACGAATCAGGTCATAAGTTGGATCCCGTTCATTTAGGCCCCTTTGAGGTCGTAGAAATAGAAAACAATAATAATATAGTTATAAAAACAAATAAAAAAAAGCAGAAAGTACATAAGAATAGGTTAAAAATATATAATACTTAAGAGTTTTAATGGAATAGAAACAACAAATTTTTTTTTTTTTAAATAATTTTTAATAATTTGTTTTTTCTCCTTATCTCAAATTTTTATTAAACATACATTTTTCGATTTTTTTTTAATATATGTACAAAGAATAAGTGCTGTAAGTAAAAAAGAAAAATAAAATAAATAAATAGTAAATCAAATAATACTGACAAAAAAAATGTATTAATTAAAATATATGAAATAAAAATATGTTTATTTTTGATTTGTTAATCATTAAGATTTATGTACAATTAAATAACTCCATATAATTACGTTATTTCTTAAAAGAAAGGAGGTGTAGTGTGTTTATGTGCAGATAGTTTATGCACGCGTCAGGTGACGAATACCACTCGTCACTTGATACGCCGCGATGCGACATTGTGCACATCAGCACAACATAATCTTCCCACGATATGTAAAGAACAACGTGCATTGCATGTCGTGGAGGAATGCACCCATATCAAGTGACGAGTGCTATTCGTCACTTGTTTTCATTTTCATTTATTATTCTTTTTGCTGACTCCACAAATGTGTGAATGGAGTCAGCATAGTTTTAAGCAGCATAGTTTTAAGCAGAATTAGTTAAGCTTTTGATTTGATTGAATAAAGACATAAAGATATTACAGTTAAGCTTTTGATTTGATTGAACAAAAAGATAAAGATATTACACTAATCAAAATGTTTCTTTTACTTTTATTCCACCAAGGGCTCCTCATTTTCGCGGTCTCTGGGAGTCAGCCGTTAAAGTTGCAAAAGGCCACCTATACCATACCTTGGCGAACGTAAAACTAAAGTTTGAGGAGCTTACAACTGCAATTGTGGAGATCGAAGCGGTGATAAATTCTCGGCCAATAACTCCATTATCACCAGATCTAAGTGATTTTGAGGCGCTAACCTCAGGTCACATGCTGATTGGTTCATCTCTGAAGGCAATTCACGAACCAGCTACTGAAGTAGAAGATATATCCTATCTTCAAAGATGGCTCCGAACCCAGGCACTGAAGTCGCATTTTTTGCAGCGGTGGACATCAGAATACATCAATGAATTGCAATCTCGATCTAAGTGGTCAAAAAATCAGAAAAATCTTAGCATCGGAGCTATGGTCATAGTTCACGAAGACAACATACCACCCTTCGAACTAAACTAATTGTCTCGGGTTCTTCATCAGATCTATTTCTTTTTAATTTTTCAGAGCCATACATTTTTGGTGTTGCACCTTTTCCTTTTGAAACGCGTTCTTCTTTTTTCATCCCCGCATCTTCTTTGGACATATCATCTCTGAGGTAGATTGAATTTCCACTTTTTTGTCGAAGTTTTGCTTTATTTTTCATAATTGCATCTTTTTTCTCTAAAGTCTATACTAATTTCCTAATTTTGTTTATTTTTTTTTTGTTTTAATCATGAAAATTCAGATCATAAAACTATTAAATTAAAAAATCTTTAAATTCTACTCAATAGTATGTACTAATGCCTTGTGTGCGCTTTAAAGTGACTGTTGCTTTTTAGTCCAGTCACATTAGATTTCAACCTTTCACAAGTTAATTACAAGTTGAAAACTAGGGAACAAAAGTCTACCGCGTATTTTCGCAAGCATAAAAAGTTATTAACAAATTATTAATAATAGGTTTTTTTTTAAATTTTTTAAGTAAGTACGCCATCTTGTTGCATCTCCGTTCAAAACCAACGCGTTCCAAGAATACTAGAGTTTCTTCTTTGGAATCAACTAATTCTGAAAGATTAACTAAAATTATGGATTTACTTATTTTATTTTATTTGTATTCTTTACATTGAAAACACAGCCTACGTGTACCTTAAGCTACTGGTTCGCTACTGTAAACAATGAGCAGTATCGCCACCTATTTAAATTGGTTCACACTATGCTAGGACAGGAACCTTTCTAAAGTTGTGTTTGTAAGGTTGAGGAATAAACATTGAATTGTATTCAAATGGATAAAACCGTTTTTGAGTCTTATCACTTTTTTAGTCATGTCAACCTTTGCAGTTGGAAGTTGAGCATCATGTGGTTGCAGCAATTGTTATTTTTCATTTCCAAAACTCAGTAATTGTTGTAAAAAACTACTTTTTTCCATATTTTTTGCATGAATATTATTAATTTGCTGAGGTTGGTATACTCAAAATTTTTCATAAAAATATTTAAAAAAAGTAGTTTGAAAAAAACTGGCCCTACTATTTTTGTAAAAAAAAAACCTCCAAAATATATTTTGAGCAAAAGTGTAAACGCGTCGAAAACGACTGTGGAAATAAATTATTTTTGGTGACGATTCTAACTTTATTTCTTTTCACTTATTATTTCACTTAATTTGCTTTATAATTCAAACGCTTTTTTATTTCTTTTTACTTTCTTTATATTAAATTCAAAGTTTATCACAAATTACCGACAATCAAACAGACTCTCGTGCTGCATCCGCTTCCTCTTTTATACAGAAATGTTTGGCTGCCGTCGAAGGTTCTTGAACACGCTATAAGATTCGCCAGTGAAATACTGTGGATGATGAACTGTGGATCGTGAAAGTATGAATTGTAGCAGATGTAGAAGATGTACCGAACTGGTGGATGGTGTTATTACTGATTTGAAGCGCAATTAAGGGTATGTTTACACTTTATAGAAAATATGAAAACGTATAACACATTACATTGCCCTCCTCTTCGTTATTCGCCCCGACCAATTCCATCACTGTTTTCTCCACTTTAGCGATATAGTCGATCACTGTGAACAATTTTGAAATTTTTATGTAAAAATAGAGAAAACAAACAAATTTAAATGGTTTCTTATAGTATAACTTTTTCTCTTAAAATTTGATTGTTTTCTCTGTTTTAATATAAAAAGGTCAAATTTGTTAACGTTAGTAAATCTCTCCCATTGTAATCTTTTCTGTTTTTATTTTTAAAAAGAATAAATGACGTTTGTGTTTTTCTCAATCTTAAATTTATAAGCGTGAAGCTTATGACGTTAACCGCCGCCGAAATGCGACCAAATAAAGTTTTAAATTAAAAAATATTAAATAACTGTGTTTCTTTTAAAGAACATTTTCATTTTTGTTTTTGTTTTTTAAAAAGCTATTTATTGTTATCAATAAGGAACTAAATAATAAATATAATAAACAAAAAAGATACAATTGAACAAATAAAAATAAATTATAGGCATAGACATTACATAACATTACATAAAGAATTAGCTTGCCTTAAACAGCGAGTAATGAGTTCATTGGTTCCATAATCAACCCTATGAAAAGGTTAAAAAAATAAACGATTACTTCGCAAGCTACGACATGAAAACCAACCATCGAAAGCAAGTGAGGACAATTAATATATCAAAATATATATATATCTAAAATATCTTTAGACAGAGAAGATCCATGAATATTATATGAAAATAATATTGGTGACGCACCACGGTTAAACATCATACTATGACATTAAGAAACATTC
Organism: Baccha elongata; assembly: GCA_951217065.1. Classification (NCBI taxonomy): domain Eukaryota; kingdom Metazoa; phylum Arthropoda; class Insecta; order Diptera; family Syrphidae; genus Baccha; species Baccha elongata. Next base: position 85,068,501 of record OX578274.1, read on the forward strand.
AAATGCAAATCATTAATAGTACACCAAACAGATAAATTATTAAGATCATTTTGCAGATTTATGCAATCTGAAATAGATGTTATACGTATGTATAGTTTAAGGTCGTCAGCTTATATTAAACAAAGAATATGAATCAAAACATTCGGAATATCATTAATAAAAATGGAGAAAGAGAAGGGGTCCTAAGTGACTTCCTTGTGGAACTCCAGAAGTTACAATAACCGGATTTGAAATAAAGTTGTTAATGCGAACGTTCTGAATTCTACCAGTAAGATAAGATTCAAACCATTTTAATTAATTAGAATGAAAACCTAAACTATGAAGTTTAGCAATTAATATTGAGTGATCAACCCTATCTAACGCTTTAGAAAAATCAGTGCATATAACATCACACTGATAGTCCTCTTCAAGAGCACCGAATACATAATTACTAAAAATCGTAACATTGGCAGATTGTTGATCTGCCACCAATAAACCCATGCTGTAAAGGGGATATTTGAGGTTTGTGAATAGTGGAGACATTGAGAATATACTTCACCCTCGGTTCCCATACCACACTCAAAACGTAGAACGATGTGTTAAGCTGGTACCCGAAGCTTCAGCTGAAGTTTTTGGTTACCAGAATAGGGATGGGCTGATAAGAACTAAAATCACTTCTCGAAAAATAATGCCTGATTTCAGCACAAAAAAAATTGTTTGTGGAAACAGCCATTGAATAAAAGAACACCTTAATGGTGTAACGGACGGGATGGATGGTTCCCCCCCGCTACTTGAAAAAAAATTTAGAGCAGGAGACAAGAGATCATTAGTACTATCAGGTGGCTGATAAATTATGCTAGTGTATCGCAAAAAAAAAAGAGGACACATGAATCAACTGGATCTTAAGAAGAGTTCTCAAAATGTCTCATAGGTTTAGGTCTCTTGTTCCTATCTTCCTTTTCTCCTCAGTAACGTGGAGGTCCAGCCCTGGATCCAAAATCATAAATTTTAGGTTCTTTCGATCAAAGAAAAAGAAGTGTGAAAAATTTCCTTAGTGTTGGGGGTCACTAACCTCCCAAAGGAACACTTCACCCACTCTTCCCTTCATCAAGAGGACCTGACGTATGTAGGTGGTTTATACGTTCAAATCACACCTAGGATCATCAAACTTAAATTAATCAAGTTAGGAGGACGAAATCCTAATTTCATGGTGCACTTCTTAATTTGGGACTTATGTGTTTAGAGTTGTGTGACAAAAATAAGAAAAGATACTAACTCCTCTACCTCTACAGACGTAATGGGTATCACTGTCTGAACAACAAGTTTCCCAACAAGATTACGACAAGAAAAAAAGAAGGATCCTACCCCTGCCAACCTCGACTTTTGGTACCCATAGCTAGGCACGTCCAAGCCGGGACCGTCAGGGTGACTACTACTCGACTGCCGCTTCAGGTCAGAAAAAACTCGCCTTGGCCAGCTCATCGGTTCAAGGAAGTAGGTCATGCTGCAGGAGTCAATAGTCGGTATTACAATTAGTTGACCTGGAGTCTAGGAGACGGTAGACTCGAAAATAATTCAGATGCTATAATGCTGAAAAGCAAAAAGAGACTGAGGAATTCAAGTCAAAAATTCGAAGAAGTGTCAAAAATAGATATAGGAATGATAGCCATAAAGCTAGCGTGGAAGTTAAATAGGTAGGACAAGATGATTATAGTCCCTTCGGATGTCTTTACCCAAAACCCATCCTTGTTCCATCGTATCCGAGAATTTTTCTGGAACCCTAGTGTTGTTGGGAGAAACAGATGGTTTTGTCCCCCCCTGACGTCTAACTACCCGACCAAAAGTAATAAAAAGAAAGGCTAGTCTCTTCTCATCACTTCCCAGTTGATATACTTGTGACGTAAAATTTGTATAAGTACATCCCTCAAAAATAAATAAAGTACCATGTGATCACACTACCTATACATGATCATACATATATACTACCATTAGTCGTACCAGTGACTTCAGTTGTGGCCGCTGTGGGGGTGGGGGAAAGTTCACCTCAGGACATCACGAGACTGATCTCAGCCACGACTCCCTCACCTGAAAATCTAACAGCTTCATCTTAATCTAAAATTCAAAAAAAATCAGAATATCTTCCCAGAGACTAAATCTTAATCTCATATTTATCAACGGCTTACTAGTCGAAAATGAAATGAAAAATCCTTGACTTTAGTTCAAATCCTAAAACAATTTTTATTCATAAGCTTAAAATCTAACAAGAGTTTGAATTAATCTGATAAGGCTTAATCTCACAAAATAAATTTATGTATCTTTTACTTCTGGTGTTTTAACTTCAAATTATCATGAATTCTTATCAGAAAAATATCTAAATCTCAGTATCTCAAATATATTTTAACTGCATAAAAATCTAACTCTAGTAATACATAAACTGCACAAGAAAATTTAATGTAATCAACTTTCATAGGAAAACCTTCGGCAAATAGAACCTCTACTAAAGTATTTCTTAGTAAAGACAAAGTTCAAAAAAAAAAATTTTTATTCGCGAGTTTAATAAAATTTAAATTAGCGATTATCGAAAATTATTTACCTTGTTCAGGCAGCAGAAGGCTTGAGGTTGGAAGATTTCTCCTCCCCTCGGTCCGCGAAAGAAAGAAATATTTCGCTAAATATTCTTCAAACAAAATTTTAACCGACTCGAAAACGAAATAACAAACGAAATGAACATACGGCTTTTCTCTTGGATTTTTGTAACGGCAGCTTAACTCTGTATTGGAGACTATACCAAACCAGTTAAGGAAGACGCAAATTATAGCCTTAAATCCAACAGAATGACGTTCGTAACCGATTGACCAGAGATCAATATTTGATTTACACCGCGAAAGAAGGTTTTTATTATTATCAACAACGATAACATTAAATAAATCGAAATTCGGAAAATATCCACAAAAAGAATAATTCCAAAATTGATTCAAACAAGAATAGTTTTGACGACAGGTGTCGCATACACAAAAATCCCACTCCCAAAACGAAAGAATTATAAATTTTTATCTCAGAGTTCAAAAATGTAATGTAACTCTGAATTTTATCAACGTTACAACTCAGGTAGGTATAAACATCCACCCAAATCAAATTCGAAAAGGAATGGTATAAAAATTTTTATCAATATAATGTTTCAATTAAAATTTTGTAATATGTTTCAATAATATATTTAATAATAAAAATATAGTTTTCAAAATTATAAAAAGGACAGGTTCGTAGATGGTGAAAGTGCACTTTAGCCAAAAAGAACAGACGCTAAAAGAAAAAAAATGTAGGTACTCTAGATGATTTGTAGCAAAAAAAAAATTTAATTCTTCTTTGTTTTAGTCGACGGAGATAAGTATTGACAAAAATCAAATACTCGTATGTATGTAACCAGATCTCAAAAAGAATCTTCTAAGTATATTTTCTCTCTTAGAACTTTTTTTTTCCATTTAGTCTTTAGTATTATTGGCATTCCAAAAATATGAAAATCGCTATTTCAGTTCACATACAAAACGTATTCAAAAAAAAATTTAATTATTAACGATAATGCATTTGTGAAATTTTCTCACCAAAGTGTGAGTCACGATCTTTTTCTTTAACTGGACGAGGTTCTTTTCGTCGCTAATTTCCTTCACAGGTAATGAAAGTCGTCAAAAAAAGTTTTTAAAATATGAGTATGATCATTAAAAAAATTTAAAATTTAATATGAAGATTATTTTTAAAAATTTACCATACTAATAGGTACTTATTTTTCTTTCTGTTTTGTTCATTAACTTAGGTGATTCATTTCTCTGAATATAAACAGTATCTATAACATTTTTTTATATTTTATTTGAAACAAATGACATGATAAAAGATCATGAATACTGACTGACGGACATAAGTATCTGACGGATATCAAAAACAAAATTTTATTAGCACCTACTGATTTTCAGCTATGCTATCATATAAGCGATTTATTTCTTTTTATGTTTTTTTCTTTTTATAAGAAATTTTCATGAAATCAAAAAGGATTACAAAAGACACAAGCACTTATAATTCAAGAGATATGTTTGAGTATATACATAGTATTTTTATACATTTTATTTTTCACTTAAATAGGTATAAGAAGTTCAATATAGTTAAAAGAAAAATTCCATACCTCTTTCCATTATCATTTTTGGAAAATTTTATAAAGATACTTAATGTTGAATGTCCCTCGATGATATTTTGTACCGTAACTGATGTACGAACATGATGATACGATGACGTAGTCCAGCGATGAAAAATGTAGCTAGCCGCTTAGCTTCTTTTTTATCGTTGGTACTCTTAGGTACGATGAAATTAGTTGCTTTATCTCGAAAATTTTCTCCAATTGTAATTGGAATTAAAGTTGTTGATGGAATTAAACTTGTTGAAGGAATTAAAAGCCAGGCAGGCTAATAATTGTGGTGCTTGATGGGATTCTTGGTGACTAGGTGCTGTGTGGGTACTTTTTGGTAAGTAGGTACCGCCTTGTAGCACCGAATCACCGATCGAGTGTCGTCTGAGCACCTTTTTTATTGCTTGCCTATATGTGGAATTAAAGTGAGTATTAGAAAAGGTATTGGTATGTGAAATGTGACTAATGTCTACAAAAATTTTTATATTTTTCAAAGTCAAATAAAGTTTAAATTTTACTAAGCTTATTTTCGACTATGTTTTAACTAATTCAATGTAACAAAACTAAGAAAACTACCTGATGTCTGACCCTGAATATGGATTAACCATGTGGCATCAACACCGCGTGTGTTTTGTGATACGCATTTTCAAGTACTATTTTTGTACTCATACTTTTTAAAGTTTTTTTTTTCTTTCTTTTTTTTCTAATAAAATTATATGCGCTATATTACATGGCTAATTCTGGATGTTTTATGCTATTCCTAGGTGTTGCCTTTGAACTCCGTGTCAGGGATCTTTGTCGTGGACACGAGGTGTTCCCTGTGGCACAAAAATTCTTCGAGAACAAATTTTTTTGTGGCGTCTCGGATTGGATGGTGTTCTGTACGATAATGAATCCTACGAAATCTTTAGTGCACAACTTATATTTTGTCCTTGAGTGTGGTATTCCTTTGATGCACATCGATTTGCAATTTTTTTACTGCGTAATTAAAATTCCAAAAAAAATATGGTGTACCGACGATTTTTCAATTCACTTAAATGCATTCATTTGTTTCTACGAATTTTAGTTAAAATTGAAGAATTCTTACCTAGAATTATGAGTTTTATTCCTTTAATTTAATATTGTCTGTGCCGCTGTTCTTTCTTTTTCAGATCTCTTTATATTTCTTTAGTTTGCAGAATTCTTTCACTTTTCTTTGATTTTGGCACAATTAATTGCCATTAGGTTTTTACTAACTTTTTATGATGATCCTCTTTTTGTGGAGTGCGGAATTGAAAAGAATTAAATTAATCTTTTTAGATTTCACGAAGTCTGGATTATTCTTTTTGAGTTTCGTTTTTGTCCAATACGATTTTTTTCTTATCTACCCTTGAGAATGTGACGGCTCTCTTTTTAACGAACTTGGAAGCAGTTCATTTTTTTGGATGGCTACTAATCTACTACTGAGGTCGCTTTCTGTGGATGTTTTATGAACGAACTCATTTAGTGAGTCGTGAACCTATTACATTTTTTTAGCGGACTCTTTAATATTTTATAACGTAATTACTATAAACAAATGTTTATGATTGTTTTTAAACGAAATTAACTTGCGTGGAGCTTCTACAGTACGGTAAGTAAAATTTGTATAATTTAATTTTTTTTTTTGCAAAAATATTATTTTTCTTTTCTTTTGAAATATTTCAAGTGTAACTAAAGTATACGTAAGTTCGGTAAGTATTTTCAGCTACTCAGTGAACTTTTCAAGCGGTAAGTATGTATCTTAAGTTGCAAAGAATTGATAAGCGTAAAAAGTAAGATTTCTAAATAAGTCTACAAGCGGATCAGAAATAGTTTCTACAGTAAGTATACTTCTAAAAATAAATACTATTGTAATTTTCTACTAATTTTGGATTTGTACTAGATTCTACAAATTTTCATTGTATCCTTTTACCTGTGTACTTTCGAGTACTTAATCCTTGGTTCTAGATATTTTTAGACAATCTGAGTTATGTTAAGCAGTTAGTACCCTTTTGTCTGACTTCAATTTTTCTTGACTTTCTTCTAACTCAAAAATTGTTCTTTCCGATTACCTATTTGGTTCCAGCTGTAAAGATAAGAGGTTTTTTTCTAATCTTTAGTTTTCTTCTGGTTAATAAAAATCTTTCTATTTTCTGCTTCAACTTTTATTTACTTTCGTATCTAAACTACCATTATTTTATCAGTGAGTTATTTGCTGACCTGAAAATTGTTATCTATATTTAATCATTATACGTCTACTTCATAAAATTTTACTTGACTTTGAAAAATACCTTTTGTACCAGCACACTTCTGACGTCACGAATCCACTGCCACTAGGTCGTGAATTTACTCTTCCACAAATCACTATTATCATCCACCATCTTATACTTCTCCTATACGGGTCCTATAATGGTATTGGTGTGTCATTCTCCGCGCTCTTTCTTCATGTTCGCGCTTAAATTGTTACACACGACCATCTGACTTTTCGGACTGTACCGAGTACATTTAATTTAATTCGATTGCGAATTGAAGTGTATTTTGTTCTACCATCGCCCGATAGATGGATATCCTCTACGTAGATTGTATGATAATTGTGTTGATTTCAATTTAACCATCCAAACTACATACGGTATGTTTGGCTAAATTTGGTATTAATTTTATAATTTTCGATGGTACTCATTGTATTGGAAATAAATAAAAATTTTCAAGTTGGTCGTAAATGTGATGAATGGAAATGGTAATTGTATCATATGATTGATTAAGCGCTGTCGTGTTGTCGAGGTAGATTTTTTTTTTCCCTAAAATGGTTTTTTGGTGGGGAAGGGTGTTGAGTGGAACTCAAAAGCAGGTTTGTTGTGAACCCTCAAGATATTTTTTGTTCGAGCTAAAATTTAGTGTGTCCTGTTTTGACGTCAAATAGCACCTATCCCTGCTATGTATAAGAAAAAATAAGAAAAAAGTCAAAAGTTGAGTTTTACTCCACCCTAATGTGTACAATTAATCAAAACAATTCAAAAAGGTTGTTTTTTTTTATTCTGTTGCTTGAAAATACAAGCATAGCAATTAAATAACAAAGCCAATTTATTTTCAATCGAATCAACAACAACTTTTTAAAAATATTTTTTTATTGAATGTTCCGCAGCAATTTGTTATTGGAGAACTTATGAACTTCAATAGTCTGCGTTTAAAGTTAAAGTTTCTTTAAATTGTGTGTCAGAAAACAGATGGCTTCATTAAAAATTCTCCGATTTTTCTTCCGAACGGATATCTCGAAAGGGCTGACAGCCCTATCAATAAAACAATATTTTTAAAAAGTTGTTGCTGATTCGATTGATTATAAATTGTTTTTGATTAAGTTGCTATGCTTGTATTTTCAAGCTACAGAACAAAAAAAAACAATCTTTTTTGAATTGTTTTGATTAATTGGGTGAAGGCATGTACATTAGGGTATGGAGTGAAACTCGACTTTTTAAATTTTTTTTTTAGTTTTTCTTATACATAGCAGGGATAGGTGCTATTTGACGTCAAAAGAGGACACAATAAATTTCAGCTTAAACGAAAATATTTTGAGGGTTCACAACACACCTTAAAATATATATGCGTGTCCTTTGAATATACAGGGTGTCCCGCGACTCAACGTCAAGCGGGTACCGGGTGATAGGGTAGGTTATACCCGTACTGCAAATAGTAAGAAAAAATATTATCTCGCTGGGTTACGTAATAAAAGCAATATTTAGAAAAATTATGAAAATCGATACCCATGGCCACATTTTTATGTACTGTGGTCACAAATTTTGATATTTTTCAGTGATTTTTTTTTCCTACGTTATCCTTAACAACCATCCTACTGAATGCAATCTCGAAATACAAAATAAATATTGTAAGTTTTGCAAGAAAAATAAAGTTTGACCGAGCCATTTTTCAAACGAATTTTGTAAGCAAACTTTAATACATCATATTTAAAAATGATTCAAGAATCTATTTTTAATTGGTAATTTTTGAAAAGAAACTTAATTCTCTATAACTTTATTCAGGGACTTTTTTTTGTCAGATTAACAGTTTAGAGTAGACGATATAATTTAATGCTTGATGAAAAATATAAAGAAAACACTTGTTTTTGTAATTTTTCTCCCTTGCGATGTATCTCAGAAACAGTTGATATTTGAAAAAAAGTGATCATAACAAAAATTGTACAAAATTCGATGGGCTTTTGTTTATTCTTAAAAAAATTTCGCTACGACAAACTATTTCCGTAATATAAGCGTAAGTCGCCAAAAGCCCCCTTTTGGGGGCTTTATACTCCTCGCCCTCCTCCGGATAACCTCCCAAGGATCAGGACTTTTAGTATGTTAGCTACTTCAGTAGCTTGAACAATATCTTAAGGGAATGGCTTACTGGAGTCCTACATCAATAAGGTATAATACGTTCCTATTAAAAAAAAATTAATTTTACTTGCTCGAAAATGGTTGAAATGTTGGTAACATGATTATGGAAGCAGAAAGTGGCAAGTGTTGAAGTATTTTGAAAACTTGATAAAATGGGCCAATTTTTTAAATAACTTGCCGTGTGTAGTGTGCTACATTTTTTTTAAATATGATATATTAAAGTTTGCTAACAAAATTCGTTTGAAAAATTACTTGGTCAAACTTCATTTTTCTTGCAAAACTTATAATATTTATTTTGTATTTCGAGATCGCATTCAGTAGGATGGTTATTAAGGATAACGTAGGAAAAAAAATCACTGAAAAATATCAACATTTGTGACCACAGTACATAAAAATGTGGACATGGGTATCGATTTTCATAAGTTTTCTAAATATTGCTTTTATTACGTAACCCAGCGAGATAATTTTTTTGTCTTACTATTTGCAGTACGGGTATAACCTACCCTATCACCCGGTACCCGCTTGACGTTGAGTCGCGGGACACCCTGTATAAGAAAATTTCGCAACGTTTCGCTGATTTTTTTATAAAACCACCCAGAACTCACCAAGTGGAGGTAGCTGCTTTTGAGTTCCACCCAACACCCTTTCCAACCAACCAACCATTAAGGCGTTCTTTTATTCAATGGCTGATTCCACAACAAGTTTTTTTTTTGTGCTGAAATCAGGCATTATTTTTCGAGAGGTGATTCTAGTTCTTATTAGCCCATCCCTATTCTGGTAACCAAAAACTTCAGCTGAAGCTTCGGTTACAAGCTTAACACATCGTTCTACGCTTTGAGTGTGATTTTTAGAAATTATGTATCGGGTGCTCTAGAAGAGGGCTATCAGTGTGATGTTATATACACTGATTTCTCAAAAGCGTTCGCTAGGGTTGATCACTCAATATTTATTGCTATACTTTATAGTTTAGGTTTTCATTCTAATTTATTAAAATGGTTTGAATCTTATCTTACTGGTAGAATTCAGCACGTTCGCATTTACAACTTTATTTCAAATCCAGTTGTTGTATATTCTGGGGTTCCACAAGGAAATCACTTAGGACCCCTTCTCTTTCTCCATTTTTATTAATGATATTCCGAATGTTTTGATTCATATTCTTTGTTTAATATAAGCTGACGATCAATTTTAGAATACTGTTCTTCCATCAGGAATCCTTGGTATGCTGTCCATTCAATTAAAAGAATACAGAAACGCTTCACTAGAACTGCAATTCGGATATTACGATGGAATGTCGATATGCCATCATATCATATAATACAAGATGTTTTTATTAGGCATTGGTTTTCATGTCCCAAGTCGTAGCTTGCGAAGTAATCGTTTATTTTTTAAACTTTCATAGGGTTGATTATTGAAACAATGAACCCATTACTCGCTGTTTAAGGCAAGCTAATTCTTTATGTTATTGATTTTAATTTAAACGTAAGTAGAGACTGTCTTAAAAATAAGCCGTTATTAAGTCTTTATTACTGAGTTTAGTTTATTTTTTTGTTAGTAATCATTGTTAATGTTAATTATTTTTAAGATATCTACAAGAGCTGGCCTGTGATTGATGAATAGTTTAATGTTTAATATATCAATCATCGTCATCAAACATATGTAATTCAAATACCAGCTACTATTTAAACTTTATTAAACTGTCAACTTACATCAGCGAGTATCAGGCGCTTCAAAAACTGTTCCAACATGTGGAATTCATCACATGTTTATGAGAGGAAAGTCTCATCTATACCTATAATTTATTATTATTTTTTCAATTGTATCTTTTTTTGTTTATTATATTTATTATTTAGTTCCTTATTGATAACAATAAATAGCGTTTTAAAAAACAAAAACAGAAATAAAAATGTTTGTTAAAAGAAACACAGTAATTTAATTTTTTTTAATTTAAAACTTTATTTTGGCGCATTTCGGCGGCGGTTAAAGAAAGTAAAAGAAAATAAAAAAAAGTGTTTGAATTATAAAGCGAATTAAATGAAATTTTAAGTGAAAAGAAATAAAGTGAGTTCTATCAAAATAAATAAGTTTTATTTAATAAAACGAACCTAGGTAAAATCCCAACACTAAGTTAGCAAAGAGCCACTCAAGTGTCTTTAGATTTTCACGTTCATATAAAAAAATCTGCACTATTCCTTTCTTTTAACAGGAATAACAAATTTACTTAGATATAAGCTCCATAGAATCGTCACCAAAAATAATTTATTTCCACAGTCGTTTTCGACGGAGATTTTTTTTTTTAATCGTACGAGGAGTTTCTGAAAAAATTGATTTATTTCAAACTACTTTTTTTAATATTTTTATGAAAAAAGTAGTTTTTCACAACAATTACTGAGTTTTGGAAATGAAAAATAACAATTGCTGCAACCACATGATGCTTAACTTCCAACTGCAAAGGTTGACATGACTAAAAAAGTTATAAGACTCAAAAACGGTTTTATCCATTTGAATACAATTCAATGTTTATTCCTCAACCTTACAAACACAACTTAAGAAAGGTTCCTTTCCTAGCATAGTGTGAAGCAATTCCAATAGGTGGCGATACTGTTCAGCTTTAGGTACACGTAGGCTGTGTTTTTAATGTAAAGAATAAAAATATAACAAAATAAGTAAATAAATAATTTTATTTAATCATTCAGAATTAGTTGATTTCAAACAAGAAACTCTAGTGTAAGGGACCAGCCCCTTGGAACGCGTTGGTTTCGAACGAGATGCAACAATTGAGGGCTCTAATGTATCTCCAGACACAACTTGCTGCTACATAAATACATAAGTGCCTAACAAGAGAATATCCAGGCGTAATCCATTAAATTTTCTTTTTACTACAAATGTTTCCATTTTATACGCTATTCCTTCCCAAGCATATTGATGGTGAAGAGGAGAATTAATTTCTTACCAATATCGCTGAGAGTGTACCTTATATAATCAACGTCTTACAAAGAAAATTTAGATACATATTTACATACATACACATTATGTGTGTTTCTTGGTCTAAATTGAGAGTATCCTATCTCCTGTTTTTATTTCAAATTTGAATATACATTAGACAATTGCCATGGTGTTACCAGAAAAAAATTTCTGAAATTTGAGTACCTATATTTTTGCTTTTTTGACTTTATACATAAGATTTTATTATTTGCGCAAAACGCATTTTTTATCTTTGGTGGCACTTTTATTTCCTTCCTATCTATACCTACATTTTGTACAACAAACAACACATCGTGTGGATGGACTTATATTTGTTTCAAATCTTCGCGTTGGTCGGCCTTATGGCCACACATACAACGCTGCATTTTATTATCCCCTTTGATCTGATCCGGATTGGATTTGCAGCTTTGTTTCTAGATCTTGCGAAATTCCAATTCGTTTCGAATCGGAAGTGATAATAAAATAGGGCTATTTACCCCTGTTCTGAATTATCGTTTTCAAATGCCCGGTGTTTTAAATATCAAATTAAATTCGTTTGGATTTTGTTTTGCGAATTCAAAATCGGAAAATCTAAGTAATTTTTACGAATTGTAGAACACATATTTTAAATCTGTGCGAAAATCAATTCGTTTCGAATTCAATTCCGAACGAAAATCAGAACAGGCCCCATTGGCTTTGAATACAAAAATACTTACCTTAGTATTAAAAAAGGGTCAAACCTGTCATAAATTAATTACAAATTCAAACCACTTTTAAAAATTTTATTTTGGTGGGTAAAAATAGGGAAACAAAAAGTCTACCGCGTATTTTTGCAAGCATAAAAAGTTATTAACAAACTACGACAAATAGAGTTTTTTTTTTCAAACTATTATTGTTGTTATATTGTACTATTCGTACTATAGAATGTCAGTTGTTATTACTCACCATTCTGTTAATTTTCATTGAATGTTTTTGAACAACAACAACAACTTAAAGGCGCTATCACCAATTTTTAAACGAATTTCATTAACTCGTTTTTACGAATTTTATTATTCGTTTTTTCCATCTTTGGCTGGAGATATAGCTATTTCAAGGAGTGCCAATTCCTTTCATCAGTCTATTTAGTGGTGTCTAGCTTTAATCCAATTTTATTATGTAAAACTTTTTCACATGCAAACATGAGATTCGAACCCACGCATTCTGATTTACTCAGTCTTCGAAGTCGTATGCACTACGCATTCCACCGCTTATGACCACTGACGACACAGGTCGAGATGTTAATGTTTGTTTGTTTTTCAAACGCATTTGGAGCTTCAACATTTTTCTAAGCGCCTTTAAGTATGCTGTTTTGTTCCGCCTCCATTTTCTCCTAACCTTAATTTGATAGACTACAATTTGTAGCACATATCAAAGGGGGAGAGGTTTGAAGTATTGGTAACATACCAGACTATTTAAGTTATTATTGTTGTTATACAGGGTGAGTCATGAGCAATGCGACAAAATGCTAGGGCGTGTAGGTTGCGTTGAGACAAGAAAAAAATCGTATGGGAGGGGGGGGTCTATTCCCCTCCGTTTAGCCAGGAGGGGCAATTTTCGAAAAAAAACTGACTTAAAATGGGAAAAAAATTATTTAAAATCAACGGCTTCATTCACAATGCTGTGCGATACGTTTTTGAAAAGCCAATAACTTTTTCTTTCATTCTGTGTTTAAATAAATCTATTCTAAGAAATAGTTTTTGAAATATTAATTTTCAAAGCCAAAATTTTGAAAAAAAAAATTGAAAAAAAAATTTCAAATTAATTTTTTTCAAAATTTTACGTAATTAAGTGCTAATTTTAATTTCAAAATTCAATGCTGTTATTAATTTTAAGTCTAAATAAGAAAACCGGATGCAAAAATTTTATGTCGTTCTCAAGAAATTAAAAAAAAACCAAAACCACCTTTTTCTAAGAAAAACATTTATTTGTATTGTAACGAAGCAATTTAAGAAGCATTAATCTTAGTTTTTTTAGTTTTTTTATTCCTTTTATTTTTACTATGTTTTTTATTGGAAGTACTTATAAAAAATTCTTGATATGATCTCCATTGTTTAGAAGGCATAGATTATATCTCCTTGTATCTGCTATAACCAATGGAACGCTGTCTAATAAATCGGGTAAAAGGTCTCGTAGGAATTGCAGGTATGATTCTCCATTAATAATGGAATTCAAAAACCGGGGCCCGATCACAGTGTGTCCAACAATACCAAGCCAAACATTACAACTAAAGCGGTGTTGTGATTTGTTTTGATTTTTTTTTGTGTGGATTGGCGCTACTCCAATAATGTAAATTGTGGAAGTTAGTAACCCCATCCCTAGTAAACTGTGCTTCATCCGTCCAGAATATTCTTCTTAAATAGTTTTTTTCGGTTTCATTTCTAAGTAGTAATGTTCTACAAAATTCGGTTCTCAATAACTTGTCGTTTGAGGTGAGTTCCTGAACAGGCGTAAAGTGGTATGGGTGTAAATTTTCCGCCCGAAGTACTCGACATGCTCTAGATTGGGACACTCCAAGCATAGTGGATATCCTTCTTGTACTGACGGAGGGATTATTTCGGACTAAATCCAGAATTTTTTCATCTAAGATTCTTGACTCATCAGAAACTGGCCTTTCGTTTTTTTTGAAATTTTTTTGTTTTTGTTTTCAATTTTTTTTTCAAAATTTTGACTTTGAAAATTAATATTTCAAAAACTATTTCCTAGAATAGATTTATTTAAACACAGAATGAAAGAAAAAGTTATTGGCTTTTCAAAAACGTATCGCACAGTGATATGAAGCCGTTGATTTTAAATAATTTCGTTCCCATTTTAAGTCAGTTTTTTTCGAAAATTGCCCCTCCCGGCTAAACGGAGGGGAATAGACCCCCCCCTCCCGTAAGATTTTTTTCTTGTCTCAACGCAACCTACACGCCCTAGCATTTTGTCGCATTGCTCATGACTCACCCTGTATAGTACTATTTTTTTTTTTTTTTTCATTTTTCATTTTTTATTTTTTCCATTTTCTTCTATCTATCTTAATGCTAGACAAAAAATCTTAAACAACTAGCTTACATATTAACTTAACTAACTTACTGGCCCCATACGGGCGCTCTAAATTATACTATAACTATATATTAAAAATGCCTTTCGGCGTAAAAAGTAACTTAAATTAAAATTCAATATTACTTAAACTAAACGAGAAAATTTTGAAAAACTCGTTTTCCTATAACATTTATTTTATATAAAAACTTAAAACTACCCTTTACCTAAATAAAACAAAATTAACCTAAATAAAACTTAAATATACGTAAATATACGTAAATAACTTAAAACTACTTAAAATACTTAAAATAACTTAAAACTAGAACAGCCACCAGCAGCTTTTTTTTTTTTTTTTTTTTTTTTTTTTGCCATCAGCCTATGCACATGCACACACGCGCATACATATGCATATATTTAGACATATGCATATGTATGCGCTCACGCACATATCCACAAACAAACAAACAACTTTTTGGATTTTGCATCTTTTTTTTTTTTTTTTTTGGTGCCACCGTCACTGTCCTACTTAATCTACCTTAGAAATATGTAGGTCGGCCAAGGCAACAACTTTGACTAACCATCAATATCAAGGTGGTCACCCAACCACCAGTATTTTTTAACTTGCTTATCGAAGTCCTTTTTGTCCCGAAGGGGCACAGCTCTACTGAACCGCAGACGCTCTGCTCCGTTCCCAGAGCCGACGTCTCGACCATACAGGATTCGCCGATCCACAGTTCTACGGCCGACGTGGTAGATTAACGGAACCGCCAATCTATCCTGTATCAGCCCCCGACTGTCTAAATAGAGGAATGTCTCGGGCGGGATGAAACCGTTAAGACAAATGCTCTCACTATATTCATCATTGGGGTAATAAGCCCCGAAAATAAGTCCATTGGCTGAGGTCATCGCTCTTGCAATGTGACCCCGAATCAGCTTAATTAAAAAGTTAATCCTGTTTATATTGGCCCCGTTGTATAAGACCTCGTTGGCATAATAATGTTTGTACTCCGACTCTGGTGTTCTGTGTAATCCAAGACAGGTCCTAAGACACTGCCTCTCAAACACCCGAATCTTTTCCATTTGAGATGGGGCAACGTTAAACCACACAGGGCACCCATAGGCAATCATCGGCCGGATGAGGGCCATGTAGCAAATCACCTTTACCCTGTTTTCAAGGCGGCTGCTATAAAACAACCGTCTTGTCAGAGCAAACGCTCCCCTAGCTCTGGCCAGAGCAGCATCTATATGTCGATTGAAATATAGATACTGATCTAGCCAGATACCAAGGTACTTTACTACATCTTTACTCGCCAGTGGATGTCCACTTGGTCCAACGATCACTAGATTTCTCCAGTTCTTTCTTGTATCCCTAGAAGCCTTAGACAAAGGGGTTCTAAACAGGATAGTTTCTGATTTCTGAAAGTTAATTTTTAACTTCCAGTCATCACAATATCGCTGAATCTTGTCGAAGTCACGCTGCAAGAGAATTCTGATGACTTCAACTTTTGGACCCGTCCTGTACGCTACAACGTCATCGGCATACGCAATCGCATGAGTGAGACTACCTATCAGATCGCTGGTGTAAATACTAAAAAGAATCGGCGAGTTCACAGCTCCCTGCTGTAGACCGTTTTTAATATTAAAAGTTGTGGTAGAGGTTACATTGCCACTTTTGACAACAAACTTTCTACCATTGAGCATGTCATGAAGCATATATAACAGTGGTTTACTTATGCCAAATCTGGTTAACTTCAGATAAAGACCCTCTAACCATACGGTGTCGAAAGCCTTCTCTAAATCAACCAGAACGGCACCCGTGCATTGATTTTTCGTTTTGTTCCATTGAACATCAGAAACTAACTTAGACGCGGCATGAATAGTGTCATGCCCCGCCTTAAAGCCAAACTGATTATCTGGAATAATATTTTTGTCCTCAGCCCACTTGAACAGAGCTCTATTGAGAATCTTTTCGAATACTTTACTGATACTTGGAAGAAGACTTATCGACCGAAGATTTGCCGGATTGGAGCTGTCCTTTCCCTTTTTGGGGAGAGGATGGACCACAGCTGTCTTCCAACTCACTGGATAATATGCATTATTCAATGCGTTGTTAAACAGTGTGGTATAAATGTCTATGGCTTCCTCAGGGAGATGTCGTAAGACAATGTTGGGTATACCATCGACCCCCGCAGATTTCTTTTTCTTTAATGTTTGAAAAATCAACTGAAGTTCTACCTTCGAAATTAACAATGAACTGGGTCCATTTCGCTCGGCGATGGTGGCGTTTGCCAAGTTTTCGTCATTGAACCCGGTGAAACCAGTATTCTCAGATCGCCATTGCGTTATGTTATTTCCAAGATAGAAATTGTGCAGCAAGGCTCTGTTCTCCAGGTCATGATTCGGACGAATGCTAGCATTCACCTTATACACTTGCTGGAAAGCAGCCCCTACAGCTTCTACCTTTTCCTGAGGATCTTCTATCATATAAGAATTGTCATCGAAAACGGCACCTTCCGGATCAATTCCCGCAATCGTTAGTACGTCTTCGTTATCTGTTGTCCTCTGGAGTTTAAGACATGGAAGATCGTTTTGATCATTTCTTCTAAATATCTTATTTATTTGGGGAAACATACTAGGGTCGCTAGAATTAACAGCCCGAATTCTGTTATCCAAATATAAATTAATAGATAATCAATAGTTTTGTCTAATCAGAACGTTAATGTTTTTGATCGATGACTTCAATGTCCTAATCTCCAGATCACGTGTGTCCGTGAAACGTCTATAAAGAAGTTTCAACCTAGTCAGCAGTCCACTTTTTTGTCGGTGTAGTGCGTCGATTGTCGCGTTCTTGTATAAACCAGTAGGGTCTTGTTCCTTATATTTTGGGATTGTTTTGTCCATAGTTCGTTTTATAGTCGTATCCATTTGAGTCAGAAACCCGTCGATCTCGAGGTTCGTCAGGTTTCTGTCATTTGGTGGAGAAATGTCATCGGAACGTATTTCTCTTGCCAGGGCGTTGGAAAAGCGTGGCCAGCGCGTCTTACTGAAATTGTAAGAGTGCACAGGCACATACTCATCCAATTCCACAAGTTCGCTCGGAAGCTGTATTACGGTGGCAAGTCCGCAGTGATCGCTGTCGTATTCAATTGTTCGTAAGCAGTTTCTTGTCTGTTGGTTTGTTGCATCAGTTATAACAAGTCGTGAGTCAAGCAGTAAAAGATCCAGAAAACTACCACTTCTCGGAAATGACGGTCTATCTGTAGCCAGAAGGTCGATCCTACACTCAACACTGTATCGACCCATCCAATTAAAAAGATGGTTCCCTCTAGGATTTTGTATTTGGTTTCCCCAATCTACATGTTTGGCGTTTAAGTCCCCTGCCATGAGATAATAATTCTCATCCAAGTTCAGTCTTAAGCATTCGAAAAGTTTTTCGAGCTCTGCGATAAAATTAGCTGGATGAGGTGCGTCAGGTGCGTACACTGCGATTGCGTACATTCTTTTCCCCTGCTGGAGAGGAATGCAAACGATGCAGGCTTCTAGCAACCCGAATCTTCGCACTTCACTATTATATATAACTTTATGATTAATACCCTTTCGTATGAAGATTGCGACCCCACCCCCTTGTGAGGAGTTGGGCCGATCCCTTCGCACGATATTGTAATTTTTATTAGTCAGTTTGTGTTTCTGGTTTAGCTTAGTTTCGCTAGCCATAAACACATCAGGACTTTGGTCTTGCAGCAAATGAAAGAGGTTTGCTCTACGTTCGGTCCTAATCAGCGAATTTACATTCACAGCTAGGATCTTAAAGGGTCGCTCAGGCAGCGCGCCTTTAACCATTTCGCGTTGCCGGCAGAATAGAGTAGAGGTAATCCACCCTAGCCGCCTGCTCCCTGATCTGTTTTTGCACGTCGGTTAACTGACCATGAATGGTCAGCAACACCTGCATCAGATCTGCCTCTGGCACAGGAGCCGTAGGCACTTGGACCTGGTTGGCTACCTGTGGTTGAGGCTGTACCGTTTTTCCCTTTCCAGACGCCATTTGGGCATAGGAAATTGCGGGATTGACGGAAGTTGTTTTCTGGCGTACTTCAGGGCGTCTCACCTCAACTGTTTTCTTTTGGGCTTTGTTTTGCTTTATCTCCTGAAACTTCGGACATCCCCGATAGTTTGCGGGGTGCCCGGAGCCTCGGCAGAGCGCACATTTTATCTGGGTCATATCTGTGACCCTATCTTGCCGGAGTTTACACTCCCCTGTTTTGTGGGTATCTCCACATTTAACGCAGACTGGGTCCATACCACAGTTAACTGCAATGTGTCCAAACCCTTGGCAGTTCATGCATTGCAGCATGTCTTTCTGCTTATTTAATTTCTCCCATCGTACAACTTGGTAATCCAGGACTGTTATATTCCTTAGACCACTCAATTTGCTTTGGGGCGAGAGTTGAACTAGGAAGAATGGTAACTTCCGTTTCTCCCGTCTGGCTTTGACTGTGGTAAACGGTCTTACCCCGATAAAATCGAGATCGTCGCTCGCCACTTGACGGAGCTCAGCTAAGAGCGCCTGCGGATCCGTAGAGGATTCGATACCCTTCAGGAGGACTGTTTGAAGCTTGTCTTCCTTTGGGGTGAAACTATAAAATTCAGTTCTAGTTTGAGACAGAAGGTCTTTAACTTTTCTGTAGTGCTCTAAAGAAGAGCACTGAATAGAATGCCTGTCTGCGTTAAGCCGCTTAATTATAAAATTGTTGCCTACGACCGACCTACATATCTCTATGGTCTCTTTAATTTCCATTTTAAAAGTATTAATAGGTGGCACCTTACCTTTCTTTGCTTGTGGCTGTTGCTGTTGTTGCTGTTGTTGTGACTGCTGCTGTTGTCTCTGCTGTTGTTGCGTCGGCTGGTGTTGAGTCTGCTGCTGTTGTGACTGCTGTGGTTGTTGCTGTTGTGGTTGTTTCTGCTGCTGTTGCTGCATCTGTGTCTGTTGTCGTTGTTGTTGTGGTTGTGGTTGTTGTTTTTGTTTTGCCTGTGGCTGCTGAGGCTGATGCTGTGGTTGCCGAGGCGGTTGCTGTTTGTGAAGCTGTTGTTGTGGCTGCTTCCTTGGTTGCTGCTTCTGTGGCTGCTGCTGGTCTGGGAGTGGTTGTTGTTCTTGAGGAGGCTGCTGTTGTTGCGTAGCTTGCTCTTGGAGCGCTTGTTGGCGGGTGCGCTGTTCAAGAGCAACTATGCTCTCCTTCTCCCGTCTTGCCTCCTGTTTCTTTTTGAGCGCTTCGACTAGCTCTATTAGAGAAGAGATCTGCTCCGTCAAAGCCTCAATCTGCTGGTCCTCTTCTTGGTCAGACAGCTCGACTATCTCGCCACTGACGTAACGTCCTTCTCCTTCCACTGACATGTAGGAGATGTCATCAGCATCTACGTCAGCGGCGTTTTCTTCGCCTGTTAGAATGGCGTACTGATCGTTTACATTGACGGCGGCGATCGCTCCGTCAGCCTCTTTGACGGGCATGTCATCCGCCTCAGCTTCATCGTCGCCTTCTACGTTCTTGTCGTTGTTTCCGTTGTTGTCGTCATCGTCGTTGGAGGAGCTATCCAGCTGCCTCTGTATTTTGGCCTGAGCCGAAGACTTGGCTGAACGCCCACGCCCTCCTATTAGCTGGGCTGCTACAACATCTGCTGTTTTCTTCTTAACAATCAGATTTGGCTTATATCTTATATAGCGCCTTCTCTTCAATGGGTCTGCTTCTTCGACACATGCCGTTCCTGTGTTTTTCCCTTTAATAGGGCTCGACGTTTTTGCAGTTGCCATGCTGCTAGTTCCAACCTCGGCATGTGCCGATGACGATGTTGTTGTCGTTGTCGTTGTCGTTGTTGTTGTTGCTGCTGCTTTCTTGGACATAGATGGTCCAGCTTCTGTCGTTGTTGTTGCTCTTTGAGCTTTGGACTGCTGAGCTGCAGTTGCCCTTGTTGTTGCTTGGCCTGATGGCCCCGCTATTTGGCTGTCGGATGACACATCACCTGATGCTCCAACTGCCTTCCTTGTTGTTGGGGGACCATCTTTCGATGTCCCCGTTGGTTTTCCCATCTCTCTTTCTAGGTGCTCTCGATTTCTATTAACCTTTTCCCAGAAATTGTTTAAAAAAAAGCCAGGACCACAGTGGGGCTCGAACCCACGCCGACCAGATCCGTCGTCTGCCACTCTACCACCTAGGCTAACTTGCCACTTGGAAATGGTAGGTTAAAATAACTTTTTAACTCACTCGCGTCTCTATAATAAAATGATCACTGTGAAAGTCGCCAACGATGTGCACACTTCCACGGTTGCTGAACGACTGAGAGTGTATAGTACTATTCGTACTATAGAATGTCAGTTTTTATTACTGACCATTCTGTTAATTTTCATTGAATGTTTTTGAACAACAACAACAACTTAAATGGGCTACCACCAATTTTTAAACCAATTTTATTATTCGTTTTTCCATCTTTGGTTTTTCAAACGCCATCTTGTAGAACTGTAAATTTGCAACAAAAAACAACTTATGACTTGGTACTTTGGACTTACCATGCCGTTTTCGAGAAAATTTCTAAAAACTAAAACCGTTATATGGGAGGTACCCGTTAAAATAAAAATTAAAATTTGTCCTATAGGGAATCACCAAAAAGTACTACACACGAAGTTTGAAGAAAATCCGTCCAACCTTTTAGGCTGTAGCTCGGTGAACATACAACCGAACATCCGCACATCCGCACCATTAGACCGACGGATGGCAAGACGAAAACTACTTTTTTCGTCTTCTCTATCATCGTAATGTCAGGTTTGATTAAAACCTCGAATTTTTTTTACACGAAACCAATACTATTGAGCCCTATTGAGCAAGTAAAAAATATCTATATAAAAAGCGTTTTTTATATGCAAACTTAATTAGGTTCTAAATTTAATTTAGGTTCTTAAAGTCTGATTCTTCGATATAATTTTTCTATGCAGTATAGGAATACGTGAAAACTTTTAAGGAATTATAACTGCACTGCAAATAGTAAAAAAAAAATTTATTTTTAACAACTTAAAAAAGTGGTAACCAGGAAAAACGTCCATAACTACTTCACGGTAAGTTCAAAGTAAAAAGTCATGAATTGTTTTTCGTTGCAAATTCTAGAAGATGGCGTGCTTACTTTTTTTTATTAAAAAAAAAATAGAAAAAACAATATTTTTCGTAATTTGTTAACAACTTTGTATGCTTGAAAAAATAAGTGGTAGACTTTTGTTCCCTACTTTTCCACTTGTAATTAACTTGTGACAGGTTGAAATCTAAGGTGACTTGACTAAAAAGCAACAGTCACTTCAAAGCGCACACAAAGCATTAGTACATACTATTGAGTAGAATTTAAAGATTTTTTAATTTAATAATTTTATGATTTAAATTTTCATGAGGAAAACAAACAAATTAAACAAAATTAGGAAATTAGTATCGACTGTGGGTCTAACTTTAAATAAAATAGATGAAATTATGAAAAATAAAGCAAAACTTCGACAAAAAAGTGGAAATTCAATCTACCTCAGAGATGATATGTCCAAAGAAGATACGGAGAGGAAAAAAGAAGAACGCGTTTCAAAAGGAAAAGGTGCAACAGCAAAAATGCATGGCTCTGGAAAATTAAAAAGAAATAGTTCTGATGAAGAACCCAAGACAAGTAGTTTCAATAGTTCAAATAGACAAAAGAACTCACCTTACACATCAGCATCAGCAAAAAGACCTAGGTAGGTAGGTAAGATGGTGGTTTCGCAGAACAACTGTTCCGAAGAAACCCAATTAGCGCAGAAAAGCGCCGTTTTGATACCATAACTCGTTTGGCCTAATATTTTGTGATGTAGTGGAAGTAACTGTCAAGCTAAGGGGATCAGTTTTGGTCTGTGCCCGCTGTCCCAAGGGAAGAACCCAGCTCACACTGTGTGCACTACACTAGATCTATATGAGGCTAGGCTAGGCCCGTTCAAAGGCAAGGCACACCTACCAGGTATAAATCCGTGTTTTGGTGCTTTCGCCAAAAAATAGAGTAATTGCAAGTCCGAAAAGCCAGTCTTAAAGGAAAGTTCCAGAAACTTAAAAGGTGAAAGTTGAAATGGAGAGTGAGTGAGTGCTTTGAAAAGCTTAGGGGACCAGTTTTTGGTCTGTGCCCGCAGTCCCAAAGGAAGAAATTAGCTCACACTGTGTGCTAGGTGATTCCATTTGGACTGAGAGCCTGCATAATAACTTTTTTTTTTATATATATTTTTTTATTTCAAATGAAGGCTTACATCTAACAAAATAAATTTGGAGGAATAAGTTGTTTAAACAAAAGTATAAGGACTTCAATCAAAACAGTTATTGCACATCCTGTTGCCCAAGGTGTTGGATGAGCAGATAAATAAAGATGAGTAGATAAAACAAAAAAATTTAATTCAAAGTTTTTTTTTTTAATTTTTCAATTTACAATATTCAACAAACTATTTATTTCATCTTAGTTCAAAGAAAATAAGAAAAACTTAATATTTCTTAAATATGTTATTTTGACTCTTAAGCATCTAATATTTTCTGGCAGGCTATTAAAAAGACGTGGTGCAGTTACATTATAGAAGCGAGAAAAAAGTGATTTTTTAATGATAGGTACATTTACCAAAGTCCTACTGTTGACTTGCAAGTTGTGAGATCCATACAGTCTTGCAGCCGTATAACCAGAATTAAAAAAAACGATTTTAAGTACCTTATAAAAATATAAGTGCTTTAGTGGCAGAATATTAAGGCTTTTAAATAAATCAAAGCTTGGAGTTCGACGGTTAACTCTAGAGATAATTCTTATAGCATGTTTCTGCTTGATAAGTAATGGTTCAATTTTATTATTAAGTGTACTACCCCAGCAAGATAGTCCATATTGTAATTTAGATTTAAGTAAACCATTGTAGTCTAAAATCATAATAGGTTGACTACAGTAAAGACTGAGGTGGTAAATTTGCCTTACAACTTTGTTTAGATATTCCTTCACGTTAGGAGTGCGATTTTTCCAAATCATTCGGAAATCTAAAACTAAACCTAAGTACTTGAAACTTTCTACACACTCAATTTTAAAACAACCATCAGAACATAACAAGTTATCATTATATGTGATTGAATCATGTAGACAATCATTATTAAGTCTATATCTTCGACAGAAAGGTGAATGATAAAATAATGTGATGTCTTCACAGATGTTACCCAAAATGTTGAAGATCATAAACTTTCTTTTGTCACTTATAACAAGCCGGTGATGAAAGAACCATTTGCGTAGAATTTCTAAATCATTGTTAAAATCAGTTACTAATTAATAATTAGAAATAATTTTTTGATGAATATGACAGAGCAGTATCGTCAGCAAATGCTGTGATATTACCTTTAAATGGTTGAACAAAAAGTGAGTTGACAAAAATCAAGAAAAGAATTGGGCCAAAAACGGTTCCTTGTGGCACACCCATATTAATAAATCTTTCTGAGCTTAGTTTATCTTGAATTCTTACCCTTTGTTTCCTGTTCATAAGATAAGATGCTAACCAATCATACGTATTACCTCTAAGACCGGCTCTATACAATTTATCAAGCAACAAAGCTAGATCCACAGTATCAAAAGCCTTAGCTATATCTATGAACAGAGACGAAGGTATCTCAGAGTTGTTTAAACTACAATAAATCTCTCCCCATAATTTTAAAACAGCTTCCTCAGTAGATCGACCACTCATAAAACCGTATTGATAATCGCTGAAATAGTTTGACCTCTTTAAAAAGGAAATCATTATGGGTTTCATACATTTTTCAATAATTTTTGAAAAAACTGAAAGGAGGGTTATAGGGCGGTAGTTATTTAAACATGAGGTTGCACCTTTTTTTATGTAGTGGGATTACTAATCCTTTTTTTAAAGCTTCAGGAAAAATCCCTTTTTGCAAGCTTAGATTAAAAATGTAGCATAAAACATCCGATATAAAAAAAGAAATATTTTTCAAAACAGTACTTGAAATTCTATCATCAGAAGAAGAGATTGATTTTTTTAAAGACATTATAGTATTATGTATTTTTTTTCGAAGTAGGGTTCACAAAGAAAAAGCTAGATGGATAGAAACTATCCCCTCTCAACGTGTTATAACAACTCAATGTGTCACCATCAGATAAAAAACCAGAGAGATTTTGACTGATGTTAGAGAAAAAATCGTTAAACAGATTTGCAACTTTTTCAGAGTCGGTTTCAGCTGAGTTATCAGACTCAATAACAATGTTAACATCGGACTTGCTCCTATTTAGAATATCAATTAATATTTCCTATTCTCTTTTCGTGTTACCTTAATTCGCACTAAGCTTGTTTCTATAATAGTTATCTCTACAGACAGGGATATCAGTTTTGAGCTCGAGACAGAGCTTTTCGAACATTTTTAGGATGTTTTTTTTGAGGCAACCGAAAACCTTTTTCTTTTTATTTATTTTTTTTAATAATGAAATATTCATCCAAGGTTTGCGGCATGTTAGCTTAAAATCTTTGCTTCCACGAAAAACACTATTATTCGAAATGTAAAAATGAGGTTTGTGTAGAAATAGGTCAAAAGCAATTGACGGATCCTCTGTATCGAAAACATCATCCCAAAACTCAAAAGTCAAAGCTGATTTTAAGGATACAAAATCGATTTTTTTGGATTTTTTTTTTAAATCTGTTTAGTTCTGGAAGCTACATTGTCAAACTGAAGACTAGTTGGGTCATGATCAGTAATTTTGAAATCAAATACGTCTGCTTTATAATTCCTATTATTATTTTTCTGAAACTTTAGAAAAATGTGGTCCAAACATGAAGGTCCTCTAGTAGGTTAATTAACAAAAGACGCAAAACCAAAAGAAGATAAGGCAGCTAGGAAGTTGTCAACATCAGACGATTCGGACAATATATCAATATTAAAATCCCCTAGGAGGACCTGATTCTTGCAGCTAAGATTTTCCAAAAACACAATAAACTCATCCATAAAAGCACTTATATTAAAAAAATTAAATCTATAAACAAAAACAAAGCAGAATGGAGCACCAGATAGCTAGTTTGGGGTAGACAATATCGCACACAATATCACTTCTATAAAAAACTGCTACTCCACCCCTTTCTACGAAATCCATAAGAAACGTATTGAATGAGTCCAGCATAATTTTATTCGCTTTGCTCTTAAAGGTCTTCCATGGACTGATCCTTATAACCTGCCACCATACGAGCATCGGATAAGGCTTTTGCAGATACAATCTTTATATCAACGTAGAGTAAACAATGACTTAATTTTAACTTATCTCTGGACAAATTGATTCGTCGGACCTGTTAGCCTTAATTGGTTTTAACTACCGTGGTCGGTCGTACCACCTTCTTCTTTCATCTGCTGATGCTTGCTTTAAGCTCCATTTGAATAAGATCTGATAGGGTAAAATAAAAAAAAAAAAAAAAAAAAGCAGCATAAGAATTATTACAATATGCATTGAATGAAAAATTAGGAATTTTATAATTTGAAACTTCACAATCAAAAATCCAGATTTCAGACAGAAATATGCAATCAGGTAAATGGTTTAATGATGCAAGATGAGCCAAGAAAACATCAAAGTTTTTCCTAATACTACGAATATTTTGGTGAACTACAGAAAAACCAGAATACGAATTTATGTTTTTTTTTTTACACTATCAGATCTATTTTCAAATGGAGCTTAAAGCAAGCATCAACATATGAAAGAAATATTTGCCAACACATATAATGTGTCCCACTGGCTCATCACTTAGTGCAGGTGTTAGTTGTTAGTAAGCACAATGGTACAAAAACAAAAACACATGCACATAAATACAACATAAATACATTATTACAATACAACACAGAAACAATTATGATCGTGGAGCACTGGTTCTAAAGAGAGTTTTTAAATTATTTTTATTTAAATTAAAGCCTATAAGGCTCTCATTCAAGTTATAAAACTTACTCATCCATGTGAGAGGCTCATGCATGCCATAATTAGTTCTGTGGAGTTCAATATTCAAAAGTTCAGATCTTCGTAGGTGGTAAGACCCTCCGCGGTAGTTTAAGCCAGTAGAAGCTAACAGGTCCGAAGCATCAATTTGTCCGCTGATAAGTTGATGAAGAAGTTGGTGTAAAGATTGAATCTGCAAAAGCTGTATCCGATGTTCATAAGGTGGCAGATTATAAGGATCGGCCCAAGGAAGGCCTTTAAGAGCGAAGCGAATAAACTTATGCTGCACTGATTCAATACGGTTCTTATTGATTTCATAAAAAGGAGTCCATACTTGTGCGGCATATTCAAGATGAGGCCTAACGTAGCAGTTGTACAATGAGAGAGTGACGTACGGATCGTTAAATTCTTTTGCCCACCGTTTTATGAATCCAAGCATAGAGTTCGCTTTATTTACAATAAAATTAATATGTTCAGAAAATTCTAGATTAGCACTAAAATTTACACCTAAATCTTTGAAACTAAACACGCGACTGATTTTATTTTGAGATATACAATAATCAAAGAAACTTGGGGATCTTTTCTTTGAGAAGGTCATTGTTTGTCATTTTTTAGGGTTAAGAGTTAACCCGTTTTTATAACACCATACACTGAAACTATTGACATCAGCCTGCAGAAGATTGTGGTCATTAGGAGATTTGATTGTTTTAAAAATGTTCATATCATCTGCAAATATGAGAATCTCACTAAAGCGTATACAAGATGAAACGTCATTTATAGCAAGAATGAATAATAATGGGCCCAAATGACTTCCCTGGGGTACGCCTGAATGGGCAAAGAAAGTATTTGAAAGGGAGTTTCTAAATTTGACCTGGTAAGATCTATTTTCAAGGTACGATTTGATCCACGAAATAAAAAGAGTAGGGAAACCGTACGCTTGGAGTTTAAAAACAATAATGTCATGGCTGAGTTGGTCAAATGCTTTAGAAAAATCTGTGTATATGTAATCAACTTCATTACCTTTTTCTAATGCATTTGAACAATTATGCAAGAAGGTAAGAAGGTTTGTAACAGTAGACCTTTTCTGCACAAAGCCATGTTGCTGTTTACAAATAATGTTTTTACCAAAAAATGAAAGGCGTTCACATACAACCTGTTTAAAAAGCTTAGGAACACATGACAATCTAGAAATGGGTATATAGTTATTAATGTCAAATTTATCACCCTTTTTTAAAACAGGAGTGAGAAATGATTTCTTCCAGAAGGACGGAAATTTTCCAGCTTTTTGAGAAAGCTCAAACAAAAATTGCAAGGGTTGCACTAATACATCACTACATTTTTTCAGAACAATTGGGGGTAAACCGTCAGGGCCATAAGAGTAATCGTCATTTAAGGATGACAAAAAATGCAAAACTCTATCTTGTTTCACAGGAATATTGTTAAAATTAACTTGCGGGTAGCTGTTCACGCCGTCTTTAAAAAAATCTATATCAACACTTCTATGAGTATCAATAAATGAGTTACGAAAGTTATTTGCAAACGCGTTGCAAGTATCACTGGGATTTTGTACGGAAGTGCTCTCATATAAAAAACTTGCTGGGAAGCCATCCGATTTTTTTTTCGAGTTAACAAAATGCCAAAAACTTTTAGGGTCCTGTTTTAAAGAAGCCCCCATTTCGTTAACGTAATTGGTGTACAACAATTTTGAAAGATTTTTAAATTCTTCAAATAAGTCAATATATTGTTCGAAAATTGTTGGAGAGAGGGTTTTTATATAAGCTTTCCATACTTTATTTCTCTTGTTTCGAAGAGATTTTAGCTCTTGTGTGTACCAAGGGTGACAAAAATTAGTGTTTTTAGATATTTTTGTAGGTACACAATTATTTATACAGCTACTGATTATATTATAGAACTCAGTTACTGCATCGTCAATATTTGTAGAATCGTATATATTTCTAATATTCGATCTACTTATAACATCGGAAAGCAACTGAAAATTTGACTTTCGAAAGTCAAAAACAAATGAACAATCTTGAGAATTACAATTTTCGAGAGGATGGTTGCTCAAATCAAAAAATATATCCAAGGGTGGATGGTAATTGTCTATATTAGTAATTCCAGAACTAGATTCCTGAACAACAGTACTAATAGCGCCAGAAGAAAATATCAAATCGAGTACTCGATTCTAAGAGTTTTTAATACAGTTAACGTGCTGTAAGTCAGTAGAATTAATACCATCTAGAGAGAGAAGCTCTGTTTGTGAAGATGTTAATGAGGCTTCTTAAAATGATCCATCATCCGAAGGAACCCATTCTATATGGGGTAAATTGAAATCCCCGAGAAGTAGAATATTGCTGTTGGAGCAAGACAAGTCAATGATAAAGTCTAAGGCCAAAACAAGTTCATTATACAACAAACTTGAACTTCTTGGAGGAATATATACATTTATAATCCTACTACTATATAAAAGAGTAGTTTTGTTAGTTTATTTGTTATATTGTTACTGTGGTAAAACACATATAACAACAAACTATTCTTTTCTAAAATTTATTGTAAAATTTACTTTTAACTGTTCGTCAGGTTTTAGGATATTAAAAATAACAAAATACATTTTAAAACTGGGTTAATTTTTAAAAAAAACTTTTGCCCGGCGAACAATTAAAGTAATTTTTCTTACCATTTCGACGTTTCACGTTTCCAATTTTTTCTAACAACTGTCATCAGTGAATATTAAAGAGAGCTCACAAAATATTTCACGGGCATTTCGCCCAACTGTCATACCTACCATTGTTAAACTTATTGAGGATTGGTAAAGTTGATATGCGCAGCGAGTAGTCAAAATTAGTAATACGTTATCGTTGGTCTTTAGTACAAACTTGACTACTACTGCGCTACACGTATACGATGAAGTGAAAAAGCACTTCTACGTAGTCACCATAAGTATCGAATTGAGGAGATGCGAAATTCGGTCATAAATTCTTAATATTTTCTGTTTTTAAGCGATCATGTTGGATAAGTACAAACTTGACTACTGCTGCGCTACACGTATATGATAAAGTTGAAATGCGCAACAAGTAGTCAAAATAAGAACTAAGTTATCTTTGCTCTTTATTACAAACCTGATTACTGCAGCGCCAAAACATGAATTTGACGTTTGACGTAAAATGATTTGACAAATTACTTTTTACTGTCAGATACAACAGCGATGGCATTTGAATCCGTCACCCCTATAGTCAAAGCTGTCAATTTATTGCATTCATTTTTTGCGCCAAACCTATACCAGATAATTTCCAATGCCTCCAAACAGTTCGCCAACAAACGTCAAATGCATCACTTTGACTTTTCACGTAAAAACAGCGATGACATTTGAATCTGTCACCTTTAAGGTGAAAAGTGTCAAGCTATTGAATTCATTTTTTATTTGACAAATAACTTTCACAAATGTCTATTTGAATCTGTCACCTTTAGACGATGTTCACATTGGACGTACTCATCCGACGTAAATTGACGTTTCTATATTTTGTCCCATTCCCAATCAGTCAAAGTGAAGCATTTGACGTTTGTTGGCGAACTATTTGGAGGCATTAGGAATTGACTGGTATAGGTTTGGCGCAAACAATGAATTCAATAATTTGACAGCTTTGACTATAGGGGTGACAAATTCAAATGCCATCGCTGTTTTATCTGACAGTAAAAAGTAATTTGTCAAATCCAACGCGTCATCGTTTTACGTCAAACGTCGTTGATGTTTTGGCGCTGCAGTAATCAGGTTTGTACTAAAGAGCAAAGATTCCTTAGTTCTTATTTTGACTACCTGCTTCTCCTCAATTACGATATTAATATCACCAGCAGAATGCTTAATAATAATTTATACTGTATAGGGGACTCCTTTTCCGTTTTGAAAATGATGATGTACAGATGGCCTTGCTAATAGGTTAGAGAAAAATATGCATATCGTAGACAAGCACCAAAACAAATTGATTAAAATTAAATTAACCGTAAATCTGAACCAGAAAGGTTCAAGGAATATAGATTAGGAATATTGACATCGTTCTAGACTGAGTGCACCGAGTGCCCGGGCAACGCCGGGTACTTTCTGCTAGTATATACATACTTAGACTATGTTTAATTTGATGCAAGCCAAGACAATAGAAAGATCGAAGGGGAAAGAAATACGCGTAGATACAAAATTATTACGAACAGCAATCAACACATAACCGCCTAATTCTTTTGGTTTATCAACATGACGATCTTTTCTAAAAACTAAGAACTCTTTATTAAAAAGTTCTGTATCTAAATAGCTTGAATTCAGCCAAGTTTCCGTCAAAACAAAGATGTCATGTGAAAAAGCTTGAGAGTTAGTATAGATATTTGCAGTTTTGCTGCGAAGCCCTCTGACGTTTTGATAAAAGAGGGGAATAACGCACTTATTTCTTTTACTTCTCACGGTAGCAAACTCTTTTATAAGCGCTTCAGAAGGCCAATTTTTAGTATTAATGATAGATTCGAAAAATGCCGGGTGAGCAACAATTTTGAAGGATGAGACAAAACTATTTAACTTACTAATTTTGGTACATTTAACTGATGCATTGTTCGGAATGCATTTGTTAGAGACCAAATGGGAAACAAGATCATGAACACTTATATCTGGACTAAGGCGAGAAATAAAAAAATTGATTTAGGCTTAGGGACAGCCTCAATAGGACGAGGACAAGGTTCTGTTATTACAATATGATTTGATATAGTTTCACAATCATTGTCAGCCACCGTATTAACAGCAATCGTTAAAGTCGGACTGACATGAGACGAACTAGATGCGCCTGAATCAATAAGACTATTAGAGTTGCTCCTTAAATTGGTTCGTTTTGGAGGGGGACTTGAGTTCTTAACCACTGTTGAGTTTTCTCGTATCCTTTTATTTCCTCTTTTTGCAACAGAGTCGCGATCAGATAGTGCTGAAGAAGAAGTTCTGGTTGATAAATCTGATTCAGCTGATGGAACGGAAATAGAAACAGGTTGTTGGATCAAGTCATCGGTTGATGTTTCGACATTGATTAGGATGATCAATACACAAACATTTAGTTTCATCATTATTCAAAAATAAAGAATTTTTGGAAATATTATAATGTAAAGCATTAGGTGTAATATCTAAAGAACTTCTATTATTACTGACTATCATTTTAATAAAATTAAATTTCAAAATTGTTTATAGAAAAATCCTCAAAACTTTTAATTTTAATAGTTTTTTCGCCTTCCTTTCTTCTTATAAATACTGATGAACTTCGAACCCAGGTATAGTTGCATTTATCCTGAAGCTTCAACTGTTTAGCCTTCTGCAAAAGCGATCTTGTGTATGCAGTAAAACTATCGTTAATGTAGATATTTGTTTTAGTTTTTCCTTTGTTGTTGTATTGTTCATATTTGCTGTTAATTTAATTTTGTTCATCCGTAACTTGTTCATTATTTTCTCTTTCTGTGAGAATTTTGTAAACTTGAAGCACACAATATTAGACCCAGATTTATTTGAGTCGTTGGTCTTTTTCTTCAAACTCTTCACATAACATGATTGAATGTCATTTATATTAATTTGTTCACCTACACCGTCAGTAATAAGTAACATTACCGAGTTCAAATTGGCGGCGCAAAATCGTATCGTCACCTCCATGTGGTGCCCGCTGGATAGCCGAAAGGTGAACTAACGACGGACGTGGATCCACTGGATCCAGAGCTGTGTCACCTGAGTTATCTTTTCAGGAACTAGGAGAAAAATATCACTCTGAATGTACCAGCTCAACATTAAATCCAAGAGCGTCTGACACAAATTGTGCGGCACACTGGTCAGCGTCTGATCCCAGAGGGACGGCTGAATATAAAACTGTGAATAGAATTAACTGAACTATTTATAGCAAAAAGCAAAGTTAAACATGTATTTATGGCAATGAACAAAACAAACAGATTAAATACCCCAGGTGGCACTCCAGCAAAACTGGAAAATCCACTCTCTAATGAGATCGGTCCTACGGATTCTGGGGAGGACCAATTATTGCATATAAAATTTGATAGGAGTACAAGAACACCGAAAACTCCGCTAAAAACGCTAAGGGTTAATTCACCTTTAACTCAGACAACTACAAATGATGTAATAATCATTAAAGAAAATGGAACCAATGACTATGAAAAGATCGACAAAATCGTCGATATAGATCAAGAGAGTTCTAGAGAAAAGTGCCAAGTTGAATCCAAACACTACTTTGATGAATGGCAAATAGAAATAAAAGCTAGAAAAAAACTTGAAGTTTTAGTTCAGAATCTTCAACAACAGGTCAAAAAACTCGAAGAGAAAATTTCCTTGCTAGACGAGGAAAAGTCGGAGTCTACAATACAGACAAATGCAAACAAATCTGCAACTGTATATCAAACTGATGAAGAAGAACTTTTGATTGAAACCGAAAGTAAAAGAAAGAGGCGTAATGCTAAAAAAAGAAAAGCGGAAGGTAGCCCTGAGATTGATCCCATTAATCACAAAAGTTCTCCAACCGAAAATAAAAAACAATTGAGTACATTAAAACAAAAAGTAAAAGATGTGCCAGCTAATGTGCGAGCAGAATCTAACTCTAGAGGCAATAGAAAAGCATTGCCACCTCCAATTATGATCTCTGGATTGCCAATATTTGGAAATTTGAAGAAAATAATTGAGAATGTAACAAAAAAAGAGTGTAAATACACATCTTACAATAAAAACAATTGGAAAGTCACTGTCGAAGACGCCGATGAGTATAGATCTGTCACTAAAGAACTAAGCAAGCACGAATTTCAGTGGCACTCGTACGAGAACAAAGCTACAAGAGCCGTAAAAGTAGTGGCCAGAGGCCTCCATTCTTCATGCTGTGCTGAAGAAATAGTTGAGGACCTTGTTCAAAAAGGCTTTCAAGCAGTTGATGCAGTCAATCTTTTTAAGAATGAAACAACGAAAGACTCCTCTGGGGAAACCAAGACAAGAAAAAGATCTCTTCCTTTATTCATGCTCACTTTTGACAACAAAGAAAGTCTCGAAAAGATCTATAATATTAGATCGATTATGGGCATAATTGTTAAAATTGAACCTTTGCGAAAGCCGAAGATTGTTCCACAATGCAAACGTTGCCAGGCGTTTGGTCACACTCAAAAATACTGCAACCATGAGTTTGCTTGTGTAAAGTGTGGAGGAAAACATGCAACGAAAAGCTGTACAGTGAGCAAAGAAGTTAAAGCAAAATGTGTGAACTGCCAAGGTAATCACCCTGCTAGTTATAGAGGATGTCCTGTTGCTAAAAAATTCCAAGAATATAAAGGCAGTAATTTAAGAAAAAACACGTCTGCTGGAAAAAAACTTAGGAACGCAGAAAAAGTAAAAATAGCTGTGGAAAATAAAACTAAGAGAGAGCCCTCTAAGGAAGTTACCCAAAGCAGAACTGTTGAAAAAACATACTCGACTATAGTAAAAAATGCACGGAAAAATGAAGAAACTTCCGTAAAAGAAATGCTGCAACTTATTCTCAAAAGGATCGACCAACAGGATTTAACCATCAAACAGCTAAGCGAAGAAGTCGCTCTTAAAAAACAATGATGGACAGAACACTTAAAATTGCTACTTGGAATGCAAACGGCCTTTTGCAACATGCATCCGAATTAAACATCATTTTAGACGTAGAGAATGTAGACATTTGTCTCGTGTCTGAAACACACTTTGCCACTGGACAAAGTTTTGAGTACAAAATGCCAAACTATACGTGCTATCACGCTCCGCATCCAGCTGACAAAGCTAGAGGAGGATCGGCAATACTAATAAAAAAGTGCTTGGTACATCATGAGGAAGCCGGGTTAATAAATGAAAATGTGCAAGTGGCAACAATCAGTATAGGCATGAAAAAGAAAGAGTTTAAGATAGCTGCAATATACTGTCCACCGAGGCGCTCTCCAACAGAAGAAGAATATAAAGAACTCCTTAATTCGCTGGGAAATAACTTTATTGATGGTGGTGACTTCAATGCTAAACATACCCAATGGGGATCTAGGCTCATAAATACAAAAGGTAAACGACTTTATCTAGCAGGTCGCAAACACAAATGTGAATTCTTTTCCTCTGGAACGCCAACTTACTGGCCATCTGATCCTAATAAAATACCAGACCTTATAGACTTTTTCGTGGCCAAAGGTATAAAGCGAAATCATGTAAGTGTTGTAGGTAGTTACGATGTTTCATCAGATCATACTCCAGCTATTTTATCACTGAGTGAAGTAGAAATAAAAGAAAAAAGTAATCCAAAGCTCGTGAATAAAAGAACAAATTGGGAGGAATTTAAAGTAAAATTGGAAAGTTTTATTGACCTTAGATCCCCAATGGAAACTAGTGAACAAATTGACCACGAAGTTGAACAATTTATTGCTGATGTGCAACAGGCTGCAGAAGAAAGCACGCCAACTATTTTGAACAGAAGAGAAACAGAAATAAAATACCCTGTAGAAATAACAGAGTTAATATTGGAAAAAAGAAGGGCTCGAAGAAAATGGCAAACTTCGAGATTTCCGGGCGATAAGAGAGTATTTAATCGACTAAATAACGAATTGAAAAAAAGAATCTATGAATTCAAAAATGATTCACTTAGCAGTTTTCTTGAAAGTTTGACGACGGATGCTTCTACTGATTACTCACTGTGGAAAGCTACCAAACGTCTGAATAGACCGCAACAACAAAATCCGCCCATCAAAGCACAAGACGGAAAATGGACTGCAAATCCGAAACAAAAAGCTGACCTCTTCGCAGATCATCTCTCGAATGTCTTTAAGCCGTTTCCACAAAGTGCAGGGGCAAATAACTTACAATTTGTTAATAAAAATGATGACTTAGAAATTCCCTTAGTAAGGCTCAAAGAAGTAAAAAGCATGTGCCATCACAAGTTATCAAATAAAAAATCACCCGGGTATGATCTAATTACGGCTCAGGTCTTGAAAGAAATGCCAACAATAGCCTTCAAAAAATTCCAATACATAATAAATGCATGCCTTAAGCTCTGTTATGTTCCACATCATTGGAAAATTGCAGAAGTCATTGTTATACCAAAGCGAGGTAAGCCACCAACCGAAGTTACATCTTACAGACCAATATCGCTTATACCGATTATGGCAAAAGTTTTCGAAAAACTGCTTTTAAATAGACTAAGCAAAATAATAGAAGAACGAAAACTAATACCAAATCATCAGTTTCGATTTAGAAACAAACATTCCACGATAGACCAAGTACATCGAATTACGGATGTTGTTTAAAAAGCACTTGAAGAAAAACAAGTATGTTCCGCTCTATTTCTAGATGTTGCTCAAGCCTTTGACAAGGTTTGGCATTTGGGGCTCGAGTACAAACTGCACAGGGACCTTCCCAGGCAGTTCTATGAAATACTCAAATCATATATGTATTACCGACCGACTTTTTAGAGTACGGTACGAGCAAGAGTATTCGGAACTTAAGAAAATCGAAGCCGTCGTACCACAAGGAAGTGTCTTAGGACCAACCCTGTATTTGTTGTATACAAGGGATATTCCAGTGGACAACAATGCGATCATGGCCACTTTTGCAGATGATACAGCGATATTAGTGTCAGATAAATGCGTTGTAAAGGCAACAGAAAAACTGCAATATGCAGTCGAAAAGATAAGAGAATGGACGCAACAGTGGCGTATCAGAATCAATGAAACAAAATCAACGCATATAAACTTTACTAATAAAAAGATTAATAATGTTCCACTTTTTATTAATAGTAAAGTAGTACCTTACTCCAATACGGCCAAATACCTTGGGATGACTTTGGATGCAAAGCTAAAATGGAAAGAGCACATCAAGAAAAAAAGGGAAGAACTTAACTTAAAATATAGAAAAATGTACTGGTTACTGGAAAAAACCTCTGCCCTATCAATTGAAAACAAATTAATGTTGTATAAGCAGGTATTAAAACCTGTTTGGACGTATGGCATCCAACTTTGGGGTTGCACAAAGAAAAAAAATGCGGAAACCATCCAAACATTCCAAAACAAAGTCCTTCGTGGAATAGTAAACGCCCCTTGGTATATAAGAAACAGCGATTTACATCGTGACCTTCAAGTAGAAATGGTTACAGAAGTAATTAGAAAACACGCTATATCACACAATCAGCGACTGCTTAGTCACACTAACTCCGAAATGGAGACAGTCTGAAATGTACGTACCAATGTTCGGAGACTAAGAAGAACCAAGCCTCATGAGCTGATGGTCTAAAAGCGATGGGAAAGTATTAAATCATCAAACTTCCCAAAATGTGAACTAAAAATTGAGAAACTAAAATCATTTGTCGATCTTTTATAGATTGGTCATGATTCTAGGTGGCTTTAGTGCGGTAGAAGTCCCACACTACTTGATACCGAATATTATCAAGTGTCTTTTGAAGATTTCCACCTACCGAAAGGAAAAAAAAAAAAAAAATCTGGGATACCAACAATGTCAACATCATTCAATTTAGATTCCAAAATATTAACGGTGTTTGAAAGAGTATTTATTTATTTATTCATTCATCAAACAGAGTATAAAATCTCTTATAGACTACTAGAAAAATCCTAACAATCATCAGATACTTAAGTTAAACCACCAATGTTTAAAAAAGATAACAATTTTTTCTTAAAACAATCTCTACTTAAGAACATATTAAATTCAAGAAAGCTACACACGGAGTTTGCCTGTTTTAAACAGCGTGTTAATGGCTCATTATTTCCATAATTAACCCTGTGGAAAGGGACAAAGAAAAGACACCAAGAGCGAAAATTTCGCACAGGTACATAAAAAGTGATCATTGAAAGCAAAGAAGGACAGTTGATTTTATAATTAATAATATCTCTGACAAACATTATTTCAAAATATGACCTCCGAACCTCCAGATATTGGATCCCTAATAACAAACATCTCGATTTATAAGAGGGTATATCGATGTTCCAACGTAAAGTCCTTATAGCTATTCTTGTGAATCGTTTCTGGACCCTTTCAATTCTTAACGAATGAACCCTATAAAACGGATTCCACACGATACAACAATATTCTGAAATTGACCTCACATAGCTGAAATAGAGCGATCTCAGTGTAAAAGGATCAGTAAAGTCCATTGAATTTCTAAAAATAAAACCAAGCATAAAGCTGGCTTTAGCTACGATGTAATCAAGGTGACTAGTGAAAGTTAGCTTTGTGTCAAAAATTACCCCAAGATCTTTTTTTTCGGTTACTCTTGTTAATAGGGTACCAATAATTTCGTAATCGAATGTATTCGGGCTTGTTTTTCGGCTAAATGAAGAATTTTGACATTTCGAAACATTGAGATGAAGATCATTTTTGTTACACCAAACTAATAAGTTAGATAAATCTTTTTGAAGATTAACGCAGTCTGAAACTGATTTAATGGTTAGATAAGGTTTGAGATCGTCCGCATACATTAAACACATACAATTATTGAAATATTTAGGAATATCGTTGATAAAGATCAAAAACAGGAGGGGTCCTAAATGACTTCCTTGGGGGACACCAGAAGTAACAGCCACAGGATTCGATTGAATGTTATTAATGCGAACATACTGAGTTCTACCAGTGAGATACGAACCAAACCATTTTAATAAATTTGAGTGACAGTCATCGGCTGACCTTCCAACCGCAAAGACGTGTATATATCGAGATAAAGTGTGATTCCGAGTTTCTCTTTTCTTTTCGATCACCAAATTTACTCTCTTATTTCTTATAATCTAATATAAATACAAAACAAAAAGTCGTTTATCGAGTTACGAACTGTTTTTTCGGGATGGCCCCGAAATTTAAACGCCTATCGGGAAACCGATATGGTATTCTCAACGAATACGCGCTTTCTGATCCGCCTGACCCCGTTCCTTCTCCCCCACAAAAAAGAACTAAGTCCTCCAGCAGTGTTTTTAGTGAAGTTTTCCCAAACCTACCAACAAAATCAGTGTTCAAAAACCCACGTTTTGTGCACATAACATCAAAGGATGAGTCCAAACCCCTATCTAAAATTAGTGTCTTCATTTTGAAAAGAACAATCGACTCAATCAGCATCCAATACGAGAAAATTTCTCAATTAAGAGACGGTTCAATCTTGATTCTAGCAAAAGACCAAAACATAGCCGACAAGTTCATCCAATCTAAAGCTCTAAACAATATTTGCCCGGTGGACATTAAACTACATGCTAACCTTAACCTCTCCAAGGGCATAGCATTCGCGCATTGCTTGGTTGATGTGCCTGAAGCAGAAATCATCTCCGAACTCAAAAGTCAAAATGTAACAAATGTATACAAGTTCACAAAATTAGTGCAGGGAAAAGAACAACAACAGATTCGCATTCCTTCTGGCCTCATGATCTTTACCTTCGACTCTTTCCAAATCCCCAACTCCCTTGAAATCGGCTGGTTCAAAGCAAAAGTTTCAGAATATGTTCCCAATCCAATGCGTTGCCGGCAATGTCAGCTACTTGGACACACAACAAAATGGTGTAAACGGGCTGCATCATGTGAAACATGCAATTTCCCCCCTCACAACGACAGTAATTGTACTCGCACTCTGTGCGCCAACTGTTTTGGACCTCACTCTGCCTCCTCTAAAACCTGCCCAAAGTATATTCAAAACAAAGAAATACTGGAAATAAAAACCAAAAACAAATGCACCTTAGCTGAAGCTAGGCGCACCCACAGAGAGCGGAACCCAATGCGTTCCACCTTCTCTTCTTCTCTTTACTCAGATAAAGTCAAACAAACTGCACCTGAAACTCTAACTTCCATCCCTTCCACCTCCTCCTCTTCCTTAGAACGAAATATTTTAAATAATAAAAAAGCAATAGACCCGATCCCTACTACTCATCAAATTAAACCAATCCCACAAAATCTTAACCCACAACCAACTCAAACAACAAACAATTCTGACACACACACAACTAAAATAACAAATAATGATGACATATCTAAATCAACTCAAAGTGCAATCTCCCAAGATCACACTGATATCGAGCAAACTCAAACTCTTATCAACTACTCAATAGCACATATTCAACAAATTACAAACAGCAGCGAAATAAATTTAACCAAAAACACTCAAACAACACCTTCTTTTAGTTTAAGCAGCACTCAAACCAGCTCTCCAATGAATTCTTACTCTCTAACGGAAACAAATCTCCCTTTGAACCACTCAATAGCACAAAAGCAAAAAAATACAAACAACGAAAAAAACAATTTAAATGAAAACACACAAACAACACCTACGTTTAGTTTAAATAGCACTAATCAACCCAACTCTCAAATAAATTCTTTACCTCTATCGCAAATAAATCTACCTATGAATATTGATGATGAATATGAAACATCTTAATAGCAAAATTATCCGACCCACACCCCGCGCCCCTATCGGCGATGGTAGCCCCCGACCAGATGGAGGGAGCTCTCATCGCCGAAGGGGGCGCGGGAATACTCAACCACCAGGTGGAAACCTGGCTTCGGTCTGTACATTGAATTGTACGGATAAGAAGACAGGCTCCACCGTCTTCAATGATCTCAACATTCTACAATGGAACATGAATGGTTATTTTAATAACTATCATGCTCTCCAATTGTTAATAAAAGATTTAAATCCTAGTATAGTGTCTCTTCAAGAGACACACATAAAACATTACCTTCAGCCATTTCCTCCAAAACAATTCGCATCTTATTTTCACAATTTAGCATGTAACACATCTTCAAAACAAGGTACTTGTCTTTTTGTGCATAGATCGATTCCTCACAGATTCATCCCCATTGATTCCAATATATGTGCTTTAGCAGTAGAAATTGAGTTAAGTTTTAAATTAACTATCTTGTCCATTTACATCCCACCAGATCAAAAATTTAACACCTGTGATCTTGAAAGTCTGTTAAACAATATACCTACTCCCGTAGTTGTGACAGGGGATTTAAATTCTTGGTCTCCTTCCTGGGGTTCCCCCAATATTAACACCCGTGGTAAACTTGTTGAAAACTTTATAGCCAACACCGGTCTTGCAATATTAAACGACGGAAGTCCTACTCACTTCTCTACCCATGGAACATTTACGCATGTCGACTTAACGCTTATATCCCCACATCTTACCCAGAAATCAACTTGGAAGGTCTCCGATGACTTATTCGGTAGCGATCATTTTCCGATCCTTACCACAATATCTTTAGGTAGGAACCTAACTCTACCAAAGACTCCACCTAAATTCTTAACCGACCTAGCTAACTGGAATATGTTCCAAAATGAAGTCTCAAAACAAATTTCAGCCAGACCAATTTCAACCAACAACAACATCAATAAGGAAGCTGCTTCCGTCCTTAAAACAATTCGTTCTGCAGCAAATGTGTCAATCCCTCAGACAACAAATAAGCCCCATCATAAAACAGTCCCTTGGTGGAATCAAAATCTTGCAAACCTTCGACAAAAAAAAGATAGATACCTTTAAAGCATTTAAAAAATCACCTAATGACTCAAACTTAATTGGTTATCGTAAGGCAAACGCTCAATTCAAAAGAGCGGCGAAAATAGAAAAAATATCCTGTTTCAAAAAATTTACAGGGGAAATCAACCAAAATTCAACACCCAAAAAAATGTGGGCAGACATTAAAAGTCTTACAGGCAACTTTGTTCCTCACACAATAAAACTTATCAAAACAAGTTCAAAAAATCTCACCTGCCCAATAGAAATTAACGACTTTTTTTGCCAAATGTTGGGAAATAAACCAAGACGATTCAAATTTTAACCAGATTTACATTGACGAAAAGAACTCATGTCTTAATGAGCCCAAACCACAGTACACTACTTCAGCTTCAGCAATTTTGATTGAATCCCCCATAAATCTTTTAGAGCTCGAAAGCGTTCTGAGTTCAGTAAAGGGTAAAAGTCCGGGTTTTGATAGAATATCTTACACCATGCTGAAAAACACTCCGTTCTGCTTTAAGACAAGGTTGTTAGATTTATATAACAACATCTTCAAAAGCGGAATCATCCCCCAAACCTGGAAGGTAGCGACTATCGTTCCAATCCCAAAAACGAACAAGGACCACACTTCTTTGGAAGGATACCGACCTATCTCTCTTCTTCCCTGCACTTCAAAAATTTTAGAAAAAATTGTTTCAAAGCGATTATCATGGTGGCTAGAAAAAAACAATCTCATTGACAAAAACCAACTTGCCTTCAAAAAGGGAAGAGGCACACAAGATTCACTTTTACACATTGATACGTTTATATCATCGGCTCTTTCTGAAAAAAATCACGTCTCTATTCTCAAAATTGACTTTGAACAAGCCTTTGACAGAGTTGGCCCCCATGTTATCTTAAATCAACTTATAAAATGGAAAATTGGTCCGCAAATTTTTAATTATGTTAAATCATTTCTATCTAACCGCAAATTTCGCGTAAAAATTAACAATATATACTCTTCAATTCATAACATAAATAATGGCATTCCTCAAGGATCGCCACTATCAGTAACATTATTTATAATAGCTTTTAACAAAATAAGTAATATTATACGTAGATATTCGCAAATAAATCACGTTCTTTATGCGGACGACCTTATTCTTTTCACGAAATTTAAAGACCTTGCAAACCTTGCAACAATTTTCCTAAGAATAATTGAAAACTTATCAGAATGGGGCAATATGTCAGGTTCCAAAATATCTTTTTCTAAATGTGAGCTCCTGCATATATGCAAAAAACATAAATGTGAAAAATGTATTCAAGGAGTTAATTATAACAATATCTGTATAAAAAATGTTAACAACTCTAAAATTCTAGGTATTATCTTTGACTCCAAATATAGTTTTAAGGATCATTGTTCTTTCATTAAAAAGAGTCTCACCACCAGGGTTAACTTAGTCAAGTATCTTTCCTCAAAGAAAAGTAATTGTAACGTAAATACTATTGCTAATGTTGTCAAATCCATAACTCTTTCCAAAATCGATTACGGGCTTCCAATTTATGGAAAATGCTCAAAAACATCAAAGCAACTCATCTCAACACCTTACCATTCAGCTACAAGAACCTGTCTTGGAGCCTTCCGTACAACACCTATAAGAAACATCCTTACAGAAGCTGGCCTTCCTGACTTAACAAATAGAATCGAATTCCTCACCTGGCAAATCATACCAAAAGCTAAATCACCATTCGCAACACCTATTCACGATGACATCAAGAACTTGGCAAAACGTAAAAAAATTCAAAAATATCCTTCTGCTCTACAAAAATCAATGGAGTCCGCTAAAAATCTAAACATCCCAATCACTGTAGTTAAAACCAAAAACAACTTCCCCCCATGGAATCTTTCAAGCAACTCTCTAATCTCTCACCTCAAAGAATTTAATAAAGATACTACCCCCAACAGTATCTATCATGCAATGTTCTTAGAGTTAAAAGAAAATTATGTAAGGCTGGGATGGCAACTCCTGTTTACTGATGCTTCTAAAACAAACGATGGAACTTTATCATTCGCTGTTGTCACCGAAGAGGGATCTATTATCAGTAAGGGTCTACTTCATGACTCTTCATCAATTTTCACGGCTGAAGCATTTGCAATACTTAAAGCTATTCAAACTGCAAAAAACAAAAAAACTATTATTTTCACTGATAGTCTTTCATCAATAAATGCCATTAACAACATTAACAACTCTTCAAGCATTGTTGCCAACATCCGCGACAAACTCATTGCAAAAAAAAGAAACCTAAGAATAGCATGGGTACCTGGACATGTAGGCATCGTTGGAAATGAAAATGCTGATTCGGAAGCCAAACTTGCGTTTAATGAACCCCTCGTCTCGTTCTACCAATTCAACAAAAAAGATGTAACGAAATATTTGAAAAAGTCTATGAACATCAAGTTTAAAAATGCATGGCAGGAATACCAACATTCCTACTATCTGCTCAATCCAACCGG
Organism: Baccha elongata; assembly: GCA_951217065.1. Taxonomy (NCBI): domain Eukaryota; kingdom Metazoa; phylum Arthropoda; class Insecta; order Diptera; family Syrphidae; genus Baccha; species Baccha elongata. The sequence goes on from OX578274.1 coordinate 85,112,017, forward strand.
TGCGAAGGCAATATTCCCTTGTAACCTACCGAGTTCAGCGATCAAAACATATATAAGACTGAGACTGGGACATACCAACACCACCCACAAGCACTTAATCACCAGAGAACCTTCTCCTCTCTGCGAATTTTGCAACGAAAGACCCATTTTTAACGTAACACACTTTTTACAGTGCCCATACATAAATTCGATCTCCATAACCACATCTGGAAAAGAACTTCAAGAACTTCTAACAGTCATCTCCTACACCAATATAAAACATGTAAATGAAATTATCTTAAAATTAAAATTAATTATCTAACTTATTTTTTAATCACATATTTAGCTCAAAGCCCTGGTAGGTAGAGCTTAATTTTGTTTTTATTGAAAATGTAATTTATTTATATCTCAATAAAGTTATAAAAAAAAAAAAAAAAAAATTTGAGTGAAAACCTAAGTTTTCAAGTTTGGCTAGCAGAATTGCGTGATTTACTCTATCAAACGCTTTAGAGAAATCAGTGTAGACTACGTCACACTGGAAACCTTTCTCGAGAGAATCTATAACATAGTTACTAAAAAGTGTAAGATTTGTTGATGTAGATCTGCCAGTAATAAAGCCATGTTGCAGAGGTGAAATAATTTCCTTTAAAAGAAAAACTAATTTGTTATAAACTATTTTTTCAAAAAGTTTGGGAATTGTTGATATTTTGCAAATATGACGGTAATTAGTTGCCTCACTTTTTGACCCTGATTTAAAAACCTATTTCTATTTTCTTTATTTTTTTTTTTATTGAAAGGGCGATTATTATTGTTTTTATTTAGAGCGAGAGGGTTAGAGCAGGAAGGATCAGTTTCATTTATTGGTATACTATCGGTTATTTCGTTGCAAGTTTGGGGAGTAGCTGAGGTGAAAACAGAAACTGGGTGTGTATTGGAGGGGGGCAAAAGAGAAACTTCACTAGCATAATGTTCGGTGGCACTTGACTGTTGTTCTAGAGATGTATTAACCGCACTGGGACTGGGAGTTACGATTTTAGTTTTATCTAAGAGAACATTTTGTGGTGCACTCGCGATTGTTGCAATTATATTTTTCATGGTACATATTTCTCTTTTTAAGTCACTAACACACTCAGATAGATCAGTGAAGCGGTTTATAAAGGTAGAGAATTTAAAATGAGAGCAACTGTTACATTTCCAAAAGAAATTATTAGAGTTTTTTATGACATTGAATTCTTCATTCTTTACGTCAACACAGTCTTTATGAAAACTTTGACCACAAAATGAACTGCATACAACACAGTCTGATCTTATTAGTTTATTTTTGCATTTAGCACAAGTTTTAGACATTTTTGCGATTTTATTTGGAATTTAAACGTGAGAATGAGACCTTCTACAGAAAAAAGAGATGTATGTCTCTCAGCAGATCAACTTGAACTATTGTATTATTGCATGATTCAAGAGAACGAATTTTTTCTAGTGCATCACCGTTGATAGTTTGGAGCTTAAGTATTTCCCTATACAGCATAGACAAAGTGATTGTTTGACCAATGTGCAATGATGGGGAAGTGGTAGAGGCAGTAGGTAAATCAAGTGCAACGACCGGAGCAAGGGGATCAGTTGGAGTGCTAGGTATTATTGAGTCGTTTTTCGTAGACAAGATGGAACGGTTAGTTGACATTGACAGGGAACCAGACGTAAGAAGATTATTTGGATTAATACAATTACTCAACTGGCTTATGAGACAAGTTTCACATTTAAAGCCGTCCCTTCCATTTTTTCAGAGATTTTTAATGTCACGTTTTTCCAATTTAACGCATTTTGCATGAAAAAACACATCACAAAAAGTGCACTTCACTTTGAGATCTTGTTTATCAAATGTTTCTTTACACAATAAACAATTCATGATAGATCAATGTTTTTTCAATTTAAGTCTTTGAAAAATTTTAAAATAGATTTTTTTTTATGAAAATTGATTTTAGTTATTTTAGTTTTTTTAGTCTTTTTTGCAAAAATAAAATTAGTTGACTAAGAATTAATTCTCAAACGATGTGACCCCATCAACACTCGTGAGAGAGCCCATCAACACTCGCGAGAGAACTTTACACTAGATCTTTATGAGGCTAGGCCCGTTCAAAGGCAATTTATACCTACCAGGTATAAATCAGTGCTCTGATGCTATGGCCAAAGATAGAGTAAGTGCTAGTCCGAATAGCCAGTCCTAAAGGGAAGTTCCAAAAACTTCAAAGGTGAAAGTTGAAATAGAGATATTGCTTGGTTTGTTAGAGCCAACTGGTGCTGTTGAGAAAAGCGGTAAAATCAATTATCCTTTTGTTAGACAGCACGTTTAGGTTGTCCAGAAACAGGCTACAGAATGCCTGAAGGCGAGACCTAGCCAGGGCCGGACAGTAGCAGAGGAAATGCTCAATAGTTTCCTTCTCTAGCGGATTTCTACAACTACGACATTAGCTGTTGAAAGGTATGCGCAGTTTAGCTGCATGTTTGCCTATTGAACCAATGGCCAGTGACGATTGCAACGATCCTGGCCGTGTCTATTCTGTTTCGTTTTATTAAATCATTCGATCTGTTTTTGTCATAGGTTTTGTTTTTGTCATAACTTTCTAGTTATTTTACAGGTTGCCAAACCTTGCCACCTCTTTGTTGATTCTGAAAGGAAATGGTCATATATTCTGCCCTTCACGAAGCCCAGTGGAAGATCTACTGGTTCCGCCTGAGAGACGAGAAGGGCTGATCTTTGCCTAGCAAGATCATCTGCTCGCTCGTCACCTTGGATGTCGCTATGGCCTGGGAACCACATGAGAGAAATTTTAATACTATTACTGAAACCTGAGAGCTCTGCTCTGCATTGATGAACTATCTTTGAAGACACCAGGCAGCTGTTAATTGCTTTAATTGCAGCTTGGCTATCTAGATAGATAGATAGATATAATTCTTTATTTCAATAGATGTGTACAATAATATAAAGATAATATTAAGGACATGTCTTTGCTGCCGTCTGCCTGATTGACAATTGATACACTATGAAATACATAAAAAGTACATAATAATGAAAATTAAACATCATTATCCATTACAATTTCTATTAAAACCAGCTAAAACAATCATAAATACACACTAATTTAAAAGGTTGAGTTATACATATTATCTCAGTTTATATAATTTTTGAATTATTTAAAAATTGAAAAGTACATATATCAAACAATTAACTTATTAAAATTAGAATAAATTCGTAAGTTCGTAAGTTTTTTTTACAATTGAAACCAGCTAAAACAATTTTAAGTATAAAATTAAAAGATAAATTTATAAATTTGAGTTTGTATAAATTTAAGAATAGTTTGAATATACTTTAATAGGGGAATACTTTAACTGGGGAAATGCATCCATATTAGAAGCTGTTGCGATACATTAGAGCGTGCTCACAAAATTTAAATAGTTTTGACCACCCTAAGGATCCATTTAGTACGTTAATAAGCTGACTTAAAGTCAGAATGCTTTCTTGGAAGTAGAGCCGCCGAATTTCTTGTAGGATTGGAAAAACTGCTATGAAATGGTTACTATCAATTTCTCTTCTATTACAGAGATTACAATTTTGAGGGAGATCTGACCTATGAAGAACATAATTAAGGTTGAGTAACTCAACCCTTGCTCTAAAAATGGTACCTATAGCTTCTACTGAAAGTTCAGAGCAGAAGTAAATTATTTCAGTCGACAAATTGTGGTTTTAGATTTTATAAATATGTCTGCTTTCTGACGAAGTTGCTCTGGTTAAATGTTTAGTATACATTTGTTCATCTACTTTAGCAATTAAATCAGAGAAAATATTTTGCCAGTCATCTAAATTGTCTTCAGTAAGAGAAAGGTTTATGTCATGCGCAAGGGCCAACTGATTCAGTTCATTAAAAGGAGTAGCATTAATCTGGAGTAATCTTCGCATGAAAGATTTGTGAAGACCATTTTCCCTTTTCATGACTTTTACTAAATAATCTGTATGTCTCTTAAGATTTTGAATAAAGATAGGTGGAATACCGGATTCCACGTGAATGGCGTAAGTTGGTGTTGCATTTGGTAACCGAAATAATCTTTTAAAAAAATACCATTGAATCAGTTCGAAATCCTCGATTAACGCGTAGCCAAAAACTTGTACACCATAGCACATACACGTGTTAACAGTATCATTAAATACTCTATATTTTGATGAGACATCAATGTACTGGTTATTAAAAAACGAAGGCCACATTATGTTTAAAGCCAGTTTGGCCTCATTGCCTTTCTCCTTTGCATGAGCACCAAAGCTCATGTTTGCAGTTATCAATACTCCAAGATATTTGAATTTGGTGACAACTTCAATTTGCTCCTGATTAAGATACCAGTTTTCTTCGGGAAGTCTTCTTCGTTGTCTGCGTTCAAATATAATAATATTAGTTTTTCTGGTGTTGATATTAAGGCCCCACAATTTACAATACTCCTGTAGTCTGTTCATTTGAAGTTGTAAGGGGAAAGGATTATCCGTTAACAACACTAAATCGTCAGCATAAAGCAATACTTTCACCAAAGTTTCTGCAAAAATTACACCCCCAGGTAAAAAATCACAAACCGAGTCAATAAACAAAGCAAATAAAATTGGACTGAGGATGCATCCCTGAGGCACTCCTGCTGACGTTTCGAACCACTCTGACAGATTTACCCTATCCCACACGACTGGATTTGTAGAAGCTAGAAAATTAAAATAAAGGTTTAAAAACTTTTGAGACAAACCGAGGAATGCCATCTTATAAATCAAAGCTTGTTTATTAATCGTGTCAAAAGTGGCTTTAAAGTCAACAAAGCAGCAATAAAGTTTTTTATTTTTTTCAATATATTTGTTTGCGATTGAAGACAGCGCAAAACTGTGGTCTATAGTAGAGAACCCATGGCGAAAGCCAGCTTAATCGATTGCCATTCGCAATCCATTTCGATAGCCTGTCATAGAGGATAGAAGCAAAAACTTTTCTTATTGAGTTGAGAATAGAGATACCTCGGTAGTTCTCAGGAAGATCTGCGTTTCCTTTTTTGAAAATAGCAAAGATTATTGCTTTGTTAAAGTTGCTAGGGACACAAGAGTCATTATAAATTCGATTGAAAAATTCTACTATATAATTTTTAAACTCTGTAGATGAATATTTATAGAATTGGAATACCATCTACTCCAGGTGCTTTATTATTTTTCATATTTAAAAGTACTGTCTCTAGCTCATTTAAAGACACTGCAGAGTCCAGTTCATGCACAATGGTTTTAGGGCACGCTTGGCTAAAAGTTTGAAAGTTCTCATCTGCCGAAAGCAATGAATTAAAATGTTGTGCTAATGAATCCACTTGGAGAGAGTTAATATTATTACTAACTCGAAAACGACCTCCTAGTTCCCGTACGTTAGTCCAGAACAATTTTGAGTTTTTGCATTTAACTAAATTTAAAGCCATTTTATTTAAGAAGCCAATTCGTTTGGTAGAACAAAGGACTTTATACTCTTTATTTAAACGAAGGTAAATATTCTTAAAGAAAATTGCATTTGTAGACCGAAACAATTTTAAAAAAACAAATAATTTTTTTCGCAAGATATGGCAGTCATTATCGAACCACTTATTTTTCGGAATGAAACTTTGATTATTTTTTTGAGCAAAAGGTGCTGACAGCTTGATAACTTCCGTTAAACTTGTTGCGATTTGATCTACATGATCTTGGCTATCTATACAAATGGCTACATTGTGAATATTTTGGTTAGATATTGTTTTTTGTTTGAGTATTCTACAGGGTTCCTTAATAGCAAGCACTTCAGCTTGAATTATGCTGGCAGCGTCGGGCAGACGGAACGATTGACTAATTTTAAGTTTGTCGGAGTAAACACCCGCCCCAACTCCATCAACCATCTTTGAGCCATCAGTGAAAATTGTGGTGTCATATTTATTTGCCACTGTATCGTTTTTCCATTCGTCTCTGGTAGGAAAAAGTACATTGAAACTTTTATCAAAGCAAGACCAGGGTATTGGTAGTCAATATGGACTGAGCGAAGATCTATTGGCAACAGTTTTAAAATTTGTCCATGACCATAGGGTCTTTCTGCCCAACAGCTTGCTTCTTTAAGCCTGGTTGCACTGCAGGATACCATGTATTTGATGTGTCTAGAGACCAAAGATTAAGAATAACGCTTAATACATCGGTTGGGCAAGATCTCATTGCACCTGTGGAACCTATGCTGGCTGTTCTTTGAATCTTTTTCAGTTTGTCTATATTATATTTTTTGCTTAGGGCTGGCCACCATACAATTGATCCGTATGTTAGAATTGGACGAACTACAGCTGTGTAAGTCCATAATATCATTTTAGGCTTCAAGAACCATTTTTTCCCGAAAGTTTTACTACGTGCATAGAAGGCTATACTTGCTTTCTTTACACGTTCTTCGATATTGATTTTCCAACTAAGATTTGGGTCCAGAATAACTTTGCATGAAAAAACATATCACAAAAAGTGCACTTCACTTTGAGATCTTGTTTATCAAATGTTTCTTTACACAATAAACAATTCATGATAGATCAATGTTTTTTCAATTTAAGTCTTTGAAAAATTTTAAAATAGATTTTTTTTTATGAAAATTGATTTTAGTTATTTTAGTTTTTTTAGTCTTTTTTGCAAAAATAAAATTAGTTGACTAAGAATTAATTCTCAAACGATGTGACCCCATCAACACTCGTGAGAGAACCCATCAACACTCGCGAGAGAACTTTACACTAGATCTTTATGAGGCTAGGCCCGTTCAAAGGCAATTTATACCTACCAGGTATAAATCAGTGCTCTGATGCTATGGCCAAAGATAGAGTAAGTGCTAGTCCGAATAGCCAGTCCTAAAGGGAAGTTCCAAAAACTTCAAAGGTGAAAGTTGAAATAGAGATATTGCTTGGTTTGTTAGAGCCAACTGGTGCTGTTGAGAAAAGCGGTAAAATCAATTATCCTTTTGTTAGACAGCACGTTTAGGTTGTCCAGAAACAGGCTACAGAATGCCTGAAGGCGAGACCTAGCCAGGGCCGGACAGTAGCAGAGGAAATGCTCAATAGTTTCCTTCTCTAGCGGATTTCTACAACTACGACATTAGCTGTTGAAAGGTATGCGCAGTTTAGCTGCATGTTTGCCTATTGAACCAATGGCCAGTGACGATTGCAACGATCCTGGCCGTGTCTATTCTGTTTCGTTTTATTAAATCATTCGATCTGTTTTTGTCATAGGTTTTGTTTTTGTCATAACTTTCTAGTTATTTTACAGGTTGCCAAACCTTGCCACCTCTTTGTTGATTCTGAAAGGAAATGGTCATATATTCTGCCCTTCACGAAGCCCAGTGGAAGATCTACTGGTTCCGCCTGAGAGACGAGAAGGGCTGATCTTTGCCTAGCAAGATCATCTGCTCGCTCGTCACCTTGGATGTCGCTATGGCCTGGGACCCACATGAGAGAAATTTTTATACTATTACTGAAACCTGAGAGCTCTGCTCTGCATTGATGAACTATCTTTGAAGACACCAGGCAGCTGTTAATTGCTTTAATTGCAGCTTGGCTATCTAGATAGATAGATAGATATAATTCTTTATTTCAATAGATGTGTACAATAATATAAAGATAATATTAGGGACATGTCTTTGCTGCCGTCTGCCTGATTGACAATTGATACACTATGAAATACATAAAAAGTACATAATAATGAAAATTAAACATCATTATCCATTACAATTTCTATTAAAACCAGCTAAAACAATCATAAATACACACTAATTTAAAAGGTTGAGTTATACATATTATCTCAGTTTATATAATTTTTGAATTATTTAAAAATTGAAAAGTACATATATCAAACAATTAACTTATTAAAATTAGAATAAATTCGTAAGTTCGTAAGTTTTTTTTACAATTGAAACCAGCTAAAACAATTTTAAGTATAAAATTAAAAGATAAATTTATAAATTTGAGTTTGTATAAATTTAAGAATAGTTTGAATATACTTTAATAGGGGAATACTTTAACTGGGGAAATGCATCCATATTAGAAGCTGTTGCGATACATTAGAGCGTGCTCACAAAATTTAAATAGTTTTGACCACCCTAAGGATCCATTTAGTACGTTAATAAGCTGACTTAAAGTCAGAATGCTTTCTTGGAAGTAGAGCCGCCGAATTTCTTGTAGGATTGGAAAAACTGCTATGAAATGGTTACTATCAATTTCTCTTCTATTACAGAGATTACAATTTTGAGGGAGATCTGACCTATGAAGAACATAATTAAGGTTGAGTAACTCAACCCTTGCTCTAAAAATGGTACCTATAGCTTCTACTGAAAGTTCAGAGCAGAAGTAAATTATTTCAGTCGACAAATTGTGGTTTTAGATTTTATAAATATGTCTGCTTTCTGACGAAGTTGCTCTGGTTAAATGTTTAGTATACATTTGTTCATCTACTTTAGCAATTAAATCAGAGAAAATATTTTGCCAGTCATCTAAATTGTCTTCAGTAAGAGAAAGGTTTATGTCATGCGCAAGGGCCAACTGATTCAGTTCATTAAAAGGAGTAGCATTAATCTGGAGTAATCTTCGCATGAAAGATTTGTGAAGACCATTTTCCCTTTTCATGACTTTTACTAAATAATCTGTATGTCTCTTAAGATTTTGAATAAAGATAGGTGGAATACCGGATTCCACGTGAATGGCGTAAGTTGGTGTTGCATTTGGTAACCGAAATAATCTTTTAAAAAAATACCATTGAATCAGTTCGAAATCCTCGATTAACGCGTAGCCAAAAACTTGTACACCATAGCACATACACGTGTTAACAGTATCATTAAATACTCTATATTTTGATGAGACATCAATGTACTGGTTATTAAAAAACGAAGGCCACATTATGTTTAAAGCCAGTTTGGCCTCATTGCCTTTCTCCTTTGCATGAGCACCAAAGCTCATGTTTGCAGTTATCAATACTCCAAGATATTTGAATTTGGTGACAACTTCAATTTGCTCCTGATTAAGATACCAGTTTTCTTCGGGAAGTCTTCTTCGTTGTCTGCGTTCAAATATAATAATATTAGTTTTTCTGGTGTTGATATTAAGGCCCCACAATTTACAATACTCCTGTAGTCTGTTGATTTGAAGTTGTAAGGGGAAAGGATTATCCGTTAACAACACTAAATCGTCAGCATAAAGCAATACTTTCACCAAAGTTTCTGCAAAAATTACACCCCCAGGTAAAAAATCACAAACCGAGTCAATAAACAAAGCAAATAAAATTGGACTGAGGATGCATCCCTGAGGCACTCCTGCTGACGTTTCGAACCACTCTGACAGATTTACCCTATCCCACACGACTGCATTTGTAGAAGCTAGAAAATTAAAATAAAGGTTTAAAAACTTTTGAGACAAACCGAGGAATGCCATCTTATAAATCAAAGATTGTTTATTAATCGTGTCAAAAGTGGCTTTAAAGTCAACAAAGCAGCAATAAAGTTTTTTATTTTTTTCAATATATTTGTTTGCGATTGAAGACAGCGCAAAACTGTGGTCTATAGTAGAGAACCCATGGCGAAAGCCAGCTTAATCGATTGCCATTCGCAATCCATTTCGATAGCCTGTCATAGAGGATAGAAGCAAAAACTTTTCTTATTGAGTTGAGAATAGAGATACCTCGGTAGTTCTCAGGAAGATCTGCGTTTCCTTTTTTGAAAATAGCAAAGATTATTGCTTTGTTAAAGTTGCTAGGGACACAAGAGTCATTATAAATTCGATTGAAAAATTCTACTATATAATTTTTAAACTCTGTAGATGAATATTTATAGAATTGGAATACCATCTACTCCAGGTGCTTTATTATTTTTCATATTTAAAAGTACTGTCTCTAGCTCATTTAAAGACACTGCAGAGTCCAGTTCATGCACAATGGTATTAGGGCACGAGTAGCTAAAAGTTTGAAAGTTCTCATCTGCCGAAAGCAATGAATTAAAATGTTGTGCTAATGAATCCACTTGGAGAGAGTTAATATTATTACTAACTCGAAAACGACCTCCTAGTTCCCGTACGTTAGTCCAGAACAATTTTGAGTTTTTGCATTTAACTAAATTTAAAGCCATTTTATTTAAGAAGCCAATTCGTTTGGTAGAACAAAGGACTTTATACTCTTTATTTAAACGAAGGTAAATATTCTTAAAGAAAATTGCATTTGTAGACCGAAACAATTTTTAAAAAACAAATAATTTTTTTCGCAAGATATGGCAGTCATTATCGAACCACTTATTTTTCGGAATGAAACTTTGATTATTTTTTTGAGCAAAAGGTGCTGACAGCTTGATAACTTCCGTTAAACTTGTTGCGATTTGATCTACATGATCTTGGCTATCTATACAAATGGCTACATTGTGAATATTTTGGTTAGATATTGTTTTTTGTTTGAGTATTCTACAGGGTTCCTTAATAGCAAGCACTTCAGCTTGAATTATGCTGGCAGCGTCGGGCAGACGGAACGATTGACTAATTTTAAGTTTGTCGGAGTAAACACCCGCCCCAACTCCATCAACCATCTTTGAGCCATCAGTGAAAATTGTGGTGTCATATTCATTTGCCACTGTATCGTTTTTCCATTCGTCTCTGGTAGGAAAAAGCACATTGAAACTTTTATCAAAGCAAGACCAGGGTATTGGTAGTCAATATAGACTGAGCGAAGATCTATTGGCAACAGTTTTAAAATTTGTCCATGACCATAGGGTCTTTCTGCCCAACAGCTTGCTTCTTTAAGCCTGGTTGCACTGCAGGATACCATGTATTTGATGTGTCTAGAGACCAAAGATTAAGAATAACGCTTAATACATCGGTTGGGCAAGATCTCATTGCACCTGTGGAACCTATGCTGGCTGTTCTTTGAATCTTTTTCAGTTTGTCTATATTATATTTTTTGCTTAGGGCTGGCCACCATACAATTGATCCGTATGTTAGAATTGGACGAACTACAGCTGAGTAAGTCCATAATATCATTTTAGGCTTCAAAAACCATTTTTTCCCGAAAGTTTTACTACGTGCATAGAAGGCTATACTTGCTTTCTTTACACGTTCTTCGATATTGATTTTCCAACTAAGATTTGGGTCCAGAATAACTCCTAGGTATTAAGCTTTTGTTAAAAGAGAAAGAGTGTGACCGTTCAACTTGGGTAGGGTGAAAGGGGGAATTTTAGTCCTAGTCCACAGCTAGTAGCCCAGATGTCAACTCTTTTCAAGGCAGTTTCCATGATATCACTTATCACTGTAGAAATCGCACCTGATGTCGTAACCACTAGGTCATCCGCATACGCCACCGCCTTTAACCACAGTTGTCCAGTTAACAAAGGATTGTGTCCATGACAAGCAGCCATAGTAAGGGGGATAGAACTCCTCCCTGAGGTGTACCCCTATCTACGAGTTTTATAATGTGGTCGTTACCCAACGTTGCTTGAATGATTCTTGATCTTAACATGGATAAAATCCATTTTGTAATGTAAGCATCAACGCCGAACTTGACAAGAGATCCCTGAATCGAATTAGCAAGAACGTTATTAAAAGCTCCCTCGACGTCAAGGAAGGTTGCAAGGGTATATTCTTTGTATTGAATTGTTTTTTCAATGGTGCGCACTACCTCGCGAAAAGCCGTTTCCGTGACCTTCCCTTAAGGTAAGCGTGCTGTGATTTGGAAAAAGGATTTCTATCTAAAATCCCTCTAATGTATATGTCAATTATTCTTTCCAGTGTTTTCATGACGAAGGAAGTGAGGCTAATGGGCCTTAAGTCTTTTGGGGCTTCGTGTCCCCGTCTCCCCACCTTCGGAATGAAAATAACTTTGACTTGTCTCCACGACTTGGGGACGTAGTCAAACCGGAAGCAATTTGTGAAGAATACTTCTAACCAGGGTACAGCTGTGTTATGCAACTTCTGTAGCATAATGGGAATAATGCCATCTACACCTGGAGATTTGTATGGAAAGAAGCTATTAATAGAAGCAAAAAGACCTAACTCTTCTCAAGAAAAGAAAACTAAAATAAGGGACATCGCTGCATTTGAAAAACCAAATACTTAGAAAAGTTTTTTGAAAGTTAGAAGTTCAGCATCAGAATCATCTAAAATCCAAACTGATCGCGAAGATCAAAACATTTGATACAAAAAACACGGGTAAAAGAATTTTGAAACGAAGTCGGATATTAAACAGCAATCAAAAACGAATGCAAGATTAAAACGATTAAGAAAAACCAAAGACAAAAATCATTCAATCCGGTTTTCCACCGTCGATGATTTCTGCCAAAACCGCCTTTTAAATACTACACCAAGCCATATTCATATAACATCATAACCGTCGCACACAACTCCAACAATCCAACCATCCCCACCGTCATTTTCATCCTTTACACCAACATCATCATCACGACCATCAACATCGCATTTATCATCGCAAAATCCGAATAATAAAAAGCATAAGAGAATCCTAGAAAATGAGTTGTTAATATGTACCTACAATGCCCAATCGCTGCTATCAGAAGAGAGGATGAACGAGTTTGTTAACGCGAAGAAGTTCGAAGATTGAGAGAAGAAATTATAGAAACTCAAGAAGGACATATACCTTCATATACTGGGCAGACTAAAGGGCAATATGGAGTAGGGTTTTTAATTCACGAGCGCTGGAAAAAATGCATTATAGAAATAAAGGGATACAACGAAGAGTCAATGCTTCGACCGCTTCGATGGAAACACTAGAGAGATTCTACAAAACGTTGGATTTAGCTGTCAAACAACTCAGTTCTGAATTATTAGTTGTTATGGGTTACTTGAACGCATGTATTGAATTTAAGCAAAATGGAGAAGAACCAATAATGGAACCATATGGATATGGAAATAGAAATGATCTAGGAGAAAAGATGTTGCAATGGTTGTGGCAGCATAAACTGACAGTAACGAACTCACTATTTAAGAAAAAAGAAAACAGGATGTGGACTTGGATTACTCCGGACAGGCAACATCGATTTTATTAATACTGTTCGTTTGGATCTTTTTCCAGACGCGAATTAGAATAATTCGAATAATATTTTCGGGGAAAACTCTAGTTCTATGCTCGACTAACACTTGAGCAATTATTAACCTTGCAAATCTATACGACTTATTCGACTGTACGACTTTAAACTTAAGAACTTGACTACGACTTTAATTGAAATGACTGTTGAACTTGACTATATTCATAGGAATGATTTTATTGGTTTTAACACTTTATAATGAAATCTTGTATAAGCTTAAGTTTAACATTAAATAAATAAAAAATATAGGGAGCCTTGGTACGAAGGCGGCAAATTTAAATGTTATTCTTACAATGAAACATTAGAGATGAGACTTTTCGATATATTTAAAATTATAGTACGAACAATTTAATTTTAAGTATTTTTAGGGGTGGTATGTTGTCTTTCCACCACTTAGATCGAGATTGCAACTCATTGATGTATTCTGATGTTCACCACTGCCAAAAATGCGACTTCACTGCCTGGATTCGGCGCCATCTTTGAAGATATGATATATCTTCTACTTCAGTAACTGGTTCCGGAATTGCCTTCAGAGATGAACCAATCAGTATGCGACCTGAGGTTAGCGCCTCAAAATCACTTAGATCTGGTGATAATGGAGTTATTGGCCTAAAATTCATCACCGATTCGATCTCCACCAGTGCAGGTGTGAGCTCCTCAAACGTTAGTTTCGCATTCGCCAAGGTACGGTACATGTTTTGGCAAATGTATGAATTGGCGGTCAGCCATCAGACGAATAGGGGGAATAACATGTAGCATATGAAAACATGCACGTGCCGTAACTATTCGGGACTGGTGGAAGTGTGATCATAGCCTCTTTGCGGCGGCCGCTAGTAACAAGCCTTTTAAAAAAGGTTTGGCTAATATGATCAGGCTAGTTCCTCAGGTTGGCAACAGGTTAATTCCCTGTTCCGTAAAATTTTAGAATTACGAACCCGACAACAAGCCTCGGAAACGGACTGATCTCACGACGACAACCAACGCAACGAAAACGGCAAAACGATTTACGAATTTTCTTATGGAACGTACGATCGCTCTATAGAGCTCGAGCTGCTCAGCAGCTAGCCGATGCCCTGTCAAAATATAGAGCTGACATAACAGCACTACAAGAAATCAGATGGACAGGGAATGGTGTTTTACAGAAGAAAGAATATGACGTATACTACAGTTGTCATACAAAACACCATGTGCTCGGGGTAGGCTTCCTATTCAGCGAAAAAATGAAGTCTACCATCATCGGCTTTAACGCTATAAGCGAAAGGCTATGCACCCTTCGCGTGAGAGGCAAATTTACGAACATTAGCCTCATTAACGTTCACGGACCTACGGAGGAGTCCTCAGACGAAGAAAAAGAGACTTACTACGAACAAGTCGAGAGGACCCTCAATGCCTGTCCAAGGTATGACGTAAAAATCATCCTTGGGGATTTGAACGCAAAAATAGGTCGGGAGCCGGTATTCAGGCATTACGCAGGCACCCATAGTTTGCATGAGAACACTAATGACAATGGACTTCGAGTCTTAGAATTGGCAGCATCGAAAAACATGGTCGTTGCGAGTACCAGGTTCCCGCGAAAAGATATCTACAAAGCCACCTGGGTATCACCTGATGGAGTCACTCGTAACCAAATAGACCACGTGTTGATAGACCGTCGCCACTACTCGAACTTGATGACGGTACGAACGTACCGAGGCGCCAATATCGACTCGGATCACTATCTTGTTGGTATGGTCTTCCGAGGGCGGATTGCCTTGCGAAGACGTATTGCATCCGCCGATCAAGTTCGAATCAACACGGCTGCCCTGCGCAATGAAAATGCCAGTAACACCTTTGGTAATGCGTTAGGACTCGCCCTAGAATCGCTTGATTTAGGGAGAGTAAGTCCTGGGGCCAGTATGCTGGGCGTAGATGAGAAGTGGACACGCCTTAAGAATACTGTCATTAGTACTGCCAACTCCATCTTAGGCAGCAGTCGTAGAAATCGGAACGACTGGTTTGATGATGAATGCAAGCTAGCGACTGAACGTAAGAATGTTGCGTACCGAGCAATGCAGCAATCTCATAGAACGCGGGCACGCGAAGAAGAATATAAAGAGCTCAGAAGAATAGAAAAACGGCTTCACAGACAGAAAAAATCAGCCTGGGAGAAGAACTTAATCTGTGAAATAGAAAAAAGCCGAGAGCGAGGTCCGCACCAGGCGCGGAAGTTCTACCAATCCATCCGAAACATGACGCAGTACACACCACGCTGCACATACTGCAAGGACGGAGAGGGAAATCTGATCACCGATCCACAAAGCATACTGGAGCGATGGGAAGTGTACTTTAATGAATTGCTAAATGGTCAACTCACTGCAGAAGTGGAGGCTCCACTGCTTCAAGACGAATACCCTATGTTGCCGTCACCAAGCATAGAAGAGGTTGAGAAGGCTATAGACCGGCTAAAGAAAAACAAAGCCGCGGGAGCTGATGGTATACCAGCCGAATTATTTCAACACGGTGGGCCAGCTCTACGTCAGGCAATTCATGATATTATAGTGCACGTGTGGGAGCGTGAAGAAATGCCAGAAGACTGGCGAAAAGGTATAATATGCCCCATACATAAGAAAGGAGATGTCACAACGTGCAGCAACTATAGAGGTATCACGTTGTTGAGTACCGCCTATAAGATACTCTCCTCTATCCTACAAGACCGGATAACCCCATACGCTAAAACCATCATCGGACAATATCAGTGTGGTTTCATTCCAGGCAAATCAACAACTGATCAGATCTTTACCCTTAGGCAGGCGATGGAAAAATGTCTAGAATTTAACATCCCAACATACCACCTGTTTATAGACTTTAAGGCCGCCTATGATAGCATAGCCAGGGTAGAACTTTACAAAGCCATGAGAGAATTCAGCATCCCAAATAAATTGACACGACTATGTAGGTTGACCATGACCAACGTAACAAGCCAAGTAAAAATAGCCGGATTGCTATCCAGACCAATCAACATCTTTAATGGACTCCGACAAGGGGATGGTTTGGCCTGCCTCCTCTTCAACCTGGCGTTGGAGAAAGCAATCCGTGACTCTGGCACGGCAACAAGAGGGACCATCGTCAACAGGTCCAGCCAGATACTGGCTTACGCAGACGACATCGACATCATCGGAAGAACCGAGCAAGCTGTACACGATTCCTTCATCCAGATCGAGCAGGCGGCACAAAATCTGGGGCTGCACATTAGTGAAGGTAAAACAAAGTACATGGTGGCGTCGAATGCGAGAGGAACAGTTGGTCAAACAATCAAGGTAGCGGAGCACGAATTTGAAGTGGTGCAATCTTTTAAATACCTTGGGTCAATAGTAGCAGCCGATAACAATATAGAAGAAGAAATACGCGGGCGGCTTCTCAAATCCAACAGAGCCTACTACAGTCTGTCAAAGCTCTTCAAATCCAGAAATCTCACCATAACTTCAAAACTACTGCTGTACAGGACCATGGTTCTGCCAGTACTCACATATGGATCCGAGACTTGGGTGCTTAGCAAAAGGCACTCTGACCTCTTAGCCGCGTTCGAGAGAAAAGTCTTAAGGAGAATTGTTGGCCCCATATGTGAGGAAGGACGATTCCGGAGACGGTACAATCATGAATTGTACGCAATCTACCTTGAAGCAGATATAGTGACAAAAATTAGGCTCGGTAGACTTCGGTGGGCAGGGCACCTAGCTCGCATGAGCGAAGAGGAACCTGCTCGGAAAGTTCTTTGTGGTACATTCTATGGCAGACGACAGCGTGGTAGACCATGCTTGCGCTGGAGAGATGGCGTAGACCAGGACGCCCGGAGCCTTGGGGTGCGCAACTGGATGGCGTCGGCTCGAGACCGGGATAGGTGGAGAGACTTGTTGAAGGAGGTCAGGACCGGACCCCGGTTGTCGAGCCGATGATGATGATGATGATGAATTGAATTATATAAACTATAAATTACCTACATATATATATCTTCAATTATATGAATTGTACCTAAAATTAAAATGTTGAATTAATAACACTATTGTGAATTATAAAAAATGGTATAGATTTTAAATTACGCGCCTATCGCCCATATTATGAAAATCAAATGTGAAGAAGAAAAGGAAGAAGAAGAAAAATGAAATAAAAATTATTATTACATACCGATAAACCGCATAAAACTCACGCCTTTTCTTTCGAGTCGAATTTCTCTAAAAAGTTTCTTTTTCTTTTAAACTAAAAAAGTCCAATTTAATTTAAAGCTCTAAAAATCAGAGCTACTTCGTAAAAAACCTTACGATTTTTCATGGCGCTCGAGCAGGCACATTAATTAAATTTTAACCATTCGCGAAATTTATAACATCTGTATACA
This sequence comes from Baccha elongata, assembly GCA_951217065.1. NCBI lineage: Eukaryota > Metazoa > Arthropoda > Insecta > Diptera > Syrphidae > Baccha > Baccha elongata. The sequence goes on from OX578274.1 coordinate 85,129,471, forward strand.
TATGTGAACGCTTCGCGCTTAAGTCTTATTTAAAGACATTCAATCAAATCGGTATTTGAATCATTAATCGTGCGTCAGTGCATTTAAATAAAAAGACATATATATCATCGAAGTTAAAAACATAATCGAATTACCTACCCAGGAAACAATCGTCCGGAGACATTACAGCCGAAGCGCTAGAGCTCCATTTTTAATTTTACTAACACCGACCGGCATACTAAATGCACGAAAATTGCATTTGCGAAGATTGCAAAAGGGAAGTGGCTTCCAGAGAAAGCGATACGTCAAAAAAGGTATTTACAAAAATTGAAAGTGTATAAAATTAAGCAGAATTTTAATTGTAGAAAATTTTATTGCTTTGAATCAATTTTAAATTGCAAGATTTATTGCTCTTTCCAAATTAAATATTTACTGCACCCACTTTCAATTTTTGTCACTTTTGAATTAAAATTCTATACTGTATTAGTGAATAAAAACAAAAAAAAACAACTCGGGACACCATGTAAGATAATGAATAATGCACATGTTATTAAATTGTATATTCATTTATTAGTACTATGTATATCAATACTAATGCTTCGGGAGCTATCGAGCGACATGATATGAGAGTAAAGGTTGTTTAATATACTCGCACAGATGAATAAGCTTTAAGTAGCTGAACTACTTATATAACCTACATGCTGCGTCTCATCACCACCCATCAAACTTTACGTCCGTTGTATCTGCTCTCGTCAACAGAACTCATGCTATCTGTGACAGAGATCATCTCAAAGATGAATTAAAACACGTTGACACTATCCTTAAAAACAATGGATACAATTCTCATCAACGTTCTTGGAAACCAAAACCAAAACCCCCACAATTAATGAACGTGCGTATCTTCCGTAAAGAAAAGGAGTTTCTGAAGGTATCGGGAGAGTCTTGTCTAAATATGACATAAAAACTACTTTTAAGTCACCTGAAAAAATTCGGGAAATATTGCGATCTTCAAAAGATAAAATTCCCTTTCAGAACCCAGGTGTATACTCTGTACCTTGCAGTTGTTGTTCCTCTTATATTGGTGAAACAAAACGAGGAATAAAAGCGAGGCTAAACGAACATATAAAAGTCATACAAAATAAACAAGTAACAAAATTCGCGATTTGTGAACATCTGGCATACAATGATGACCATTTCATTAGATTTGACATAGCCAAATCAATTGTTCACACGGAATGGCCAGTTAGGTTTAAAACACGGTGAGCATTCTGGTTTCTTAAAAATAAGCGAAATGTTTAATTTGCCGGAAAACTTCTTTCAAAGTTGTTTACATAAAAATGATAGAAATGACATTGACAAGACGATGACATGTGTCACTGTGGACCTTGTGGAAGGTATTGGAACGTGTTCCGAAATAATGGCAAGTTGCTCCCAATAGCGCAGGGGTGTTATAGAGCGTAACAAAAAAATAAACTTAAATAAAATGAAAATGAAATTATATATTCTAAACATAATGGGGCATATTCATAGACACTGTCTAAGTTGTTTTTAAGAAAAACTCGAGTTTATCCTAAATTACATTGCTTAAACCAAGGCTAAGCAAAACTGTAGTTTAAAAACATTTATGAATATGCCCCAATATCGTCGCATACAATGTAGGAGGACTAAAAAATAAGCTTTTGATTCCTATGTTTTTTATTAAATTGTTAAACTTTGATCTTATTCTACTATTTGAAACGCATCTTATAAAGGAGGACTGCAATGCATATGAAAAATATTTTCCAATGTTTAGTTGCCATTTTATTCCAGCTAAAAAGACAGCAAATAAAGGCAGAGCAAGTGGAGGAGTTCTTGTGGCTGTTAAAAAAAATATTTTTGATTTATGCGAGCTGAAAATAATTGATGACAAAATTATAATTATTGAATTAAACATCAAGAAAATGAGCTTTTTTATCGTTCCAGTCTATTTAAATTGTAACAATTGGCAAAATGACTTTGAATGTTTATACGATGTCTTATGCAACCTAAATACACATAATGTAATGATTATTGGAGATCTGAATGCGAGAACAGCAGATAAAGAGTCAGCATTTAAATTTAACACTCAAATGTTCAAAAGACACTAAAATAAATGTAGAAGGAAAAAAGGTTATTGATATGTGCAATGATTTTGGACTCGGTATACTGAATGGATTTACAGATGGTGACGCAAAACGGAGAATTTACTTTCATAGGAAAGCAAGGAAGTTCAACAATTGATCTGTGTCTTGTTGGTGGTGAATGGATTTCCATTACCACCCAAGTAACATCGTTGGAGCTGCAAGTACTTAAAAAGTTTTTAAACAGCTCTAAAAAAGTTAATCTCAAGGCTTCTGTTCTATTTCGAAAACCTTTGCAGCTGTTGGCGTTTTTTTCTAAAAGACCGTCTCTATATTGAAGTTCGACAACAACTTGCAGCTCTATTATCTTATAAAGCATTTGGCTCTAAAAATATGCTCCTTAACTACGTTTAAAATGACACTATAAAAGCATTTACGCACTCAACGTCGTTGTGCTGTAGAGAAGCTTCTAAATAGCAAATAGAGTTCTTATAGAGGCTCAATGGAACTGTTTGTTTTTGAAAAACCGTCAGCTGTTTAACACACTCTCGCATTGTTTGAAACCAATGTTTGAAAATTCAACTTTTGAATAATTAAATTAATATTAATATTGTTTGTGTTTTATGTACATAGAGTTCTTCTGGCGATATTAGTCTAAGCGCTTATTGGTTCATAAGAAATTAAATAGTTTTTGGTTGAAATTTCAATAAAATTTGCATTGTTTATGTTTTCTTGGCGGTTTTGCTTCTAAAAAGTTCTTTTACAGCTCTAATAAATCTGTTAACTGACAGCTGAATGCCTGCTTTGTCTATGTATTGTATGTGCCTTTTCTATGTAGGTACTTTTATAGAGTTGGTTTAAAACACAACAGCTCTACAGTGATGTAATTATAGTTCTTAATCGAGTTTCTAGTTTTATAATAACACAATCCACCTCTACTTAAGGTCTATTTGCTCTTATTAAGATGTTTAAGAGTTCTACAAAGCATGTTGTATGTTTTTTGTTTTTAATAAATTTTTTCTCATAAGAATTGAAAGTGTGGGTACATTTTTACAGGGTGTAGGTACCTACATTTGAAAGAAACGAATATTTGTTTTTTTAATAAAAAAGTTTAATAAAAGTTTCTTACACATTTGATCAATAACAGCATATTATTTAAATTACTACTTTCTTAAATATTAAATGCTGGATAAGTAAAACTGAGAACTAATAGGTTGCATGCGAGCAAAATATACAAACAAAGGATTGCGAAGAATTCGAATAGGTAAATAAACTTGGTTCGAATGGAAAAACATCAGAAAATGTCCTAAACGTGGGAAAGTTTGGTTACCCAGAAACTTTAAATGCTATTTTGTGTTAAACAATAAACTTAAGGAAAGACGTATACCCTTATATAGGATGTGCAGTTCAGTGCACATACGCAAATACGCACATACGCATACGCAAATACGCACATACCCACATCCGCACAGGCACAACGACAGACGGCATGACGACACCTTCTTTTTTAGGCTTTTCTGTCATCGTAATGTCATGGTTTGATTAAAACATGGAAATCTGTGTTTACGCAAAACTTATGCTTGCCCTTAGGACGTCCCTTGCCATTTGTTTTACCGTATGTAGTTTTTGTTCTTTTTTCTAACACATTATAACCAGTTTCGTGTTATTCAGCTGCCTTCTATACAAGTTAAACTACATTTGGGGTTCTTCAGACAAGAGCGGTACATGTCGTTTTTTGTTGTTCATAGCGTAGAAAAGAGCTTTGCCACGCTAAGCGAATCAAGTCTTTTATACATGTGTTTTATATTATGTTCCTGTCCGTTTGTTACAAATCGGGCGTTAATATTCTTCACAAGTATTCACGAATATGAATACTTCAACTTGCAAAAAAAAAGGAAACGTTCTAATTTTTTATTACCGTGTTTCTACTAGTGACACCCTGTGCTTTATTATTGAGCTGTCATTGATGTCATCAAACAGCTCTAGTGCAACAAAAGACAAGTCTTTTGGCGATAAAAGAGCTCCAAAAAGTATTATTTTTTTTCAACAAAAAATGGCGACAAAACTGAATGAAACAATAAAAACAACAATTTTTTTTCTTCTTTTTACTTTTATTTAATTTATTCAAAACAATAAGAAGATGTTTTCATTGTCACTTTTTTATTTAGAATTTATGAATTTTTTTCCAAATGATTTCTCGTTTATTTTTCGTAATTTGTAATTATTTTTATATTATTTTATTTCCAAAAAGTAAACATTTTGAAGGCGCGTTGTACTTTTGCTTAGTACTTTACAAACATTTGTGGAAAAATCAAAACCGCACTGAGAAATCACTTTGAAAAAACCTGTATTGCCATTTTATTAATATCTAATTCACTTAATTTCGTAATTTGAAATCGATTTAATAGATGGTAAATTTTATCACAAACACAAATAACTTTTTTTCACAGACGATGATAATTTATCTATCTTTGTTTATACATATACTAACGCAAAATATTTATTACACTGTAAACTTCTATTCACGACGCGACATACCACGAATGATGAAAAGGAGTAGGTAAACAACTGTCAAATATGCATATGGCTTTAAATAAGCAAGACACCGGCTTCAGAAGCACTTCTAGAGCTGACATTAAAGCATACAGACAGTAAAACTGCTTTTCTAGAGTTGATAAGGAGCAAAATAGTGCTCTCAAACTCACAAAATTGACTCCAAATAAGTCGTACAGTGGCTCTAGAAGCGTATATAGAGTTAATTGTGAAACATGTAGCTACGAAAAATAGCTTTTCAAGCGCTGTTAGAACTTACAACGAGCTTTAAATGTTACTTGGGCAAGGATTTAAAGGTTGGTGATGCTGTCTTTTCGGATCATGTGCCGGTCGAACTGAGTATAGAAATAGAATGTGCAAATGAAAATACCAAATATACATCGGTCGAAAATTCGAACGTCATGCGGTGGAAAACGAGGCTGGAAGACGTATACAAAACCAAAATGGATGCACTGTTGCAAAATAAATTAATGAATTGCAGAGCAAGTTATGTGCCACTGTTAGAACTGCAAAACATTCTAAGAGAAGCGGCAAGCGTTATGAAGACAACATGCGTTTTAAAAAAAAAGTCAGATTGGTATGATCAGTCTTGTGAAAACCTTAGAAAAAAGGCATTTGCATTCCTTAATTTTTTTAGAAAATACAACATCGAATCAATGCGAAAAGAATATGTTAACACCACAAAAGAATTTAAAAAGTTGTGCAGGGAAAAAAAGAAAACGTACGAAGACAACTTGGCAAAACAGTTAAGCCTCTGCAAGGACACCACAGAGTTTTGGAAACTAACCAGACAAATAAACGGCAACAAAGGAGAAAATAAAGCTATGAATATATCACTGGAGGACTTGAGAATTGATTTTTCAGGATTACTGAATATTTCGTCAGAACAATGGTTGTGGAGTTATGCTGCACCACACGCTGAAAGTGATATCCTTGATGCGCAGATAACAACTTTGGAAGTTGAAATAGTGCTAGACTCTCTCAAAGATGGCAAGGCAGCCGGCACAGATGGAATTCCTTCAGAGTTTTTCAAATATTCTTCAACCGAATCTAAGCAAAATCTCACACAAGCACTAAACACTATCTTCAATTTTGGTGTGCAGCCCGATTTCTTTGATGAAGCTATTATATGGCCAATATTCAAAAAAGGTGATCCAAATGACCCAACGAACTACAGGGGAATACCATTCCTAAATGCCGCTTTGAAGATTTACACTTCTGTTCTGAACAAAAGGCTTTGTAACTGGGTTGATCAAAACAAGAAGCTGAGTGAGTACCAGTCAGGATTTCGGAAAGGATATTCTACAGCCGATAACATTTTCATGCTTGGATGTCTAATACGAGGTAAACTAAATCGTAATGCAAAACTTTACACCTTCTTTGTTGACTTCAAGGCTGCGTTTGATACAGTTGACAGAAAAACCATGTTCTATAAACTTTATAACTTAGGTGTATCATCGAAGTTTATTAAAGCACTGCAAAAACTTTACAATCAAACGACGGCTAGCGTTCAGAATGGATGTGGTAAATCAAAAGAAATTCTGATAAATCGAGGACTGCGTCAAGGCTGTAATCTAAGTCCATTGTTATTTGCACTTTTTCTTGATGACATTGTTGATTGGCTTCCTTGTGGAGTAGAATTTGAACATCGCAAAATAAAAGTTATAATGTACGCCGATGACATTGTTATTTTGGCGGAGTCTTCAGCGTCCCTCCAACTGATGATAAATAGGCTGTGCGAATACTGTAAAAAATGGGGACTGGAAGTAAATGCAGCGAAGTCGAAGATAATGGTTTTTCAAAACGGCGCAGGTCGAATCGCAAAAGGAGACAACTGGAAATATGATGGAGTTGGATTAGAAGTAGTTAAAGAATATGTCTACCTAGGAGTGACGCTTACGTTTAATTTAAATATGGACAAACACCTCAAAGTCAAAGCTGATGTTGCTAGAACAGCTATTTGCTGCAGCTGGAACAAAATTTTCAATAATAAATACATTTCAATAAATGCAAAATACGAGGTGTTTAACGCAACAGCAAAAGCTATTCTTTTTTATGGAGCACAGAGTTGGGGTTATTATTTATTTAGTTTCGTTAAATTCTAACGGTAGATAAACATTGTTTATAAAACTTATAACTAAAAACTTAAATTTAATGAACATTATTAATAATTTTGATTAAAAAATATTGTTTTTACAGTATTTGATTTAACATTGTCATTGCTAGAGTTAATGAGATTATAATTATTATTAAAAATTTTAATTAAAAGATTCAATGGGCTATTAGCGCCATAGTTTGATCTACTGTAAATGTTGCAAATTGGCAACTGCCTTCTCAAACTATATCGATTAGCATTGAATTTAAATCGACTGAGGATCGACGGAGCTAAAATTGATCCATTAATTATACCGACTATAAAACAAAATTGTATATACGCTCTGTGGCTCGATAGAGATGGAAGATTTATTAGTTGAAGTCTTTGAGCGTAAGGAGGCAAAATGATTCTATCCGACCATGGAAAGAAACGTAAACAAAATCTCATAAATCTTCTTTGAACGGACTCCAATCTATTTATGTGAACCGTATAATATGGTGCCCATACAATACAACCATATTCTAAAATTGATCTTACAAATGAGACATAAAGAGTTTTAAGAACATAGGGATCACGGAACTCACGAGAAAAACGTTTAATAAACCCAAGAGTCATGTTTGCTTTTTTAATAATATGGTCAAAGTGGTCAGTAAAAGTTAGTTTTGAGTCCAACACTATCCCAAGATCAGTAAAACTAGACACATTACAAAGTGGTAACGAATTCAACACATAATCATAAACCAGCACATTTTTTTGCGTGTAAAACACATTGTTTTACACTTGTCAACATTTAAAATTAAACTATTAATATTGCACCATTCCCTAAATCTATGTAGATCTTCTTGTAAAAGTTTGCAGTCTCCAATAGAGGTTATTTTTCGAAAGATTTTCACGACATCAGCATAAATAAGACACATAGAATTAACTAAAACGGACGGAAGATCATTAATAAATAACACAAATAATAAAGGACCAAGATGGCTACCCTGAGGTACACCTGAGTTAACAGTGAAACATTTAGAACGTTCACCTCTGAAAACAACACTGTATAATCTATCTTGAAGATAGGACGATAACCACAAAACAAATCTGTCGTTTAGACCAATAGTTCTTAGTTTCTCTAAAAGTATATGATGACTTAGTTTGTCAAATGCTTTACTAAAATCAGTGAAAATACAGTCAACTTGTTCTCTTTTTTCAAATACGTCAGTACAAAATGTCGTAAACTGCAACAAATTTGTTATTGCTGATTTTTTCTTAACGAAACCATGTTGGTTGTCACATAAAACAGAGGAAACATGAAAAGAAAGAGTATCACAAATAATAGATTCAAACATTTTAGGAATAACTGAAAGTTTTGCAATAGGTCTATAATTTAAAACTAAGCTCTTTTTACCTTTTTTGTGAGTAGGAATAAGGAATGCATATTTCCAAAGGTTGGGAAATTTGCAACTACGTAAGGACTGATTAAAAAGCAAAAACAACGGATATGACATATATATTGCACATTTTTTTAACATAACTGAGGGAAAGCCATCAGGACCTGGAATTAAACATTCATCTAACTTTTTAATTTTCTCTAAAATAGTTGCCTCTGAAATAGTAAAATCTATCGAATTAAGGTGTGAAAACTCATTAACTGTAAATATATTCGTTTCGGAAGAAGAGTCATCTTCGAATACGCATTGAAAGTACTCAGCAAACATATTGGCTATATTCTCTGGGTAATGGCTTTCTGAATTAATATAGCTCATGTTGGTTGGGTACCCATCAGATTTTCTTTCGCAATTGACAAATTTCCAGAATTTTTGTGGATTAGATTTAAGATCATTTTCAGTGTTAGATATAAAGTCTGAATAAAGAAAATTTTAGTAATTTATAAATTCATCTCTAAACTAATGTAATCATTTGGAGCTTCATCACTCCAGGATCGATTCAACTTCACCCAAGCCTTATTTCTTTTATTTTTAAGTGTTTTTATATGGAGATCGAACCATGTCGGAGTGTTACTAGTCGGTCTTATTGTACGTAAGGGAATAGTTTCCAAAAAGCAATCAAATAAAATTTTATAAAATCGAAAGACCATTTCATTTAAGTTGACGTTTAAAAATATGTCATCCCAGTTAATATCATTCAATAATAAGTAAAGTTCAGAAAAATTCAGAAAATTCAGAAAAGGTGTTCGGAAATACGAAATTGTGGAAAATTTGCTGCGATTCTTCCTCAGAAAAATATTTCATCTTCCTAATAGCACACCCAAGTATATGTATCATTTGGAAACTGGGATAGCGACACTCTTTGTATCCACACTGAAGCTGAGTGCCGACTATTTGGTACAGGTGATTAACATGGACCAAAACCGATTGCCAAATATAATGTTGCGAAGCGCCATACGCCGAAAAATTGGGTTCTACAAAGATTGGATAGATCTTGCTGCAAATTGTGGTATTATTTTGGAGTTGGATGCATCTAACGGTATTCAGGCGAGAAAAGTACTCTACGAGGTTATCCAATCCATTGATGAAAACCAGAGATACGAATTTATAGAGAAGGCGAGATCATCTACGGAAAGGAACATTTATGCAAAGCTTAATTATAATCTCAATGAACAAAATTACCTCAATCAAGATTTTTAAAGGAAAAACATTAGTGCTATTTTTAAGCTGAGAGGTGAACTTCTTTCCCTAAATTGTATGCCGCACAGAAACGATTTACCTACTATTTGCACCCTATGCAATATGGGGGTGGATGAAAACATTAACCACTTCATCGGAGTATGTCCAATATTGAAAGAGCTAAGGAGACTCTTCTTCAGAAAAAGTTTTCTCAACGAGATGGAAGTAATAAGTTACCTTAATGGAAAAGATTGGTTGCCGATCCAAAAGTATACTACCGAAGCGATGTCCTATAGAAGAAGAATCATCGATGAAAACTTTTGAGTTAAATTTTTAATTTTTGTTTTAGCTAAACTGAAAGCCCTTTTTTTCTTTTCTTGTTTTTCTTTTGTTGTTTTTTCATAATCCTAAAGTCATTTAATTTTTCGTTTTTCCCAAACTAAAAGCTGATTTTTTTTTTCAACTAAACTAAAAGTCACACTGTTCTTGATATGAATTTGTTTGAATGAATTAAAAGTAAATTATGTTGCACTAAATGTACCAAGTACTTATAGTAATTTTTAGTTTTTTTTTTTAAATTTTGAGTTTGAAAATTAATTTTTTTAAAACTGTTCACTTAAACAACTTTATTTAAAAATTAAATAAAAGAGTAGTTTTCTGGATTTCCAAAAAAACATAACAAGGCTTTGTATCATTCACCGTTGTTTTTAAATAATTTTTTTTCTGATTGAAGTCAATGTTTTAGAAAATTGCCCCTCCCGCCTAAACGGGGGAAAATAGACCCCCCTCCTTTACGATTTTTTTCTTGTCTTAACTCCACATACACGCTCTAGCTTTTTGGTGCATCTTATACCAATCACCCTGTATAACTGTAAAACAGCAAAAATACTCTTGCGGTACACTTTCATCCCCCGCCACTTATGCAAAACTCAAACGAGGTGCAAAATTTAGGATATTGGACAACAAATGAAGACATTAAAGCAATAAAAGCTTTTTTAGTAATTATTTCCAATTTGATTTGTTTTTATTTTATATTCCTACTTTCCTACACTACAATGCTTTTTGTTAATTAAACTCTGCTGCCCCTATTGGATTGGGATATTGGGAATTATATGTGTATGTCTATCACACATAACATACCTCTTCCCCTGATGAATGGGTTGCATTGTTGCACAATTTTACAAACCAACAACCTGGTGTGTATCATTAGGAGAGAAACCCCCGGATGTAAAAAGGTGCTATGTGTTTATCTGACATCTGTCCTTTGCAAAGAAAAATGGTCAAGAGGCACCACACAGCTTGTTTTTGTCGGTACAAAGGAGTGATCTCAAAAAATGATTCTGTTTTCTTATTTTTTTTTTTTTGTTCTTATTAATTATTTATTAATAAATTCTGCGTCATGAAGGCACTTAAGTTGAAGCGATGATGTGAAACTTCAAAAGCCGGAATGAAATAATCTTATCTTGTTTCTTTTAATAGAACACCAACGGCCGGGCGAATTGTTGTTGTCGGTTGTCCAGGCGCGGTCACAGCCAATGACTTTGGAGAGGGGGTCATAGTCATATCAACAATGCTTATTGTAAAAAAATAGTGACGGTGCAAATTCAGGTATATCCAAGGAATGCAAAAACTCTGTCGACTGCATAGAATAATAAGTAAATAGAACATCAACTCAGGAGGCTCCACCCACTTTTACCTACAAACTTTCAAATCGGCAGTATTCAACTTCTGTGTGCGTGCGCCCTTGCATTTCAAATGGGACTGTCAAGTTTGGCCTACCACTACATTCATGAAATACTGCCGATTGGTGAAAAAGTAAAAAGGCTCCATTTTAAGTTGAATTTTTCAAATAAAATTTTCAAAATAATCCGTTGGCATCCGTTGGAGCGGGAAATAAACTCGAAATAAAAATTTTTCTTCTTAAAATCATTTTTCTAACTACGATTTTAATAAGAAATGATGTAAAACATCACGAAATTGTTTTTGAACTTATTTTAGATGTTTATTTATCTAACTACAAATCAAAATAAAAATTAGCACATAGTGTGAACGCACCATCGCAAGTGTTTCACCACAAGTCACCCCCTTAAGTCTTTTTTTTTTACTGTGGGCAGTTAAGAATCTGTCAAATAATAACAGACATTTAAATACAGTCATTTAAAATTCAGTGCGAATTTGTGATCTCAAATTGATTCAATTTTGTGTGTAATTTTGAATAAAAAACTATTTGCATTATAAAACAAAAATCAAGGTAAGTTTTTAAATAACAAGCGGACTTTTATTTTCCCAGAAATCGCGATATTCTCCGAAAATATGTCATTCTTTTTTTCTGTTTTGTGTACATACATAAATATGTAAAATACTTTTTCTTGAAATTTCTAGATGCCTGAACAAGAATGCGAGACTTTTGCTTTCCAAGCTGAAATTGCACAGCTTATGTCCCTGATCATTAACACGTTCTATTCGAACAAGGAAATCTTCCTTAGAGAAGATTCCAACAGAACAAAGTTCTTAAAGTCATTCGCAAAAATTTGGTCAAGAAGTGCATGGAGCTGTTTGAGGAGTTGAGCGAGGACAAGGAGAATTACAAGAAGTTCTATGATCAATTTAGCAAGAATCACAGGAGAACCAGAAACACGTTTATTTCATCACTGGAGAGTCCAAGGATCAAGTAAGCAATTCTGCTTTTGTAGAGCGTGTCAAGAAACGAGGCTTTGAAGTTGTTTACATGACTGAACCAATCGATGAGTATGTGATTCAACATCTCAAGGAATACAAAGGAAAGCAGTTGGTGTCCGTGACTAAAGAAGGTTTGGAACTGCCTGAAGACGAAGAGGAAAAAAAGAAACGTGAAGAAGATAAAGCAAAGTTTGAAAACCTTTGCAAGGTCATGAAGTCCATTCTAGACAACAAAGTTGAGAAAGTCGTCGTTTCCAATCGTTTGGTTGAGTCTCCTTGCTGTATTGTTACATTCCAATTCGGTTGGTCCGCGAACATGGTCCGCGAACATGGAAGGCGATGTCGAGTGTGCCGGCGATGCTCCACCACTAGTCAATGACGTCGAAGATGCTTCTCATATGGAAAATATTACGAATTTCCATAATCACAACAAAACATAAATGTCAAGCACCCAAGTCAGATATAGATCCTAAGATATCATATCCAAACCTGATCCTGATTCCTTATCAATCTGCAAAAATAATGTTGTGTAAAAATGTGAGGGAATCACGCTATTGCCAAACTATAAAGTAGAAAAAAACTGTTGTTACACTCGTAAAGGAATGTTTGGTAGCAATTTAAGAACTTAAAGTTAAGTCATGTCATTTATTAATATAGAAGCATTATAAAATAAAAATAAATAAGAAAACAACAAATTTAGTCCACGTCCAGTTTACTAAACAAACTGTACAAGTATGAAAATTTAGGTACCCACTCGCGTATATAATCAGCAATACGTTTATACTTTACGCCAAAGTTGGTCTTATCCTCTCGCAGCTAACAAGAGGGTGTCACGTTGCATCGCCTTCCAGATGAACAAACATCCCTTCATAAGAAAATATTAAAAACCACCATTTCCCTGGCACGTATCCTTTCTTTTTTTATGGTTTATACTAATTTACAGAAAATTTTCTCTTCACACCCATTTTCCGTGTAGTGTTGTAAAATAACAAAGAAAACTTTTTGCGTTAAGCTCAGCCTTCGCCTGTGCCATACCTCTCTTTAGACCTTGGTCGTCAAAGCGTTAAACACTCACGTACGCAGAGAGTTTTTTCTATTTTTTTTTTTTAATATAAGAAAAGGATAACAAAAACGCAAGAAACATATACATAGCACCCATTTCGATTAAGTGAGGTAGAAGGCAAGCTTTCCAAAATAGTCGACTGAAGCCTTAAAAAAGGGTTAAGACATTAAGTTTTGGGATGTAAGCGCCTACATTTTTCTTTCAATTTTTTCTTGTGCCTTTCAAGGATGGATAGCCTAGTTTTTCGTTTTCACGCGAGACTTTCCTGATCTTGAAGCTTTAGGACTCTGGTGTTGAGTTATTGCTTGCCCCATCGAGCATCCATAATAAATGGAGCACCACCGAACCTACCGGATGGGAAAAGACCTTCGATTTAGTTAGAAGTTTTCTTTTTTTATTTTTCGTAATTTTTTGCCTCCTGACTTGGTTTTCTTATTTAGCATATACAAAAAAATTGTGAATATAGTTTTGTGAAGGATAAAAGGAATATGACGACGACGAGAATAGAAAGTGTAATTTGTGAACGAGAGGAAATTGCAATATTATTTTTTGTCATGCCTTTTTCGTTGTCCTGAGCTTTAGATTTGTATAGTCTGGCCAGGAAATAGAAATCCATTCGCAAAAGGATATTTATTGTTTTTTTTTTCTTTTCATCTAGAAAAATTGTCTATTTTTTTAGATCCACCAGCCATGAATCAATGGTTGTGATAGGATGTTTGGCAAAGAGGCAACGATGGTCGATGAGGCAAAGTGTAAATATTAATTGTTAACAAATATCAAGCCGTTCTATGGGACGAAACAATGAAATGTTTTTTATTTTCTTTTATTATTGGAAAGGTTCTTTTTATGCTGTTTTTTGTTTTCGGCTTTTGAACAAAGTTGATGCTTGAGGGAAATATCCTGAATCAGTACCTACCGGTCAGTTTGATTTTTAGAATTCGATTCAGAATTTGATGACTTTTTGTATTTGGTTTGATGATGGTTGAAAAGACAAGGGAAATGAAATTGAAGGCAAAAGAAACCAATTTTTTGTCATTGAATAAATTGATATAGTGTTGCGTGGCAAAAGGAGGTGAAGGAGTAGCAAGAGAGAGAGATAGCTATAGAAGAAGTAAAAGATAAGGTAATAGAAGGATGGGGCAGAAAAGGGTTAGGAATGTCTAGTTCAGGGACTTGGCCTGCTTGCGATGCTCAGCTAAGCTCGCCGGACGGGATGGGATCTTGTCCCCGAAACTAAACCTCACCAGCAACAACACACATATCAGGCCGTAAGAAAAATTAATTTCAATAAAACAGACATCAGACAGACTTTACCACACCTAGAGGGCACTGCTGATGAAATGCAGCTGGCCATAACCCACCCAACCTGGAAATTCGTCAGCCATATTTGAATTTCCCCACTTCGAATTCTAGTTCTCTAGGTCACACAAATTCACCAGCGTCAGATACTTCACCATGCACCCCTGGAAAGAAATTTCCTAAAAAAACTTGAAACAAAATAATACAACACGCAACTGTCATTACTAGGGCTATTAGGTATTTTATTTCCGGTGCTAATGTACAGACAATGTTTCAGCTATTTTGTTATAAAAAAACTCGACTGTAATAAATTTAGCAATCATATACATTAAATAGAAATAAGAACAACACAAAAAGTGATTAAAAAGGTAATAAGTAGTGTTCCCGTAATATCCAAAACAAAACAACATTGTACCCAATCTGGCACTATTACCCTATAAATTCACAAAAAAAATCCCTGTTCCTACCTAAATAGAGCTCCTTTTAGGTACACTAGAGGACAAAGAAAACAAAAAAAAACGTACATGAGCCTGACTAAAACGGAAACCTAAATATCACTTACATACTCAAAACTATTATAGTTTATATATATAAACAGGAACTAAGATAATACAAAAATAAGAAAAGTTATGCTTACGTCTCTATAAACCAAAAAAAATTACACATCTACGATAGGTCAGCTTCGACGCTGAAAAACAATTATACGTAATAAAATTATTATCTGCGAATGTAATTTTATGATTACACAATTACAGAAAAAAACCCTTACAACAACGCTTATCATACAAGGCACCTTGCCAACCAATTAAAAAAAATCCTTATTAAAATTTCCGTTGAAATAGGTGGAAAGTGAACGATAAAGTTAACGTTAAAAATAACATACTTAAGTTCATATTAAATAGATAACCAGATAATATAAATAGATACATATATATTAAGTGAACAAAGCAATAAGATTATTCTTTTTAGGGTTTCCTTTTTTTTTCAAAAAAAAAAAGTCACGTGTACTCCTCATTTAGGTATTAAATTAAAAGAAAACCTTGAAATTACTCTCGCTTATGAACCCATCTATGGAGTCCTGGGGTCTGGTGGAGTCGGTATCGTATCCCCAAAGGAACAATGCTTCATGGTGGCATTTTCCACTAGGTGTATTTACAGCCGGACTCAGGCATAGAGGTTCACAGAAAAAAAAACTTGGCGGCCATGTCCTCCGTTAAGCTATCCATGACCGCCAATTGAACCGCGGTCCATCTGGCCAAAAAGAAATCACGACTTTAGCGCTTTATCCTTACTTAATTTAACTTTTCTTTTTCCACACTCACCTTAAAACATTATTTAAGGCTATTAGAATTTAAACTCCCGCTGTCGTTTCGCACAGAAATTTTAGTTTGCCTCATTGTGCTATTATTAAAAACGAATTCATTAGCAAAAGAAACACTATTAGCAATTGAACTTTATATATATATATATATTTTTTAATAGTTTAGATACCTGATATAATGATCAGTAGGCAGTATCAACTAAAAACAACCTCGGACTTGCTCATTGCATATGAGTCGCAAAGTGACGTGCGACTCCGCTTAGGTTCGAGGACTTATTGAAAATTATTTCATCTGATCTCTAAATTTGTAAGTTTAATCGTACCATTTAACCGTTTTATTTTCTAGGCTCTCTCAATCTCAATCGGCTGATTCTACCACTATCCAGCTATTCACCGTTTTACCCAGGTATAAATGTATAAGCATACAAATCTGCCTTTGTGTTGTTTACATGGCTTATCTCGTTCGACCTGTCAAAACTTCCCGAAACTCGAATCCATACTTAGGGCTTGCTCACATTAATTGCGGAACCGACTCATGCCCCATTTACACGAGGATGCCAAGTAATGATTACTGTTTAGTTTATTATTGTTATTGATTACCTTTATTTATTCTTTGTTGTTCATTTATTTATATGATCCATATTATTATAAGTACTATAATTGTTATTATGAATTTTATTATCATTACTATAGTTGTTATATTTAATATTTTATCAAATATATTATTTTATAATTGCTATACATATTATCATAAGTATTAGTATTAAAAAATGTTATTATTATGTTATATTATTATAAGTCGTATATTATTATAGTTATTCTTTTTGTATTAATATTGTGTTAGTATTTCTATTATATTATCATATCATTACTTGGCATCTCATCAATAATTTATTACGGCCCCCAGAGGGTCGCGTTTAGACATGTGGGCTGAAGTTTCTTGCCACCAGGATTCAAACTCTAAGGCGGTGTATGTCTCTTTATTGTTTCGACCTATATTTTATCTGTCAACGAATGGCAATAATAATTATCATGGTTATTGTTGATGTTCAATTTGAATAGTCTAGAAAGGAAGTATTTATTATTTTTATTGTTCATTTCTTCAAAAAGACTGTTTTTATTTCTTAGCAGGCACCCATAACAAAATTCCTTACTTGCAGGATTTACTCCGAGCAAGGCAGGAAAAGGGTGACGGGAAAAACAGTGGTGAAGAACCCACGTTATACTAGCCGGGCAAACAAAAATTTGCATAATGTGCCTTCGCTGTATATGAAGATTTATTTTAATTTTCGTCTTTGAGCTCGCAATCCTTTAGTCTCAAAGAGCGTAGCCAACCTGTTTACTTGTTTTTCTCCAGTGTCTGGGTGAGTGCTTATTGAATTGCACCAGCAAAAGCAGAGTAAATATTCTTTCTCTTTGCATATCGCACGTATGGTTGATAAGGATAACCAGACAATCACAAAAAAAATCCCCCATTTGGACTGGTCCCTTAAGAAGGATGTTTGGGACCATGATGTTGGGACTATGAATGTGAATCAACTTCAAAAAATGAGAAAAACCATGATTCCTGATTTACTTATGGTAAGTAGATATTCTTTGGGCTAAATCTAATGTTTTAAATTGCTATTATCATTTTATTTTCCTTTTTATTTTTGTTACAGGAAGAATAGTCTATGAATAGAAAACCAAGCCATCAAACCACGGTCGAAACGCTAGTTGTTCCCAACTTTTGGCGGCGTGGTATCGGTGAAACTAGGATTACTGACATGAAATTAAATAAACCATACTTGCACCTCACCATTATTGCACATCAGATGGATATTTAAGAAGAATCATAACAAATGAATACCTACATGATGTAAAAGAAACGATCTTAGGCTATTATTTCCCGTAATTATTATATGCCTAGACACTTTGTTTTCCCAGATTAAGCAGGTAGCTAGTAGGTTTGCATGATTACAAAAAAAAACAATGCAGTCCAATGGGGGTTATCTTAGTTAAGTATGGATCAAGTTCGGTAAGTTTTATGAACCACTTTTTATTCAGATTGAGTTCTTAGCCGCGTAATAAAAACCATTAATAAATAAATTAAAACCCATAATTACAAAAAAAAAACTTAGGCATTTAACTATTTCTGTTAGGTACTTTTGGAAAGAAAATAGGTGTACGGAAAATATGGAGTGTCTTTTTGCAGTGGAGTTCCCGCTTATTCTTTAGTCAAACACAAAGATACCAATCAAAATATGCACAAGTTTAGGTACATGTTGTAAATGTAGACCAAAAAATTTATTATTATGACGGAAGTAAATATAGTTTTATATGACCGGACCTAAGTTTTTTCTTTCTTTGGGTGTTAGGTGGTAAGTATAAACATATAAAATAGGAGAATAACTAAGACGTTACTATTGAAACCAAATATCACCGGGTAAGTAGCTATTTATAAACCATCGGTAAGTCATTACATTTACATAATGGGTTATCCCTTCAGTCTAAGCTGATTGGAATTTGGTTGAACCTGAACAGAGTGAACAAAGTTAACACCAACCAAGTATTAGGTACATTTCAACTTAAAGTGATTTACCGAAGAATTGAGGTTTATTTCAACACAAGTAACACTACCTTACTGAGTATTAACATTTGCTTTGGACAAGTGGTTTACGTACTTTTAATTCCGTATCATTAATTTAATGAAAATTTACGATTTTGAAGACTACAGTATAAAATTACAAAAATGAAGCAGAAAGTACTTTATTATAACCGCTTTAAGCAAAAAAACTTTTTTCGTCGTTAGCAGGTGATTTTGGTTGGATCAGGGAGTTGGTGGTAACGAAACGGCGTGTAAGTGACCCTATGACCTAGAAGATACGGCAGCTATGATAGGGTTTGAAAAACAGCGTTGAAGAGCTTTTGGATCAAGTGTGAAGTAAATGTGCTGAGGGTGACCAAATTATTCAAAAATTTTGGGAACAAAGGCCAACAAAATAATCAGCTTAGGAATATATAATTATTTAAACAAAATTTCGTTTTCTTTCACGTACCTACTTGGCCAAAAAAAAAATTAAATTATTTTAGAAATGTAATTTTAGAATACTTCAACTAGAAACAACACATATTTATAAACATGTATAAGAATAAGGTAAGATATTTGAAAAGACGAAATTTATAACTATGTATAAGGTTTTACACATAATCTAAGAACTTGTATACAAATACAACTATATACTTATTACAAAAAAATACTATTTCATAAAAAAAATACGTTTTTTCCATTAATTAATACAATACCTGTATGACAAACATAACATAATATAACTAAGCATAACCAGAAAAAATACGTATACTACTAAATTTGAAAAAAGTGGAATATGTAAATAGGTACCAATAAATGAATTTCTTTAAAGAGACTTGGATAAGTTTTATACAGATTACTTAAATATATGTATATATATATATTTTATTAATGTTTAGCAAACATATATTTAATTTTGGTAAATATTAATAGGCTGAATATGGTAAATAAGAAAAAAGACAACTAATATTTTAAAGATAATTGTTTTTTTTTTTTCAAAGATAGAGAAAGGAAAAATAAAAAGTCAAAATTTTTTGACGTTTTAATTAGATATCTTCTAAACAGTAGTATAGCTAACTCTAAAAATTTAATTATTTATGAATAGATACTATCTACTATTTTGCAAAAAAATTTATAAAAAAAACTTTATCAGTTTATTTTTGTATAATAAACACAGGGTATGTTATATGGTAAAGTTAACTCCGGTGGGAATATCAATTGATTGTGACCTTAAAAAAAACTGTTTTTTTTTCTTGAACTATTAAGACTGCAGACAGACGATTTGAACCCTCTTGGTGTGACAAAATTGACATCAACGACGAAAGGATATGACAACGTTTTTCTCTCCGTTCCCGCAATTCTATAGTCTATATGAAAGACTTCGCTAGAAGACATGAAACGGTGAGAGAAACACACAGAAAAGAGAATGCTTAATCTAAAGGCGCTGGAGCCGTGCATCCATCACGACACATTGTCTAACATGGTCACTGCTTCCAGCTTCTTACAACTAAAAAGACCGGACTAAAGCAAAAAGTTTAAGAGAAAAGTGAAATTTAAAAAAGTAGTGAAAATTGTAAAGGTAGTGAAATGAAAGATAGAAAAAAAATAGTGAAAAGTGTGAACAGGACAAAGTTTAACGGAAATCGTTGTCAACTTCAAACTAATTCGTCGCAATACATCTAAGTACGTCTATGGACCTTCTTGATGCAGACTTACGAAGTTTGAAGTTGACAACAAGAACTGTTGGACTGCCAATACAAGTATTGACAAAAAACGGACTCCAAAATTGGATAAACTACAGTCGCTGTGAACTTGGAACAAATTCGTCGCAATACACCTAAGTTCGTCAGAGACCTTCTTGGTGCAGACTTACGAGTTTTCCAAGTTTACAGCGAGTGAAGTTTGGACGAAAGAACGAAAACAAGGACTACACAAACGTTGGGCGCCATTTGTTGCGTGGCAAAAGGAGGTGAAGGAGTAGCAAGAGAGAGAGATAGCTATAGAAGAAGTAAAAGATAAGGTAATAGAAGGATGGGGCAGAAAAGGGTTAGGAATGTCTAGTTCAGGGACTTGGCCTGCTTGCGATGCTCAGCTAAGCTCGCCGGACGGGATGGGATCTTGTCCCCGAAACTAAACCTCACCAGCAACAACACACATATCAGGCCGTAAGAAAAATTAATTTCAATAAAACAGACATCAGACAGACTTTACCACACCTAGAGGGCACTGCTGATGAAATGCAGCTGGCCATAACCCACCCAACCTGGAAATTCGTCAGCCATATTTGAATTTCCCCACTTCGAATTCTAGTTCTCTAGGTCACACAAATTCACCAGCGTCAGATACTTCACCATGCACCCCTGGAAAGAAATTTCCTAAAAAAACTTGAAACAAAATAATACAACACGCAACTGTCATTACTAGGGCTATTAGGTATTTTATTTCCGGTGCTAATGTACAGACAATGTTTCAGCTATTTTGTTATAAAAAAACTCGACTGTAATAAATTTAGCAATCATATACATTAAATAGAAATAAGAACAACACAAAAAGTGATTAAAAAGGTAATAAGTAGTGTTCCCGTAATATCCAAAACAAAACAACATTGTACCCAATCTGGCACTATTACCCTATAAATTCACAAAAAAAATCCCTGTTCCTACCTAAATAGAGCTCCTTTTAGGTACACTAGAGGACAAAGAAAACAAAAAAAAACGTACATGAGCCTGACTAAAACGGAAACCTAAATATCACTTACATACTCAAAACTATTATAGTTTATATATATAAACAGGAACTAAGATAATACAAAAATAAGAAAAGTTATGCTTACGTCTCTATAAACCAAAAAAAATTACACATCTACGATAGGTCAGCTTCGACGCTGAAAAACAATTATACGTAATAAAATTATTATCTGCGAATGTAATTTTATGATTACACAATTACAGAAAAAAACCCTTACAACAACGCTTATCATACAAGGCACCTTGCCAACCAATTAAAAAAAATCCTTATTAAAATTTCCGTTGAAATAGGTGGAAAGTGAACGATAAAGTTAACGTTAAAAATAACATACTTAAGTTCATATTAAATAGATAACCAGATAATATAAATAGATACATATATATTAAGTGAACAAAGCAATAAGATTATTCTTTTTAGGGTTTCCTTTTTTTTTCAAAAAAAAAAAGTCACGTGTACTCCTCATTTAGGTATTAAATTAAAAGAAAACCTTGAAATTACTCTCGCTTATGAACCCATCTATGGAGTCCTGGGGTCTGGTGGAGTCGGTATCGTATCCCCAAAGGAACAATGCTTCATGGTGGCATTTTCCACTAGGTGTATTTACAGCCGGACTCAGGCATAGAGGTTCACAGAAAAAAAAACTTGGCGGCCATGTCCTCCGTTAAGCTATCCATGACCGCCAATTGAACCGCGGTCCATCTGGCCAAAAAGAAATCACGACTTTAGCGCTTTATCCTTACTTAATTTAACTTTTCTTTTTCCACACTCACCTTAAAACATTATTTAAGGCTATTAGAATTTAAACTCCCGCTGTCGTTTCGCACAGAAATTTTAGTTTGCCTCATTGTGCTATTATTAAAAACGAATTCATTAGCAAAAGAAACACTATTAGCAATTGAACTTTATATATATATATATATTTTTTAATAGTTTAGATACCTGATATAATGATCAGTAGGCAGTATCAACTAAAAACAACCTCGGACTTGCTCATTGCATATGAGTCGCAAAGTGACGTGCGACTCCGCTTAGGTTCGAGGACTTATTGAAAATTATTTCATCTGATCTCTAAATTTGTAAGTTTAATCGTACCATTTAACCGTTTTATTTTCTAGGCTCTCTCAATCTCAATCGGCTGATTCTACCACTATCCAGCTATTCACCGTTTTACCCAGGTATAAATGTATAAGCATACAAATCTGCCTTTGTGTTGTTTACATGGCTTATCTCGTTCGACCTGTCAAAACTTCCCGAAACTCGAATCCATACTTAGGGCTTGCTCACATTAATTGCGGAACCGACTCATGCCCCATTTACACGAGGATGCCAAGTAATGATTACTGTTTAGTTTATTATTGTTATTGATTACCTTTATTTATTCTTTGTTGTTCATTTATTTATATGATCCATATTATTATAAGTACTATAATTGTTATTATGAATTTTATTATCATTACTATAGTTGTTATATTTAATATTTTATCAAATATATTATTTTATAATTGCTATACATATTATCATAAGTATTAGTATTAAAAAATGTTATTATTATGTTATATTATTATAAGTCGTATATTATTATAGTTATTCTTTTTGTATTAATATTGTGTTAGTATTTCTATTATATTATCATATCATTACTTGGCATCTCATCAATAATTTATTACGGCCCCCAGAGGGTCGCGTTTAGACATGTGGGCTGAAGTTTCTTGCCACCAGGATTCAAACTCTAAGGCGGTGTATGTCTCTTTATTGTTTCGACCTATATTTTATCTGTCAACGAATGGCAATAATAATTATCATGGTTATTGTTGATGTTCAATTTGAATAGTCTAGAAAGGAAGTATTTATTATTTTTATTGTTCATTTCTTCAAAAAGACTGTTTTTATTTCTTAGCAGGCACCCATAACAATAGCATTGTTTCGTAATGAAGGGATATTGAAGCCACGGGCTAGGATATATTTTTTTTTAGACAACTGTAACAAATGAAACGAAAATGTTGGTTAGAAAGTTCAGAAATGGGTGGATATTGTCTCCATATTTCGTTGAAATTTCTTTTGATTGGGTTGATATGAATTTGCAATTTTAAAGGACATGAAATGACAGTTTTCGGCTTTTGATTCAGTATTTCCAAATATATATCAGTTTTATATGAAATTGTTGGTGTATTGGTAGTATCTAGAATGTGTCTGTTTTTTAATAGAATTTCATAAAAGACGTTTGTGTATATCCTCTGCTTTTGTTTGAAGACAATCTAGAAGGAAATAGATAAACAACAAAATATACTATAAAAGATTATGTCTTATTTGAACTCACCGTCAACTGAACTGAAATTCCAATGCGCTTGACTATTATAGTTTTAGTCGTGGGATTGCATTGCATACATATGGTCGTTCACATGTTTTTTTATAAGTTAGACAATATTATGACTGTAAAACTAACATGTTGCAACGAAACTTAGACACCTTTTCAGCTTTTCACTCACCAAATATTCTGTAATTAGTATTAAGCTTATGATCCGAGTTGAGCCTTTGGCCTCAATCAATATATCACTCTCGTCTCTCCAGTCAGTACCTTACCTACCAACTAATTTGGACTAGCCGCCAATAATTATAATTTTTTGTAATGACATTTTTTTATTAGATCTAACTTATGTTCTTCTGTGAACATGTTATTATGATGTTTTGAAAATCTTAAGTAGGTACTGCATTATTGATGAGAAACAACAATCAATTAAAAGAACGATTGATTAAAGAGTTCGAATGTTTGAAAAATTGCCGATATTTGATTTTATTCTCCATTTTTTACTTGCGATTATAGGTATCTAAAGAAGAAACGAACTCATTTCTTCGATTATGGAATCGGCGAAGCGTTTCATAAATTTGCACACTGAGGTTCTAGACACTCCAAAAAGTTCAGCTACGCGATAGTCATCTCCTGTTGCTAGAGTGTATATTGAAAGAGCTACTCTCTTCTGCAGATTAATTAGATTCTTTAATGGATTAATTATATTCTTGGATGTTACAATTTGACCCCATTAATTAGATCCTTTAATGGATTAATTAAATTCTTGGATGTTACAATTTGACCCCATTGGGTTAAATTGTAACATCCAATCTATCACAGATCCAGTGAAACGTTTTCTTAGTCATTCGAAATGTTTCCAACCATTGTTAGTTAGTGTAGCTTGGTACTACACCCTCCCAGAACCGAGAATCTGGTTCTTGAAGGAAAGAATTTGTGGCAGTAATAGGTAGTTGCATGAGGAACTCATTCTGAATACTCATCATTTGATGGAGATATTGATTCCGGTGTATCCGCTGTCGTTTATGAATTCTTTCAATATTTTGACGACGATTCCACAGAATGGTTCGCCGGAAAGACATAAGCTGTGATGCTAGGATGCTCACGATGCGTTCCCATTGATTTGTTGTTAAGTTGGGGAGTTGTGTTTTTGAGTTCGTAGAACTTATTGCATCTTAATCCGGTTTATTGCAGTCTAGTTCTGAAATGTAATATATTCATTTTATTGATTTAGAATTATATTTAATGAAGAACGTTTACCAATATCAGACATTTTATAGCAGTTTAACAATAGAAATAATCAAAAACAAAAGAATTTTTCTAAAAAGAAAATAAACAGGTTGTTTGAGATTGAGACCTGGCTATCATGTTTTTTTGGAACGTTTAAACATCAGCACCTTAAAAATGTTTTTGTTTTTGGGTTTGATTACATGCTGTTGCACTGCTACATCTGTAAATAATTATTAATTATCAATATTTAAGGTCTTATTTAACGTTTTTAGAAAAAATATTTTCGTTTACTTACGTAGAATGCGTACAATTTTTTTATAGTTTTTGTCATATTTCCTTTGACATAAGTCAAACAAACTCACCACTCACATGTATTCACAGATAGGAAAGCGTGGTGAAAATTTTTTTTTTACGGGAGGGGACGGACGAACTGGAAGTGGATGACCTGTGGTCGACTGTCTTGTCACTTTCACAACGATTTGTTCTTTGTACCACCTATCGGCTTGATCATCCATTAAAGTCAAGAGTGCATTATTCGTGTATCTACAACTTGCGCTCACAACATGTGTCATGAATTTTCCACCTACGTAAAGAAAATCCCATAAGAAAATGTAGGGAAGATTATATAATCAGATTTTTTTTTAAATTTTAAAGGATCTTTGTGTGAATAATTGTAGAAAATAATCAAGCAATTTTTGTGTTGTCGATATAAAAATAAAATCGAGCATCTTACAGTGAATGAAAGGAAAGTGCACATGTGCATGAACATTTCTTGTCTGCCTACGAATTGTGATTTTTTTTCTTGAATTATCCTTACTACTATATAAAGGAGTAATTTTGCAAGTATGTGTGTTCAGCTAATATGAAAAAGATTAGTGGGCTATAGGTCAAAAGACCGTTCTTAGATTCTTTGCGACGTTTCGAACATGTATAATTATGTTCATCATCAGGCAACAATTATTAAGGACATAAAGAATGCAAATTTCCTCACATCTTAAACTTTTGAATTTAAAATACAAAATAATAATTTTTAACTGACATTCAAACTCAACACTCTAATTTAATGTTCACCTATACTTTAGATAGGGGAGAGTACGATAACTTTGGCGCCAAGAATTGATAACGTTTTTTTGTAGAACAGTTCAATACAAGCATTTTTTACTATGGGTGGGGGGTCTATCTCTATCCGTTTGGGCGGGAGGGGCAATTTTATAAAAACAATGCTAAATATTTAAAATAAATATTAAAAAATAACGGTAATACTTACAACTAAGTTTTATATCTTTTTTAAAGCCAATACTTTTTTCTATTAGATGTTTTTTAAATCAAGTGAAACCTATGCATAGTCTTTGAAAAAACGGACTTTAAACTCAAAAATTGCGAAAAAAAAGGTAAAAAAAAATTCGAAGTGTGATTTTTCAAAACTGTAAAATAAAATACTACCTTTTTTTATAAAATTCGTTTTTCATATTAATTTTAAATCATAAACTGAAAACAAAATGATTTTATGTTTTCTGGTTTTTGAGAAAATGGAAAATTACTAAAACTACTTTCTTATAAGAGTTTTCTTTTTGTTGGTATACGGTGAATGTTGTACGTAGGTTCGTTTTTGTAATGATGCTTGAGCATCTTTAAATGCAATAGAAACTTTGCATACACCCAACCTCGCACCCACCTCAAATCCTATAGTGTGTCCAAGCAGGTTTTAATACGTAAGCAAGCTTACGTTTTAATACGTAAGCAAGCAAAAAACAAGTATCCAATAAAAAAGTTGTTTTAGTAATTTTCCATTTTCTCAAAAACCAGAAAACATAAAAGTATTTTTTCAGTTTATGATTTAAAATTAATATGAGCAACGAATTTTATAAAAAAAAAGTAGTATTTTATTTTACAGTTTTGAAAAATCACACTTCAAATTTTTTTTTACCTTTTTTTTCGCAATTTTGGAGTTTAAAGTCCGTTTTTTCAAAGACTATGCATAGGTTTCACTTGATTTAAAAAACATCTAATAGAAAAAAGTATTGGCTTTAAAAAAAGATATAAAATTTAGTTCTAAGTATTACCGTTAATTTTTAATATTTGTTTTAAATTTTTAGCACTGTTTTTATAAAATTGCCCCTCCCGCCCAAACGGATGGAAATAGATACCCCCACCCATAGTAAAAAATGCTTGTATTGATCTGTTCTACAAAAAACAGTTATCAATTCTTGGCGCCAAAGTTATCGTACTCGTGCCTTTAGGTATACTTTAGGTATAGGTGAACATTAAATTAGAGTGTTGAGTTTGAATGTCAGTTAAAAATTAATTTTATGTATTTTAAATTCGAAAAGTGTAAGATGTGAGGAAATTTGCATTCTTTATGTCCTTAGTAATTGTTGCCTGATGATGAACAAATACATGTTCGAAACGTCGCAAAGAATCTAAGAACTGTCTTTTGACCTATAGCCCACTAATCTTTTTCATATTGATGAACATAAAGGTCACTTAAAACAATAATTTATTTATGTTCAGCTAATACATAATTACCAACAAATTACTCCTTCAAATAATAATTTCTAAAATTACTTTTATTTATCCGCCTCAACTTGTCTCTTACTTAATAAAAAAAAATACCCATTACAACAGGGTTAAATATTTAAAAAAAAAACTTTTTTTCGACAGACAATAAAAGTAATTTTCTTACCTTTTTGACGTCTTCCACTTTGTTTTTGTTTTCATTTTATTTGGTATGTATACATGTACCTCACTGATCTCAATATAAATTGTCTTTGCTGCTTAAGACAAACATTACGCAGCGCCACACGTAAATGGTTAACATGCGCAACAGGTAGTCAAAGTTAGCACTTAATTGTATTTTCTGTTTAGTTAGTAAACACTTGACTACTGAAACTAATTTTGACGTTTTCGGAGTGTTCAATAGGGAATTTTACCATGTTTTCAAAAGAAAAAAATGACAGCTCACACTTTACGGATGACAGCTGGAAATATGTGCCGCACTTTTTTCACACTGTCAAACTGACTTTTTATAATTGATTTTTTTCAAGGCTTTGACAGTCAGAAAAAAAAGTGAAAGTTGAAATGCGCAACATTTAGTGTAGTCGACATTAGCACTAAATTGTATTTGCTGTTTGAGGATTGGTAAAGCAGATTTGGGGTCTGCACCAACAAACATATTAAAAGTTCCTGCTACCTAAAATCAGAAACCACAAACACAAGAGAAAGAACAACGATATCAACCAGAAAAAAGCCAACAAAAACGACGCCAACAACAAGAACGACACCAGCAACAACCAAAGCAAGAACAAGAAATGTCGGAAAAAGATCGTATGGAGATTTCTTTGAATTTTGATGATGATTTATTTCCGGAAGATAAAGCAGAGCAGCTGGAAACTCAAAATAAAGAGCCTACCCCCGTAAATTCAGAAAGTCAAGATTTTTCGATTGTAGAATAAGTTGTTGCTGGTAATTTATTTTTATTTATTTTTTTTATTAAAGAATGATTAAGTATTAATAAAAATGTGAGTTTTAAATATAATTTTTGATGTGAATTTAGGAATGAGACATCGTGTATTTCAATTCTGAATGCCTCGGGTGCCCGGGCAACGCCGGGTACTTTCTGCTAATTTTTTTTATAAATGAAAAGGTACATGGGTACTGTTTCGACAGCTCAGCATTTAAACTAGATCACAGTACAGTTAAAAACCATTGAAATAAAACTCTCGATTTTATAGTGGAAAAATTATAAAAAAAACACTTAATAACTTTATTTCTCCATCCGTCCATCTCTAAATTCTATCAAGAACTGAACTCATCGAAGTTATATTTTCTCGATAAAGCTCATTCTTCGTTAAATTAATGCTATACATATTTACTTACAAATACATCGACAGCAGAATTTACAATACTCATGCAGTTCGATACAGTCCCGGCGAAAACCTACGGTTTTCTATACCTTATATGATAACCTTCCATCCTCACGAAACAATCATTCTAGCTCATCAATTGGCAGGATGCAAATCTTCTGAACCGGCTTCGTAAGTTGATTGGTCGCTGTCTGTAGTACTACATTACGCACCAGTCCATCCTTGCTGTGAATCAGCTTGATTATCCGTCCCATTGCCCATACTGAAGGGGGATAGTTCTCACTCTTTATAATACAAAGTTGTCCTTCTTTTAAACCATGCTTCTCTCTTCGCCATTTCTTCCTCTCATATAAAGTAGAGAGATATTCTTCTGTCCATCTCACCCCAAAATGCGCTAACATCGTCCTTCACTCCTTCCATAATCTCACACCCTTCGTTTTTGGCATTTCCTTGGTCACAAATGGCAGTGGTAGCACTAGTGGCTCACCTACCAAGAAATGTCCCGGCGTTAACGCCTGCACATCATTTGGATCATCACTCAGTGGATGTAACGGCCTTGAGTTTAGAATCGCCTCTATTCCAGTAAGTAACGTTAACAGTTGTTCATAGGTTAAAACCTTCGCTCCGATCACTCTTGTTAAATGAAATTTCATGGACTTCACAGCTGCTTCGTATATGCCACCTTGATGTGGTGCTGCAGGTGTCATAAACTTCCATTCCGTCCCTTTCAAACACAGATGTTCAAAAGTTTCCTTCACGAGCCAACGCTCTTTTGCCTTCACTATTTCCTTCGCTGCACCAACAAAGGCTGTGCCATTGTCACTGTACATCCTTTCGCACCTTCCCCTTCTCGCTATGAATTTTTCGAAACAAGCAATAAATGCCACTGACGTCAAGTCAGATATCAAGTCAATATGCACTGCTCTTGTTTTAAGACAAACAAACATTGAAACCCAACATTTCTGTTTTATTATTTGCTCTCCTGCTCTGTTGATCATCTTGATCTCAAAGGGACCAGCATAGTCCACTCCTGTATGTAGGAAAGCTTTTCCCGGAGTTACCTTCTCGTATGGCAAATTGGCCATTAGCTGCTTTTCAAAACGATGGTTGTATCGCACACAAACTAAACATTTATGAATGCAGTTTCTTAGCTCACTCCGAATCCTTGGTATCCAATATCTCTCGCGGATATATTGTATCATGATCTGTGTAGCTCCATGTTTTGTTACTCTATGTGCACTTTTCATAATAAGCCGGGCTAATCTGGAACCGTTTGGTATGATTATTGGGTGCTTCCTTTCATATTCCAGCTCTGATTCTTCCAATATACCGCCAAATCTTAGAATCTTACGATTATCTAGAATTGGTTTTAAGGACTCAATCCTGCTCTTCTCAGGTAAACAACTGTCCTTCTCTATGCAATTGATTTCCTTCCCATAGTATTGTTCTTGTTCCATTTTTATTAAGTAGGTAATCGATTCCATTGTTTCTTCCGGTGATGGCTGCTCCAGCGCTTCTTCTCCATCCTCAATACCTTCTCTCCTTCTCTCTTGACGTATAGAACGTCTTTGTCTTTTCCCATATCTCTTTTCATCATCCTTCCTTTGCCTTATCTTCGCTCTAATTACATTGATGAAGCGAAATGTATAGCTTATTATATTGACTACCTTCTCTAAAGTAGATGTGTATTCCATCAATGGGATATTCTTTTTCCAGCTTTTCACATAAATAGATAAAGGCTCTGTGGTCTTTGTGATCACGAAGACTTTCATCTCATCCCTTCCCCCATCTAAAACAATTGGCACAAACTTTTTAGATAACCAAGTTGATCGAGGCTCTGATAGCCATTCCGGTCCATGAAGCCATAGCTTGTTGTTCACTAATAGTAAAGCCTTAACTCCTCTGCTTAGAAGATCAGCAGGGTTCTCTTTCGTACCAATATGTCTCCATCTCTCAATTTCAGTGTTGGTCTGGATAGACGACACTCTATTTGCTACAAATGTCTTCATATCGCATGGTAATTTATGTATCCAATGCAATGTGACGAGTGAATCCGTCCATAAATTGTATTCCATCTCTTTCCAATCCATCGTAGCAGCAACGCTAGCCACGAGCCATCCGAGTAATTCAGCTGCCGCAAGTTCCAAACGCGGTATAGTTACTGTTTTAAGTGGTGTAACGCGTGTTTTTTCTGTCAATAAGTTCACATGAATCCTTCCATCAGCACTTATAGCTCTTACATATATTACCGCTCCATATGCTCTTTCCGATGCATCCGAAAAACCATGTGTATTTCCTTCCGTTCACTTTTAAATGTGCCTAACCATCTCTCAATTCGTATGTTTTCCACGAATATTATCTCTTCCCGAAAATTCTTCCATCTCTCGTTTATTTTTTTCGGTAATTTCTCGTCACAGCCGACCTTCAGACGCCAAATGTCTTGTATAAGAATCTTTCCATCAATAATTATGGGAGCTAAGAACCCATTCGGATCATAAAGCTGAGCTACACAGCTCACAATTCCTGTCTTCGTCATCAAATCATCAGCCACTGGTGTTTTCACCACAAATGCGAACTGGTCCTTCTCAAGTAGCCATTTGAGGCCCAATATCGATGCCTTCTCTTCATCTTGAAATAGGATTGATTCCTGTTTCTCATAGTTCATATCATTCAAAAGAGCTTTGGAATTTGACTTCCATTTACTTAGCTCAAATCCTGCTCCTTTCAGCACGTGATCAATTTCTTTTGATAATCTAATTGCCTTCTCTTCGGAATCAGCACCAGTGGTGCTGTCATCCATGTAGAAGTCTTCCATAATTGCCTTAGCAGCATTTGGAAACTCCTTCTCCGCATCCTTCGCACATTGAATAAGTGTTCTCACAGCGTTATGATCTGATGAGGTCATACCATAAGTGACTACTGTCAACCAGTATTCCTTCAATTTGTCATGTGGACTCACTCTCCTAAATATTCTCTGCAAGTCCCACTGTTCCTTCGCGACCTTCACCAATCGAAACATCATTTTAATATCAGCACTGATGGAAACTCTGTGCCTGCAAAAACGCATCAAAGTTTCGTGTAAATCTTTTTGTAGTTTCTCTCCTAGCATTTGCGCTTCATTGAGTGAAACACCCTTCACCGTCTTACAACTTGCATCAAAAACTACCCTGAACTTCTTTGTGACGCAGTGATGTGGAATATGATAAATATTCTTTCCTTGAGCATAACCAGTTACCAGTGTCATGTGCCCTGCGCTCTCATATTCTCTCATGAAGTCGATATATTTCTGTTTAAGATCTGCATCCGCTTCCAACCTTCTCTCTTATGCAAAAAATCTTCGTTTTGCTACCATCTCTGAACTCCCAATGTCCATCTCTGGTTCTTTTAAAGGAATCGTAACAATGAATCTTCCATCTCTGTCGCATACGTATGTTTTTACGAAATTTTGCTCCACCATCTCTTCTTCTGTCGATCTATGTGATGACGATGCAACTTCATCTAGCTGCCACAAGCGTTTAAGTGATTCATGCAGTTGCTCATTAGTC
This sequence comes from Baccha elongata, assembly GCA_951217065.1. NCBI lineage: Eukaryota > Metazoa > Arthropoda > Insecta > Diptera > Syrphidae > Baccha > Baccha elongata. Next base: position 85,161,434 of record OX578274.1, read on the forward strand.
ATACAAACAACATATGATACCTTCTCATTTACCTTCCCTTCCATCTCATATTCCTTTCCATCCATCTCATTACCATACTCTCCAAGTATGATTTTTCCCAAAGTGGTTTCTATACACAATGGACCACAGAATTGCCTTCCCAAAACAGAAACAAATATTTTTGATATAAATCTGCAACCTAATAATAAGTCAACAGAATTTGCCTTCCAATATTCGGGATCAGCCAATGGCCGACCAGAAATTTCCATCCTTGACGGGACCAAATTGTGTGTAGGCACAATTGGCCGCCAATATCCTTCTCTTGACAGTATCCAGAACTCCTGCTCGATAGAATCCTTCTAATCAAACCAAGGACAAACCTTGAGTGTTGTTTAATTTTTGATATTAAAGGGCTGACCTTCCACACCAATAACCTTCCGAGTGCCTGCATTTTTGTCAATTCTTATTTTTGCTGTAATTGATTTGTTACCAAATTTGGTTAAGCACCAGTATCCAAAAGCACCCTTATATTCCATATTTCCTTCCATTCTTCTCACTTCTTACTTGTGCCGTAGGCATTGAAGTAAGCCTTCCCTTCTTTTTAAATCATTCAAAGAAAAATGTCCATATTCTTGTCCATCTCTTGTTCCATCGCTATCCTTCTCTATTTTAGTACTCTTCACAGGTGGATATCTTAGTCAATTCTCCTTGATCTTAATTTTGCGTTCGTCATTCTTTGTTTTACGCCCCATTCTCTTGTCCTGCATATTGTAGACCTTCCTTTCTGGTGTGGGCTAGCAGTCTTTTAGCACCGTATTAATTGTGGAGCAGAACATATACTGTTTCCTTCCTGCTTAATTCGCATTACCCTTCTCTGTAGGATTTCCAACTCCTTTTCCTTCCATTTCTCTGTGAAATAAAAATAATGAAGTCAAAATTAGTTGTGTATCAACGTATATGCTTCCACTCCAAAAGTTCAATGAAGTATTTATACCCCTATATAAAAATAAAATCTTCCAATAAATCCCACGTACATTCTCTTCCTTTAAAAAAGTATCTCGTACTTTTGTACTTTGAGTACTTCCCCTTCCAATAAATCTCACGGCAACCCGCATATTCGTGCTTGAGTTCCATTTTACTCCATCACATGACAGCTCGCACATTTGTGCTTTGAGTGTCTCCATCTCTTTTATACCTTTTTCCATCGCTAATCATTTTTTCAAAGAAAATTTCCATCTCATGTTTACCGACAAATACGTACGTAGTGATTGTACATCCTTGTTTTTACCATCCATACCATCCATCTATCCAATAGACACACAACCATAAATGCCGAAAATAAATCATCGCTGAAGTGTTCTACCTTGCCAATACAAATCTCAAACCATTTCCGTGACGATTGTGGACAATATCAACAATTTGTTGTATTGGGTTCTGTTATTTTCTACTTTGATTCCAAATAATTTAAATCTTTACCTTCCAGAATACCATACACGGGCGCTCGTACATTCGTACTTGAGTGTCAATTTAAAACACTCGTATATGTATGTTTGAATGTTCCATCCACCTTCCCGATGACTATTCGCACTTGTTCCAAGATTATCTCCATCTAATTTTCCATCTACCATCACAAAAATTAATCTCGACCTACACAATTTACCTTGTGCATTTATCAAACCAGAAATAAATAAACCATCAGACTCGCACATAATATGTGCTTGAATTGTTTAATTAACCATCCATCCTTCGTATATTTCCATCCTTTCCATCCAGACAAAAATTTAAATGCCGACCATAATCCATTGCTAAGCTGACCTGCTTATGAAGTAATTTTTAACTCGCAGGAAATAATAAAAACCTGCTAGTTTTGTTGTCTCCGTACTTTATGGCGATAAATTCAGGTAGGTAGCTTAAACAAAGTAAAAGAAACAAATGAAAAAGAAACAAACGCTGCTCACACATTTTCCCTTCCCGTCGCCAATATTTCCGTAACGAATTTTCCATCCAGCTTCCAATACACAACAAAAAATAAACCATCGCTAAACTGCCCGCGCTGCCCTGTTAAAAAAAACATTTTACAATTACAATCAAAGCAACAACTCGTTGTATTGACAATTTGTTGTTTCTGCTTCCATCACGACGCGATAAGTAGGTTAATAGGTACCTAGAGGAGAAAGAGAGTCAAATCTTACACACGTTCTTCCCCTTCCTTCACTATGGTCTTTTACCATCACATCACATTTTCCTTCTCTTTTTTCTTTCCCCCCATCACTAAATATCCTGCGCAAATGAAACAACCTTCCCATCTCGTTTACAAAAAATAAACAATAAAAATGATTAACGTCACTCGCACATTTGTGCTTAAGTGCGTAGTTTTTATAACCATCCCCTTCTCTCTCCATCCTATATCAAAAGAACACACACAACTAGACCAGCACTGTACTGATCTGCTAAACAACATTTCTCCCATTTTTTGATTTGAAATTCGCATACAAAAAGAAAGGGCAAATGCATCACATTGTGTTTTTGCTTCCATCACAATTCCAAGTTAATATTTCTAGAGAATAAAAACAAAACAAACAAAACCTAATCGCATTTTTAATTTCCTTCACTTAGGCATCTGTATATAGGTATACCATCCGATGGTTCTAGAGAGAGAGAAAAAAAATATTCCTTCCCTTCAGCAGCCGTCACACAATTCTCGTAAATAGTAAAAATATTTCCATCCCAATATATTTTTTCAACATGTGTCCATCACCATCGAATAATTATAAAAATATAATTTCTTTCAATAGAGCGCACAACAAAAAATTATCCATCACAAAAAATAAACAATTTAGACCATCACGATTGTATTCTGTTCAATAAAGTAAACAACAAAAAAAATATATCCTTCACGAGATTTGGGAAAGAAAAAAAAAACAACCATCACTTCTCTTTGGACAATGCAGGTAATAAAAATTCTTTCTTCGAGCACAACAACAACTTTTTTTTTAAAAATAAACACAAGAAAGCAGAGTGGACTATATTACCTTTAAAATTGGTTTGCTGTTATTTTTTATTTAGAAAACTTAATGAAATGATTTTATATTTTGCTGGTTATTTGTTGTGTTGTTTTTTTTTTACTTCGAGTTGAAATCGCGGCCACGGTTGAACTTTGAATGAGTCTATTACTCAATCTCAACAGTCGTACCGTCCGTTGAATTAACCTGTTTGTATTCCATCCCCTTCTCGGCTGGAGAGATTTATTTTCTCTCTCTGCTTTTGTCTGTCCTTCACATTTGGTAAAATAATCTTGTCGTCAACCACATTGTGGTGAAGAATAGCAATTGTTTTTGTGTGTTTTTTTTTTTTATTTTGTCATTCCCTGCAGCTGCGCTACCGGGTAAATTTATTGTGATTCGCTCTGAATATATATTTTTTCTTGCATGAAGCAAAGAAAGTGAAATTGTCTCGTCCGTTTCTTGTATGTGCATGCATACATACATGTGTGTGTTTCCATCTCTTATTTTGCGACGTTGGCGTTTACTGTATAACAGTGAAGAATGATAACTTATTCGTTAAAATTGCCATCACATCAATCTGTTGCCAAGTAGAACCATGGTTCTCTCGGTAAATATTCGCTTAATTTTGTTTTTGCTAAAGCAAAAGAGGCAAAATAATTTTCCATCTCGTCTCTTTTGCCTACACTAACGGCATATTTGCTGTATGTGTGGCATTCCTTTATAAAAAATATAATAATTCTTACCATCCTCCTTCGTACTTCTTTTGTGCCACGAAGGCAATTTTTCCTTCACAAACAAAAAAAACTTTTTTAATGCATACTTTGGCGTGTGTTTGACGCGCATTTTGTAACTTAAAAAAGCACTAATTCCGGCACCCTTCACTCTTTTTTTTTTATTCTTTATTTTTTACGAAAAATGAAATGAAAATTAAGTACAATTATGCGCGCAGAAATACCACAACGCGGTCCTTCACTTCACGCACTTTTTCTTGATTAAAGCAGGAAAAAACGCACCTTCCTGTTAATAAATTAACAAACCATCCCGGCCGCTGGTTCAAATGTGGCTCGATTGACCATGTATAAGATAAACAGATGGCAACCCGAACATCAACAGTTTGTAACTGCAGCGGTACTTACACACACACACGTAATGTAAATTTTGTAATATATTTTTTTCTTCTCAACGAAGTGACAAAACAGTTGAAAATAAACCGTAGAGTAAATAACATTGGCTTTCATTTCATTTCGTTTTTGCGGTATAATTTTCATTTTATACATTTTTTGGTGCCTCCTGTGAGGAATTTTAATCACGACCACTGATTACAGGTCGAAAAAACAGTTTTGCATTAAAAATTAAATATTGTTTGCTTCAGTTACGCGTTGCACAAAATTCGATGGTGTTTTTTTTACTCAAGTGGCTAATGTTTGGCAAGCATTCTACAACATTCGATCGCGTGTGAAAAAAATCGATCTAATTTAAAGGATTTACAGATTTGGTTATCTTGCTTATTGGTAACTGTACTACGCTACACAGTAAGTAACGTGGTTATTGGGCTTGCAAACATTGGTGCATAATGGCTGAGATAAATCGATACAGAGCTGATTTTACAACATTGCGTCGTATGACTACGGCAATTGGATTTACTGGCGACTCCTACACATGCTCCCAAGAATTAACTAGTCTAACCTCGCATTTCAACCGTTTTAATGCGGCTAATGATGTTTTAGTAGCAAACGCAGCCAACGATAAAGAATTGGAGGCACATCAAGAGCTGTGTAAGGAAGTAGAGGATTTATACAACCCATCAGTTGCAAAGCTCAATCGATTGATGGCACCTAAGGTTGAGCCACTGGGGCAGGATTCGCAACCGCGATCTGCTGCCATGGATCTTAAATTGGATCCAGTTACAATCCCAAAATTTGATGGCTCTCTCCGCAACTGGCTAGCGTTTAAGGACGCAATTCAAACACTCATCGATAAACCAGGAATTCCCTAGTACTACAAATTGCAGAAATTGCGTGAGTCATTGGTTGGCGACTCACTCCAAACACCAGTTGGTAATCTATACACTGGCGGCTACCAGGCTACTTGGGATGAACTGATGAGACGATACGATAATAAAAAACAATTGGCTGAACTACACGATTCTCGCTTCGTTGGCATCAAGCCAGTTGCCATCGAAACTAGTGCTGGACTCTTGACTGTTGTGGATACTGTACGCGAATCATTCGCGCATTGCGTGTTATGGCATTGCCAGTTGATCAATGGGATGCGTTATCCGTGCCAATAGTCACATCGAAATTGCCGCCAGCAACACAACATGCATGGGGTATGCACACAAGTCAAAGGGATATTCCTAAATTGGATAATTTACTTGAGTTTGTCGAGAAACGAGCACAAAGTCTATCTCTTGACGTTATCCATTGGCCAGGCTCTTCAAACAACGACAACGAAATTGGCTTTTCGGATAATGGCAATGCAATAGGCTCATCACAGGGACGTGTAACAAATGCACCACGTTTGGTGAAATCAAAGTTGGCAGCAACTTCTCCTGGCAATTGTGAATTTTGCGATAGCAGTATACATCGCATCAGTAGTTGTCCAAAATTGTTGACTTTACCTGTGGCTGAACGGTTCAACAAATTACGAAGTTCTAACCTGTGCTTCAACTGCTTGAGACCGGGACATGCAACCAAGGTATGCTCAGGTGGCAACTGCCGAACTTGCCAAGGTAAGCATCATACCTTGCTGTGCCGCAGCAATTCTTCTGGCACTGCATCTATTGTGAGATCACCATCAACATCGGCAGCTGCAACATCACCCGCAGCAGCAACATCTCAGCGGCCACAGAACTACACACATCATGACTACCATCGACGCCCAAGACGTTTGTGGTAATTGGCGAACAATTGGTCTTATTGGCGACTGCAATTGTTCATATTAAGGATGGCTATGGCTTTACACATCGTTGCCGAATAAATTGTGACCCTAGCAGTCAGGTCAGTTTTATGAAATACCGCTTTTTAATCAATTGTCTATTTGCAGGAAACCCTGCACAATTCAAGTAGAGGGTGTCGGTTCGGCCATCACACAGACGCGTGGCCGCACTACACTCAATTTGGCGTCCTGTGACGGAACATTTCAAATCGATGTGAACTTCTATTTGCTAACTACGATCACTACACCAACACCTGTAGCTGACATTGCACCGTCATGCTGGGAACATTTGCGCACCTTGGATTTGGCAGATCCGTCGTTTGGCCGGACGGGTCGAATAGATGCTCTTATTGGTGCTGACATATGGGGAAGTATCATCAAAGAAGACATAGTACGAGGCTCAAAGAATGAACCATTTGCGCAGTCAACATTCCTGGGATGGGTGGTATTTGGACCAGCGACAATTGACACTTCATTTGCGTCATCAGTTCGCTCACTACACGCAATCCATGACAACATAGATGCGAGCGATGAACGTCTCGACTTGGCACTGGCTCGTATATTTGAAGTTGACGCGGACAACAAGGCAACGTCAATCGAAAATGATTTATGCGAGGATCTATTCATGGCTACGCATCGGCGTGATTCCGATGGACGTTATATCGTTCAGATTCCTTTTTGGCCAGACGCATCGACTCTTGGCAACTCGCATCCATTGGCACTACGTCAATTTTACCAATTGGAGCGTAGGATGGCAAACGATCCAGAACTCAAGGCTAAATATGTGGCATTCATACAAGAGTACATTGCTTTAGGACATATGAGACAGGTTCTCAATGTCCCACCTGATCCATCATCACACAGGTACATTATACCCCATCATCCTGTATTGGCAAAGTTTCGCGTGGTACTTAATGCTTCGGCGAAAACTTCAAATGGCGTTTCCTTAAATGACACCCAACTGAGTGGACCGCTCATTCAGGAATTACTCACTACTACAATATTTCGCTTTCGACGCTTTGCAGTGGCTCTCTCGGCAGACGTGGAGAAAATGTTCCGCCAGGTTCAAATCGATGAACGTCATCAATGCTGGCAACAAATTTTGTGGCGCGAATCAACTACTGAACCGATTCGCACGTATCAATTAACAACGGTCACCTACGGCATGGCTTCGGGTCCGTACAATGCTGTTCGATCAATGCAGCAGTGCGGCCGTGACAACTGTGGTATATTGGCAAATGAGACTCGAGCAGCAATCGCTCTCACAAGCATTTTGCGCGACTTCTATGTCGACGATTACTTAACAAGTGTCGAAACCAATCAACAGGCGATACAATTACTAATGATGTGGATAAGGTATTGCAGCAAGGTCACTTCCACCTCCTAAAATGGCAGTCCAAGGACAAAAAGGCAGTGGCTGGAATCACAGGCAATTTGGGGACAGCAGTGGACATCGAATTGAAATCTTTGGAAGTGACAGTACTTGGTTTACACTGGAGCCCAACAACGGATGAGTTGTTCTACAGAATCAACATTGGTGAAACGACTTCTACAACAAAACGGCAGGTGCTGGGCGATACTGCGCGATTGTACGACCCAAAAAATATGCTTGCACCCGTTATCATAGTTGCAAAAATATTTATTCAAACATTATGGCGTGCTGGTTTGGCATGGACTCACCACTACCAACGGAATTAACTCAAGAGTGGAAGGTCTATCGCAACAATTTGCAGCGCCTGCAACAGTTGCGAATTCCAAGGTGTTTGAAGCTGCAGTCATCGGTCCCAATATATTTGCATGGTTTTTGCGATGCTAGCCTTAAGGCATACACATCAGAACTCGTTACTGCAAAGACGCGTGTTGCACCATCTCGATTCGATCAACAAGGCAATCCAACTACGACAATACCACGATTGGAGTTGTGCGCAGCGCGGCTTTTAGCAGAGACTATTGGTAGTATTAAACATGCATTGAACTTGGAACATGCACCTTGCACGCTACATAGCGACTCAACGATTGTACATTGTTGGCTACGTAAACCAACTGCTTTGCTTAAACCGTATGTTGCGAATAGAGTTGGCTACATACAGCAACATACAAACTTGGCTGATTGGCGACATGTTCGCAGTCATCTAAATCCTGCCGACTGTGCTAGTCGCGGGATCTCTGCGGATTCTTTAGTTGGTCACCCTCTTTGGTGGAATGGGCCGACCGAACTCATGCGAACCTACATGGCAACCGATATACCATCACCTTCGGAGGCAGACATCGAAGCATGGCAGTGGAATTTAAACCTATCAAGATTAACATGACACGTACTTCCCAACCACTTACCATACAAACAAAATATCGCCGTGGCAATGAAATCATCATCATTGATTTAATCGAACGTTTTTCTTCAATTGGCCGACTAATACGAACAACTGCGTATGTGTTTCGTGGTAATCCATCTCGACGAAAATACTGGCATCACACCGTGGTGGATGCTGATGAAATGGCTATGGCTTTAAAATGGCATATTCGAGCAGAACAAGACAGGTACTTTTGCAATGAAATACTACACTTAACTCATTCTAAGCAGGTAGCAGTAACTAGCAAATTGGCATCTTTGGCACCTTATTTGGATTCGGAGGGCATATTGCGGGTTGACGGTAGATTGCGAAACTCAAAATTGTCAACTGATCAGAAGCATCCAATCATCATGGCAAAGGAAAGCGCTCTATCGCGACTCATCGTACGAGACATTCATGTCAATAACTCTTATGCGCAGACTGCTCTAGCTCTGCAAATACACAGGCATCGATATTGGATCATCAGTGGCCGTGCGCTTGTCAAACAATGCATACATGAGTGTGTTATATGTCGACGACATACTCAACGAATGGCTCAGCAACAAATGGCATCACTACCGGCGGCGAGGGTTGTAGCATCACCACCCTTTTCATCATCTGGCATCGACTACTGTGGGCCTTTCAACATTCGAATTGGGGCACAGCGCACACGTACAACAAAGAAAACTTATGTGGCCATCTTCGTCTGCATGGCAACCAAGGCTGTCCACATTGAGCTGGCGGAAGATTTATCAGCAAGAGCATTCCTCAAAGTATATGCACGCTCCGTGGGTCGCCGAGGCCATTGCAGTCATCTTTACAGCGACAATGGCACGCAGTTCAAAAGGGCGAATCAACTTCTTAGAGACGACTTAGTCGAATGGCACAATGAACACACTCAACAACAATTGGCGAATCAGCAGACTCAATGGCACTTCATCTCAGCAGCGGCGCCACACCAAGGTGGTCTATGGGAAGCTGCCGTTAAGGCAGCAAAAAGGCATTTGTTGCGCGTAGTTAGTGGCCAAACTCTATACTATGATCAATTACATACTTTGCTTGTGCGAATTGAGGCCTGTTTAAATTCCAGACCGTTGGTTGCACTACATGATGGCGTGGATGACCGTTTAGCATTGTCTCCAGTTGATTTCTTGATCGGTCGTTCAATTGTGGCAATACCTGAACCTACTGTACCAGAAACTCCTACAAACAGACTACAACATTGGCAACTTTTGCGACAAATGCATCAATCTTTTTGGAATCGTTGGCACGATGAATATTTGGCTTCGCTGCAGCAGCGCACAAGGTGGCGACGACCACACGAAACCCTGAAGGTAGGTGACGTGGTCGTCCTTCGTCACGAGCATTTACCGCACGCAAAATGGCGCTTGGCATGCATCCTTTCCGTTCATCCGGGCAGCGATGTTCTTGTGCGCAACGTCACTGTACAATATTGCTTGGAGGATAACAAATTGAAAACCACAACGCGACCGGCACAGATGGTGTGTCGTCTATTCAGAATTGATCCTGAGCCTACCGGCCCAGTCGGGCAGTAAATGTATAAGATAAACAGATGGCAACCCGAACATTAACAGTTTATAACTGCAGCGGTACTTACACACACACACACAATGTAAATTTTGTAATATATTTTTTTCTTCTCAACGAAGTGACAAAACAGTTGAAAATAAACCGTAGAGTAAATAACATTGGCTTTCATTTCATTTCGTTTTTGCGTGTATAATTTTCATTTTATACAGACCAAATGTTTCGACAGCTCAGCATCTAAACCAGTAAAAAACCATTGAAATAAAACGCACGATTTTATAGTGGAAAAATTATAAAAAACCACTTAATAACTTTATTTCTCCATCCGTCCATCTCTAAATTCTATCCAGAACTGAACTCATCGAAGTTATATTTTCTCGATAAAGATCATTCTTCGTTAAATTAATGCTATACATATTTACTTACAAATACATCGACAGCAGAGTTTACAATACTCATGCAGTTCGATACAGGTACCTATATAGGTACCTATGTCCATATGCAAATAAAAATAAAACAGCAGAAACAAGTGATTTTGTTTTCTTCTGAACGATTCACGTACTTAGTTAGGTACCTATGTATTTATCTGAATGAAATCCCATAGGAAAATGTATGTGAGGTACCTACCTACGATTATAAATTTAATAAGATTTTCTTTTAATTATAAAAAATATTTATTTGTATTCATGTGTATTCATGTGTATTCATGTAGCATTTGGCGTAAGTTATAAACACTCAACTGTACCTCAAACAGAAATAAGAGGAAACAAAATAAATAGGATCGCTAATGTACTAATCTACATCCAAATAAACAAGCATCCAAATAAGGTTATAAACACTCAACTGTACCTCAAACAGAAATAAGAGGAAACAATAAAATAAATAGGATCGCTAATGTACTAATCTACTAGCATCCAAATAAAAAAAGCATCCAAATAACCAAGCGTCCTATAATTAAGATTACCACGGGTAAAAAGATAACAAACAGATATTTTATGATCAACCAAACAAGATGATAAATACAAAGTAAGATACAAAAAGTAATAAACAAGCATCCTATAATAAAGATTACCACGGGTAAAAAGATAACAAGCAGATAGTTTATGATCAACCAAACAAGATGATAAATACAAAGTAAGATACAAAAAGTAATAAACCAAAACAACCAAAAACCCTGAAGACCAGAAAACTAACTCATCAGGACAAGAATATAAATAGACACAACGCAGAAGGAGTTTCGAGTAGTTGCCGAGTAGTATGTAAGAACTATTGTCTAAAAATATTTAAATTTCTTAAGTGAAAAATACAGTTTATATTTAAAAATATATTTTTTTGAAATAACTTTTTATCGCGACGAATAAATATAATTGGGGGCTCAACCGGGATGCAAAAGTATTTGTAGATACAATTAAGGCTTAAAAAACACAACAAAAAACCCTGAAGACCAGAAAACTAACTCATCAGGACAAGAATATAAATAGACACAACGCAGAAGGAGTTTCGAGTAGTTGCCGAGTAGTATGTAAGAAACTATGTATGTAAGAACTATTGTCTAAAAATGTTTAAATTTCTTAAGTGAAAAATAAAGTTTATATTTAAAAATATATTTTTTTGAAATAATTTTTTATCGCGACGAATAAATATAATTGGGGGCTCAACCGGGATAATTAAAGAACAAAATAAAAGTATTTCTTATTGACCGCAAACAATCGATAAAATATAAAAACACAAGATGTAATTTTATTTTTAAATATTTATTATTATCGGATGCATTTCGAACTTAAAATTGAAAGTTCATCTTCAGCGCGAGTTTAATCAAACAAAATGAAACAAACAAAGCTTAAAATGACATTTGAACAAAAACAACTCGCTTACAAAATTAAATTTGCTTACAAAATATTTCGCTTACAAAAGAAGAAAATAAAAAATATATATATATAAACAAATAAAATCAAACAATTATCTAAAACTTTACCATCTAGTTCATCGTCAGTCGCTTCAAACCCGATATCCACCCATACTGATACTCTCTTATCAATACAGCCAACTAAAAGTCTAACAAATGAAACTTCAAATAATATCAACTCTAACTGTGGAAGGGAAATTATATGTCCAATTGCATCTGGTTTAAGAGCTGTTGAAGGTCAGAAGACTTTGTTCGTTTCTAAACTTGATCCTTTAACCAATGCTCTTGATATAAAAAATCACATAGCCGATAAAATTGGTCCTCAACTGAAACCACTGGTCGAAAAAATGATCCACCGAAATTATTCAATGTATTCATCGTTTAAAATTCGTGTTCCTGACTCGTATTTCCACCTAATTAATTCTTCTTCTTTCTGGCCAAACGGAACTATATTTCATGAATTTGAAAATAGACTAAACAAAAAACAATTATCTCAGAATCCTTTTCAATAAAACATTACAACGCTCAATCCACGACCGAGCAGCTTCAAAAGATTCTAATATATTATCAGAATGTTAATGGACTAAGGACTAAAACCAATTCGGTCTTTTTAAATTCAATTAGTCTACCTCACGATGTCATAATACTGACGGAAACCTGGTTGAATAACTCAATTCTTGACACTGAGCTCTTCGACTCGAAGTATCAAACTTTTAGACGTGACCGTCATCTCTCTGATTCCTCTTGCGTCGTCGGAGGTGGAATACTGGTGGCGGTTAAGAATTCTTTTGCCTGTAACCTAGTTAATGACTTTCGACACTCTATCACCGAACTTTTATGTGTAAAAGTTAAAATGCAGAAGGGCCATCTCTACATTGCTTCCTCATATATACCGCCAGCCTCTACTAAGAATTTGTATGACGAGTTACTTAATTGTTTAGACAGCATCTTTCTAGAACTGGAACCTGAAGATGAGATTCTTGTCGTTGGTGATTTTAACCTTCCTAATCTGATCTGGACACGGAATGAAGATAATAATAGCTACATCCCAATAACCGCCTCCAATATTAACGAATACACTCTAATAGATGGAATGTCTTCATTTGGAATGACTCAATTTAATGGTACAACCAATTCCTCAGGTAAAACATTAGATCTTGTTTTTTTCTCTGAAAATGTTAACTCTGATGCTGCTGTTTTGGCCACCGCTGCTGAATTGACTAAAGAGGATCGTCACCATCCAGCACTAGACATATCCTTAAACTTAAACATGAATTCTTCTTTTAACAAAGCTAGTAACAAACTTGAATTAAACTTTAAAAAATGTAATTTTGTCGAACTCTCTAATCTACTACAAGATATTCAATGGAATCAATTGTTTGCTAACTGTGATATTAATGTTATGTGTAATGTATTTTATTGTGAATTATTTGATGTATTCTATAAAACTATTCCAATCAAATCATCTTATAAAGAATTTAACGATCCACCATGGTTTGATCGTCAACTTAAAAACTTAAAAAATAGAAGAAACAAAGCTTGGCTAAAGTTTAACGAATCCAAGGCTGCCGAAGATTATAATACTTTCCTGAATTTGAAAGATCTTTTTATCGATTACCACGAAATGCTACACAAAAATTATATTGCTAAAACAGAAATGGAATTAAAAACCAATCCTAAATTATTTTGGCAACTTGTTGATGCAAAAAGAAAAAACGGTGGCTATCCAAGTACTATGACATACTTAAACTCTACAGGCCAAACATCAGAAGAAATTGCAAATATGTTTGCAAATTTCTTTAAAAACGCGTTTGCGGATACTAATGACCTTAACACTGATGTTAATATCTCTTCCTCCGTACCATTTACTCATCTTAGCTCCATTAATTTCCACATTACTGAAGATTTAATCACTCAAAGTATTTTAAATTTAGAAGATAACTACAGTCCGGGTCCTGATTATATTCCAGCTTCTATCTTGAAGAAGTGTGTCTCTCATTTGTGTTATCCTCTATTTATACTATTTAATGAATCATTAAGTAGCTCTATTTTTCCCGATCTTTGGAAAAGTGCTTATATAACCCCTGTACATAAAAAGGGATTAAAAACTGAAATCAAAAACTATCGCCCGATTGCTAAACTATCTGTAATTCCCAAATTGTTTGAATCCATTGTATGTAATGTCCTCTCTTTTCATTGTAATTCAATTTTATGTAGTAATCAACACGGTTTTGTTAAAAAAAAATCCACTGTGACAAACTTATTTAATTTCACTTCTTTTTGTTTTGATGCTTTTGAAGACCGTGCTCAAGTTGACTGCATCTTTACTGATTTTAGTAAGGCATTTGACAAGTTGAGTCACAATACCCTTATTAATAAATTAAATAGCTTAGGATTTAACAATAACTTCCTTCAATGGATCTCATCGTATTTAAATAACAGACATTACAGTGTTGTTTTTCGCAATGCTTGTTCTAATCAATTTATTGTAAATTCAGGAGTACCTCAAGGCAGCCATCTAGGTCCTATTTTGTTTATACTTTTTATAAATGACATCGTCTCAATAGTCCAAAACTCTTGCGTTCTTATCTATGCTGATGACATTAAACTTTACAAAAGAATAAAATCTGTTGCCGATTGCACACTTTTACAAGACGATCTTTTAAGATTTAGAGACTGGTGCAGTAATAACAGACTTTTACTAAACATTGATAAGTGTAAAGTAATGAGCTTTACACGTAAAAAAAGTCCCATAACTTACATTTACTCATTTGATTCGAACCCTCTAATTAAAGTCTCAGTATTTTCAGATTTAGGAATTATATTAGATTCAAAGTTGACCTTTATCGATCACTTAGATCACATTATTAAAAGAGCCAATAAAACATTAGGATTTATTAAAAGATTCTCACGCGACTTTAAAGATCCCTATGTTCTCAAGCTTCTGTTCATTTCTTTTGTGAGGCCTATTCTTGAATATGGCTGTGAAGTATGGGCACCTCACTACTCTATACACATATCGCGGCTTGAAGCAGTCCAACGAAGGTTTTTGCGATTTTGTTTCCGTTCCCTTCCTTGGTCTCATGAGTCACCACTTCCATTATATTTACATAGGTTGGTTTTGATAAATCTTCCATCACTTGAAAGCCATCGAAAATATATCCAATTCTGATTCATTGCTGGTATTATAAATGGAAATATTTCATCTTCGTCAATCCTTTGTAGGCTAAATTTTAACTTTAGCCAAGCTAGCATAAGATTACGGCAGCCTTTACGTCAAATTTTCAGCAGATCAAACTATGGTGCAAATAGTCCTTTGAATCAATTAATTGTAATATTTAATAAATTTTACTTTCTGTTATATTCAGTAAATGACAATTTAAAAAGTATAAATTTTAAGATTATATTTTTTAGAGCAATAGAAAATTAGATTTAATTAGATTTAATAAATTTCAAATTGTAACGTTAGTATTTAACAGTCTCCAATAAATAAATACATTACAAAATTACAAAGAGTTAAACAGGGATGACTCTATTGCTCCAGCTTCTAAATTCATTAAACTTGTTGTTGTTTGTATAAAAAATGACTCGTAAGCATCCAACTTAGAGGGGTTAAATTTTAAGTTTTTAAAATTTTAATATTGTCAATAATTGGTGTAACAGAGTGGAGGCTCTGTGTTGTCAAAATTAAATATATGTGATGGTATAGCTTTTTGAGTTTCCTTGTTGTCTATTGTTCTTTCGTGTTCACTTGCTCTTGTCTTCAACGCCCTTCTCGTTTGTCCTATGTAAGAAGCATTGCAGTCTTTGCAGGTGATTTTATAAACACCACTTCGCTCAAGCATCGGTATAAAGTCTTTGGTAGTTCCAAGAGATAAACGAAGTTTGTTATTGTTTGTATGTACGATTTTCATGTTTGCTTTCTTATAGTATAGTAGGAATAGGTGCACTAGTGGAGCGACCGTTACACAGTTGAGAATTTGAATATTTGAAATTTGAAAAAAGGTCAATGTTAGAGATGGGATCGTGTCTTGTATAAATAAATCAAGAAAAGCGGAAAGGGTCAAGATACAGGTAAAGGAATGTTTGATTGTTTGTAAAAAAAAGGGCAAATTATGATGACGATTGAAAGTGGTTTCTAGTAAATTTTATTGTTGACGATGCGAGTCATAAAACCTAATTTTCGAACTAATTTATGATTGCAAAGGATCGACGTTGTACACCTTCGTTGCCTCCTATTTGATAGGTATTGTATTGATGAACAAAATAATCAAATATTGATATTTACGGATAAATCAACAGATGATTCTGAATAATTGGTAGGGAATGCTATATTTGTTTGAGGGGGAAAGGCAGGTCAAATAAATGCACTGAGTGTCAGGAGTGTTAATTTTTCAATAGGAAGATATGGTGCGATATTGTTTATGATTTGAAAATTTGAAAGTTTAAAAAAAGTCAATGAAAGAGATGGGAACGTGTCTTGTATAAATAAATGATTTTAATTAGCAAGTCACAAAACCCAATGTACGATGTTGTTTATGGTTGTTTGTAAGGATTTGTATTGATGAACAAAATAATCAAATATTGATATCTACGGATAAATCAACAGAGGATTCTGAATATAAAACTGGTAAGGGAATGCTATATTTGTTTGAGGGGGAAAGGCAGGTCAAATAAGTGCACTGAGTGTCAGGAGTTGTAATTTTTCAACAGGAAGATATGGTACGATTTGCTGTTCATTCTACTATGAGATTTGCCATGTACCCTTCAATACAAAGAATAAACATTATGGATGTCTTGCTCTTTGTTCGCAATGTCAGAGATTTCCAGTATGTAAGGAAACTCAGAATCAAATTTTATGCCCCAACTGCAATCGAAATTATAAAGGAACAGAAAGTTATGACAACAACAACAACACCAACAACAACAACAACAACAACAACAACAACAACAACAACAACAACAACAACAACAACAACAACAACAACAACAACAACAACAACAACAACAACAACAACAACAACAACAACAACAACAACAACAACAACAACAACAACAACAACAACAACAACAACAACAACAACAACAACAACAACAACAACAACAACAACAACAACAACAACAACAACAACAACAACAACAACAACAACAACAACAACAACAACAACAACAACAACAACAACAACAACAACAACAACAACAACAACAACAACAACAACAACAACAACAACAACAACAACAACAACAACAACAACAACAACAACAACAACAACAACAACAACAACAACAACAACAACAACAACAACAACAACAACAACAACAACAACAACAACAACAACAACAACAACAACAACAACAACAACAACAACAACAACAACAACAACAACAACAACAACAACAACAACAACAACAACAACAACAACAACAACAACAACAACAACAACAACAACAACAACAACAACAACAACAACAACAACAACAACAACAACAACAACAACAACAACAACAACAACAACAACAACAACAACAACAACAACAACAACAACAACAACAACAACAACAACAACAACAACAACAACAACAACAACAACAACAACAACAACAACAACAACAACAACAACAACAACAACAACAACAACAACAACAACAACAACAACAACAACAACAACAACAACAACAACAACAACAACAACAACAACAACAACAACAACAACAACAACAACAACAACAACAACAACAACAACAACAACAACAACAACAACAACAACAACAACAACAACAACAACAACAACAACAACAACAACAACAACAACAACAACAACAACAACAACAACAACAACAACAACAACAACAACAACAACAACAACAACAACAACAACAACAACAACAACAACAACAACAACAACAACAACAACAACAACAACAACAACAACAACAACAACAACAACAACAACAACAACAACAACAACAACAACAACAACAACAACAACAACAACAACAACAACAACAACAACAACAACAACAACAACAACAACAACAACAACAACAACAACAACAACAACAACAACAACAACAACAACAACAACAACAACAACAACAACAACAACAACAACAACAACAACAACAACAACAACAACAACAACAACAACAACAACAACAACAACAACAACAACAACAACAACAACAACAACAACAACAACAACAACAACAACAACAACAACAACAACAACAACAACAACAACAACAACAACAACAACAACAACAACAACAACAACAACAACAACAACAACAACAACAACAACAACAACAACAACAACAACAACAACAACAACAACAACAACAACAACAACAACAACAACAACAACAACAACAACAACAACAACAACAACAACAACAACAACAACAACAACAACAACAACAACAACAACAACAACAACAACAACAACAACAACAACAACAACAACAACAACAACAACAACAACAACAACAACAACAACAACAACAACAACAACAACAACAACAACAACAACAACAACAACAACAACAACAACAACAACAACAACAACAACAACAACAACAACAACAACAACAACAACAACAACAACAACAACAACAACAACAACAACAACAACAACAACAACAACAACAACAACAACAACAACAACAACAACAACAACAACAACAACAACAACAACAACAACAACAACAACAACAACAACAACAACAACAACAACAACAACAACAACAACAACAACAACAACAACAACAACAACAACAACAACAACAACAACAACAACAACAACAACAACAACAACAACAACAACAACAACAACAACAACAACAACAACAACAACAACAACAACAACAACAACAACAACAACAACAACAACAACAACAACAACAACAACAACAACAACAACAACAACAACAACAACAACAACAACAACAACAACAACAACAACAACAACAACAACAACAACAACAACAACAACAACAACAACAACAACAACAACAACAACAACAACAACAACAACAACAACAACAACAACAACAACAACAACAACAACAACAACAACAACAACAACAACAACAACAACAACAACAACAACAACAACAACAACAACAACAACAACAACAACAACAACAACAACAACAACAACAACAACAACAACAACAACAACAACAACAACAACAACAACAACAACAACAACAACAACAACAACAACAACAACAACAACAACAACAACAACAACAACAACAACAACAACAACAACAACAACAACAACAACAACAACAACAACAACAACAACAACAACAACAACAACAACAACAACAACAACAACAACAACAACAACAACAACAACAACAACAACAACAACAACAACAACAACAACAACAACAACAACAACAACAACAACAACAACAACAACAACAACAACAACAACAACAACAACAACAACAACAACAACAACAACAACAACAACAACAACAACAACAACAACAACAACAACAACAACAACAACAACAACAACAACAACAACAACAACAACAACAACAACAACAACAACAACAACAACAACAACAACAACAACAACAACAACAACAACAACAACAACAACAACAACAACAACAACAACAACAACAACAACAACAACAACAACAACAACAACAACAACAACAACAACAACAACAACAACAACAACAACAACAACAACAACAACAACAACAACAACAACAACAACAACAACAACAACAACAACAACAACAACAACAACAACAACAACAACAACAACAACAACAACAACAACAACAACAACAACAACAACAACAACAACAACAACAACAACAACAACAACAACAACAACAACAACAACAACAACAACAACAACAACAACAACAACAACAACAACAACAACAACAACAACAACAACAACAACAACAACAACAACAACAACAACAACAACAACAACAACAACAACAACAACAACAACAACAACAACAACAACAACAACAACAACAACAACAACAACAACAACAACAACAACAACAACAACAACAACAACAACAACAACAACAACAACAACAACAACAACAACAACAACAACAACAACAACAACAACAACAACAACAACAACAACAACAACAACAACAACAACAACAACAACAACAACAACAACAACAACAACAACAACAACAACAACAACAACAACAACAACAACAACAACAACAACAACAACAACAACAACAACAACAACAACAACAACAACAACAACAACAACAACAACAACAACAACAACAACAACAACAACAACAACAACAACAACAACAACAACAACAACAACAACAACAACAACAACAACAACAACAACAACAACAACAACAACAACAACAACAACAACAACAACAACAACAACAACAACAACAACAACAACAACAACAACAACAACAACAACAACAACAACAACAACAACAACAACAACAACAACAACAACAACAACAACAACAACAACAACAACAACAACAACAACAACAACAACAACAACAACAACAACAACAACAACAACAACAACAACAACAACAACAACAACAACAACAACAACAACAACAACAACAACAACAACAACAACAACAACAACAACAACAACAACAACAACAACAACAACAACAACAACAACAACAACAACAACAACAACAACAACAACAACAACAACAACAACAACAACAACAACAACAACAACAACAACAACAACAACAACAACAACAACAACAACAACAACAACAACAACAACAACAACAACAACAACAACAACAACAACAACAACAACAACAACAACAACAACAACAACAACAACAACAACAACAACAACAACAACAACAACAACAACAACAACAACAACAACAACAACAACAACAACAACAACAACAACAACAACAACAACAACAACAACAACAACAACAACAACAACAACAACAACAACAACAACAACAACAACAACAACAACAACAACAACAACAACAACAACAACAACAACAACAACAACAACAACAACAACAACAACAACAACAACAACAACAACAACAACAACAACAACAACAACAACAACAACAACAACAACAACAACAACAACAACAACAACAACAACAACAACAACAACAACAACAACAACAACAACAACAACAACAACAACAACAACAACAACAACAACAACAACAACAACAACAACAACAACAACAACAACAACAACAACAACAACAACAACAACAACAACAACAACAACAACAACAACAACAACAACAACAACAACAACAACAACAACAACAACAACAACAACAACAACAACAACAACAACAACAACAACAACAACAACAACAACAACAACAACAACAACAACAACAACAACAACAACAACAACAACAACAACAACAACAACAACAACAACAACAACAACAACAACAACAACAACAACAACAACAACAACAACAACAACAACAACAACAACAACAACAACAACAACAACAACAACAACAACAACAACAACAACAACAACAACAACAACAACAACAACAACAACAACAACAACAACAACAACAACAACAACAACAACAACAACAACAACAACAACAACAACAACAACAACAACAACAACAACAACAACAACAACAACAACAACAACAACAACAACAACAACAACAACAACAACAACAACAACAACAACAACAACAACAACAACAACAACAACAACAACAACAACAACAACAACAACAACAACAACAACAACAACAACAACAACAACAACAACAACAACAACAACAACAACAACAACAACAACAACAACAACAACAACAACAACAACAACAACAACAACAACAACAACAACAACAACAACAACAACAACAACAACAACAACAACAACAACAACAACAACAACAACAACAACAACAACAACAACAACAACAACAACAACAACAACAACAACAACAACAACAACAACAACAACAACAACAACAACAACAACAACAACAACAACAACAACAACAACAACAACAACAACAACAACAACAACAACAACAACAACAACAACAAC